>CM077020.1:21008230-21423230 GCA_039090855.1 Macrothele yani
ACTGGGATTCGAACCCAGACCCCTTACGGACGATTGATCAGAGGCCAACGCCTTAGACCACTGCGCCACCGGGGCGGCGGCGGAGTGGTCTAACCGATGGCTTCTGATCATTCGTCCAAATACGAAAAGGTTTTCTGTTTAATGTTTTCATGTGAAAAAATTTCCTTGATAATAGTAAAATGCTAACTCCTTGCATTAGAATCACTTTTTCTATTAAAAACGTACAGGCATGTCAGCTCATGCTTTTCTTTGGCATGTAAGAATGTGTACCGCAAATTGTTTTCCAGTTAAATTTTCTCTTGTTTTGCAGAGTACATCTGAAGGAGCTCAAACAACTCTCCACGTGGCACTATCCCCCAAATTAAATCACGTGTCTGGAAAATTCTTCTCTGACTGCAGAGAAATGAAGTTGGCAAAGAACGCACAAGATCACGTGACAGCTGTGAAATTTTGGAAAATGAGTGAAGATATTGTTGGATATAAAATGAACAATTGAGCAGACAACAGTCGTTTTGTGAATATCGAGTGAGAAAGAAGTCGTGTGACCTTACTTATAAATATAAATAAATAAATAAATAAATAAATCATCATCATTGTCAACCATTATCAATCTACTGCTGGATGAAGGTCTTCTCGCCGCCCCGGTGGTGCAGTGGTCTAAGGCGTTGGCCTCTGATCATTCGTCCGTAAGGGGTCCGGGTTCGAATCCCGGTGAGGCATGGATGTTGTGTTTGTCTTACGGCACTGGTTCTCTCCCTTCCCTGGAACCAGTGACCCTAAATTAGGGACGGGCGACTGCTTATAGCCCATTGAGTTGCTCACGGCGGTCGTTAAACCTCCAATCAAAAAAAAAAAAGGTCTTCTCACGGTTCTTCCACAATTGTCTGTTTTGAGCCTGTCTCTTATAATGAATAAAATTCTCTGGCAAGACGTGTAGTGCAGGAAAGATTCCGTTAAGTCACTTTAGGGTTATTGAAAGGCTTCTTGACGTAGCTAAAGTGTGCTTAATCTTCAAAGTCCTAGAGTTTGTTTAGGTAAGACACGCACGTGCAATAAATTCCAAGAATATGGAATTTATTTTTACTCAGCGTTCCTCATTATCTTGAATATCAGTAATATAACTTCGGTTTTAGTACATTAGTACCTTGAAGGCTCCTTATTAGAGCGGTAAACACAATATACCCCCAATTTAACGTAAACACTCAATGAAATAGACTTAACGGCCAGACAGAGGTCTGACAATAAAATGAACTAAGAAAACGTACTCACTTTTAACCTTTTATTGGGGAGCTCCTGGTATTACTCAAATACACACTCCAAAATAACACAACTACTGATAGCCCGAATTTTCGTACTATCGTAATATCGTAGAAACGTAGGTAAATCGCATATCAATAATCAGGAAGAACCTATCACATACAAAACGAAGTTCTCTCGAATCTTGAGTGCGCCTATATATATATATATATATATACTGCATACCACCACGTCATGACTTACACTCGTTGCCACATATAATTCAGCGGGAGAAACAACATCTCGTTAAGTGAGAAGAGCCGCCCCAGTGGCGCAGTGGTCTAAGGCGTTGGCCTCTGATCATTCGTCCATAAGGGGTCCGGGTTCGAATCCCGGTGAGGCATGGATGTTGTGTTTGTCTTACGGCACTGGCTCTCTCCCTTCCCTGGAACCAGTGACCCTAAATTAGGGACGGGCGACTGCTTATAGCCCATTGAGTTGCTCACGGTGGTCGTTAAACCTCCAAACAAAAAAAAAAAAAAACAAAAAAAATAAGTGAGAAGATAATTTGCATAGGAAAATAAAATAACAAGAGATAGTAAAATCAAAAAGAAACTGAAGCTAGAGTATACGTTACACCATGTCACTCCGGTATGCTTTCGAATTTCATCCATTCATCTCCCACGGGGTCTTCTTCTGGGTCTTTTTCTGTGCCTCGGAATCCAGTCTAAAATTTCGGTTGTCCATCGGTAGTCCGTTCTTCTGGCAACATGTCCAGCCCATTACTATTTCAGTAATTTCACTCTGGTCATGATATCGTTCACTCTTAAGTTCCTCTTCTTATCTTTCCTGGTTACCCCAAGCGTACATCTCTCCATGCTTCTTTGAGTTGTATGCAGTCTTTGTTTATCTTTTTTAGTTAAGGCCCATGTCTCTGCTCCATACGTAAGCACTCGCAGGATGCGTTGATTAAACACTTATCCTTTTAGGACATAATGGCATACTGCTCTTAAAAATTGTACTGTTTTTTTCCAAAAGTTCTCCATCCAAGTTTTATACGCCGATTAATTTTTTCACCAAATGTGACCGTCACTTGATACGTGCTTCCAAAGGTAAATGTAGGTATCGGTTGTCTTAAGCTTTTCTCCATCAATCGATATTTTTTTCTTTAGTGAAAGCATTGTACATCACTCCTGTCTGCTGAAAGTTCATTTTTAATCTCACTATTTTACTCTTGTCAGCTAGTTCTTGGATTATACTCTGCAGCTCTGAAGGGTGGTTTCAAAAATGACTAGCCGCCCCAGTGGCGCAGTGGTCTAAGCGATGGCCTCTGATCATTCGTCCAAAAGGGGTCCGGGTTCGAATCCCGGTGAGGCATGGATGTTGTGTTTGTCTTACGGCACTGGCTCTCTCCCTTCCCTGGAACCAGTGACCCTAAATTAGGGACGGGCGACTGCTTATAGCCCATTGAGTTGCTCACGGCGGTCGTTAAACCTTCAATAAAAAAAAAGAAAAAAATGACTACGTCATCAGCAAAACGAAGGTCAGTTAAATAATCTCCATTAATCTTTATCCTTTTGTTTTCCCAGGTCAATGATTGAAAGACATTTTGCAATGAGGCATTAAAGAGTTTGGGAGATATGGTGTCACCTTGTCTCACTCCTATTCCAATTTTTATTTGTGCTGTATCCTCAAATATCCGAACCTTTGCACTTGCATTTTCATAGATGTTATTAATAATGCTAATATATATATATATATATATATACAGAGAGAGAGAATGAAAATATTACAGAACAAAAATACAAAAATTTCAAAACAAGTAAAAACTGGAACAGGTTGCCCTCATCAGGAGAGCATCAACCTGTGGGAGTGGCCTTTCTAGTACCAACAAAACGACAAGGCAAGCCTAACAAAATTTAAACTAAATTTGCAAAAAAACTATCTGAAGATCATGACGCGCAACGCAGCAGTTATGAATATTCAGAACTCACACACTACCAAGTATAGACTGTAAAAAGATTAAAAAAAAATTATTTAACAAGAACTAAAACAGCATAGAAAAACTTCAAAGCCCAACAGGCATGAGTAAACAATAAAATAAAGAAATAGCAAAACTGAATGTAGAAAGTGTCGAGAATGCCAAGCCTTGGCTTTATCAAGGACCAGCAAAAGCTCTGCATTTTCTCACTTCCACAAAGACCTATACTCGGGGCAAAGCTATCCTGGCAATGAGGCCAAAGCTACGGTGACCTTTTCACTCCCAGTATTACTCCGCACTAATGGTGTGTAATTAACCTTCACTCGGAAAACTTCTCCCACAAGCCCTCAGGGCTGGCTGTCACCGTGATCCCTTACGAAAGCCCTCTATTTTAACCCCTCCCCACCGCCGCGCGCTTTGCAGACCAGTAGACAAGCAGTTTATTTCTCCCTCTCTTATCTTTTTTTTTTTTTTTTTTTTTTTTTGAGATGTTACAGAACGTGTAACGTTTCTTTCTTTCTTACTTTTAAAATGAAATTATCTTTGCTAAACACGGGAAGCAGTCTTAAGTGGCCTAATTTTGTTTTCACATATTTTTCCATTTTTTTTATATATTTCATATATTTATACTTATTGCTTGAAGATTACCAATTGCGGGATTTAATTAAAAGTAATTTTACCATGTCATCAGTTATGCGTAAAATTTCGTTCTTTCAAAAATTTTGCCTTGATTAGATTTTTTTTATAACAGACATCCGTTAAATGTGTATGCATTTTTAACTACCCCGTGTTGCCATAAGTACTGGACAAGAGCCCGTCTCTGTGGTAAATGATATTTTAAGGTTCACTGTAAACTGCCACACATCTTTCAGCAACTTGGAAAATTGCTACACATTGGAAAATTGCCACATGTTTTTCATTGATGGGCCGGGCACAAATTGCTGTTCCTCCGAGGAACACTTTCAATGTGTGGCAGTTTTCCAAGTTTCCGAATTATGTGTGGCTGGGGAAGGAACTCTTTCATTTGTCTGAATTTTCATGCCGGTTCATGCGCGTTTAAGGCAACTGCGCACAAAAGTTCAAAAGGAAAAGATGGCCGTTTCTTGGCCTATATTGAGAACTGAATTGGGAACTCCAAACTAATTTCGAGAAAACGTTCTATGTAAGCCAAGCTAGAATTGCATTTTAATTTTAAGAAATAAATTGCCGATGGATCTGAGGTACTTCAGTACTAAATTCAACCTTCATTCTCGCAATGGTGCGACTTGAAACGCCAGTGAGTTCTGCCGTAAGAACTGTTAATTCATTTGATTTATTCGGCGAATGTTTTCCCATCAATTTAGTGAAAACATTCATAACGATCACCTTAGCAGAGCTTCGTAGTGGTTTCCCAGGTTTATGCGGCTGAAATACACTCGAGTGACCGGCAGATGCCATTCGAAAAAACCGAAAAGACAGAAGAGTGTTTTAAAACAACAATCAAGGAGAAACCAGGGGAGAAACGCGAAATGCCCTCGGAAACACTTTTTTCGCCCTCATCCTTCCACTAATGACCCCCACCCCCCACAGCAATAAATATGCCCTGGGTTGACAGCTTAACTCTGACCCAAACAAGAATGCTGTGACAGAGAACCATCAGTGACGTCACCAAAGCACGAATATCTGTATTTTTTAGAAATGCCGCTGAAACTGAGATCTGAATTTTTTAAATGCACACACACACAACGTATTGAACATCTGTGTCATTTCTAAGTGCCAGTTGAAGCTGGAGTACGAGCTTTTAGACCGGAACTATTTTATGCAGTGGAAGTATACACTCTGTAGCCTTCCTTCCAATGACAGGTTAAGTTTGCCCCGAGTATAGTTGGAAATGGGTTTCTGAAAAGCCATAGATGCAAGAATAAAGCCCACCAAATTTTTTTTTAAATTAGGAAAACCTCCTCAGAGTTGCAGGTAGAAATAATTTAGTCAAAGTTTTTGCATGCATCTATAACTTTCCTGGCCCAACCCACACTCGTCATGCGCTACAAAAAACAAAATAACGATTACAATACACAAGTTGTGAGAGGGTCTGAACAAATCATCAGAATTATTCAGTTAAGACACGTTGCTGAGCAGCAAAGTCATCTGAGAGAGAATTTAAACTTTAAGAACAGTACTAAAAGTATTACTAAGTCTTATTCTTTGTGGTGAACAAAAGTTTTACCTAAAATGCCATAAAATAAGAAACAACAGATTAAAAATTTTAACAGAGTTATTAGAGTGAACAGGACTTTTGTAACCACAACTTCCGTAAAAAACGGACATCACAAGAACACAAACGTAATAAAAGTTTAAAATGTTGCTTTGGAAAAATTATATGAAGTTAACAATTAGTTGCAATATTTACAAAATATTCCAGGAGTGCTTTAAGTGTATAATAATGTAGCTTCTATGTTCCTACCAACAATGCAAAAGCATCGTTGACAGCGAGTACAATAAAACGACTTAACTACCCAAACAAATTGGTCAAAAAACGCGCATGATTTCCAAATTAAGTGAAAGAGAAAGCTCAAAAAGTCAGTAAAGCTTCCTGCACCAAAATGCCTAATGAGAAAAATAGAAAATTTCCGTTTTGAAAGTTCACTATAAAGCTAAGAAAGAAAAAAATTACAGGAACAAAGATTAGAGCTTACCTACATCTCCCCTCTCCATTCAAGAGTCCCTAAAAGATGGCCGACCACCCTCCTCGCCGCTTTCTTATAAGCAGGGGGGGGAGGTGTAAAGACTCCTCAGAATAAGACGCTTCCCGTTAAATTTCTACCAAGAGAATTACACAACTAAGAATGAAGTCCTGCTTGTTCAGATAGAGTAGAATAACTCTCCAGAATACATGAAAAATATTATCAAATACTTGTAGTGTATTTAACAATCTTTATATGTATTTAATTACCTTAGTGGACTTCCACAGACACTACAAGAACCTATTTTTTTTTAAAAAAACGTAAGTTTTACTATTTTTAGCTTAGTTATTCTGGTGAGAGAATATCTAGTTTTCTTTTTATTTATTTTTATTTTATTTTTTAAGAAACAAATTTTAAACTTTTTTTGAGTGATTTTTTTTGTATTATTTTATTTTTAATTTTTAATAGGACTGTCCTGTCTATAGCACTAAAGGTTCCTTTTTGTAGTTAATATGCATCCTCTAGACCAACTTCCATGAAGACTTTCATTGGCCAGAATCATGTGCAGATATTGAGAGATTACTATTAGATTGTTAAACGTTGATATAAAACCTGTTGAGATACATGAGATGGACGAAAAAGTACCATTGTTGTAAGATTAATGTCTTTGTTGACGCCAGCTAAGTTGCATTCTGTCGGTGGATTGTATTGTTACCAGATATGGAAACGGGTCAACGGGTCGACAATTCCTAGCCAGTCAAACGGATCGACAATTTCTGGCGGGTCAAATGGATCGACAATTTCTAGCGGGTCAAACGGGTCAACAATTTCTAGCGGGTCAAACGGGTCAACAATTTCTAGCGGGTCAAACGGGACGGGTCAAGGTGTTTCTGAACCGATTTCGACCTGGTTTTATTTGCGTTTTCTTTTTGAAAAGCAAAAAAAAAAAGATTTTTTTTTCAAAGAAAAATGCGCACTGTGGAATTTTGTGCTCGGTACTGGAGCCCGCGGACCGAAAAATGATTTGCTGTGCAATATGAAGGAAGAGTGTTCTCAGAAGAAAAAGTATCCCTTCCTTCTGAGGGGCAATGATGATAACAACATCCACATTTTCGAAACTTGCAACTCATCATAAACTTGTGAAAATTGGTGTTACTGTGAAACATATTCTGAAGCCTGATATGGTATCAAGAACAGCAAAAACTTAAATTAAACACACAACAAGTTATTTATTTATTTCAAATTTTTTGACTAAAGCGCCATCAAAATTAGGTGGAATAAATAGCCTTACTATTACTGCGGAGGGATTTTCAGACTCTCGCAGATGTGTTTGAAAGCATGTGTAAAACAGTTAGGTTACACATGTTTTCAAACACAGTCTTGCAAATGAAGTACGACAGTTTCAATAAATCCTAAGTAAGGGAATAAATCATACGTTCCTGTAATACATTTGTTTGATTTCCTTATAACCCAAGACACCTACTACAGAAAGACTTTTTAAACGCCCCGCCCTATATATGGTGCATTATAGTTCAAAGCGGATTTGTCCGGGTCGGTTCCATTTATGTGACGTCCAGGTACAGGTCGGGTCCGGGTCAAAATTTCAAATCTGATTGTTACCGCTTGGGTCTTTCCGTAAACCATTCTCAAACAATTCGGGCAGATCGGATTTGCTGTTCCAACACAAGCCACAGATGCTCGATTGGATTTATGTCTGGGGAATTTGGAATACCTGGAAGTCTTCCTCGTGTTCCGCGAACCATTCTCGAACAATTCGGGCAGATCGGATTTGCTGTTCCAACACAAACCACACATGCTCCATTAGATTGATGTCTGGGGAATTTGGAATACCTGGAAGTCTTCCTCGTGTTCCGTGAACCATTCTCAAACAATTCGGGCAGATCGGATTTGCTGTTCCAACACAAACCACACATGCTCCATTAGATTGATGTCTGGGGAATTTGGAATACCTGGAAGTCTTCCTCGTGTTCCGCGAACCATTCTCGAACAACAGATCGGATTTGCTGTTCCAACACAAACCACAGATGCTCGATTGGATTGATGTCTGGGGAATTTGGAATACCTAAAAGTCTTCCTCATGTTCCGCGAACCATTCTCGAACAATTCGGGCAGATCGGATTTGCTGTTCCAACACAAACCACAGATGCTCGATTGGATTGATGTCTGGGGAATTTGGAATACCTAAAAGTCTTCCTCATGTTCCGCGAACCATTCTCGAACAATTCGGGCAGATCGGATTTGCTGTTCCAACACAAACCACAGATGCTCGATTGGATTGATATCTGGGGAATTTGGAATACCTAAAAGTCTTCCTCATGTTCCGCGAACCATTCTCGAACAATTCGGGCAGATCGGATTTGCTGTTCCAACACAAACCACAGATGCTCGATTGGATTGATATCTGGGGAATTTGGAATACCTAAAAGTCTTCCTCATGTTCCGCGAACCATTCTCGAACAATTCGGGCAGATCGGATTTGCTGTTCCAACACAAACCACAGATGCTCGATTGGATTGATATCTGGGGAATTTGGAATACCTAAAAGTCTTCCTCATGTTCCGCGAACCATTCTCGAACAATTCGGGCAGATCGGATTTGCTGTTCCAACACAAACCACAGATGTTCGATTGGATTGATGTCTGGGGAATTTGGAATACCTAAAAGTCTTCCTCATGTTCCGCGAACCATTCTCGAACAATTCGGGCAGATCGGATTTGCTGTTCCAACACAAACCACAGATGTTCGATTGGATTGATGTCTGGGGAATTTGGAATACCTAAAAGTCTTCCTCATGTTCCGCGAACCATTCTCGAACAATTCGGGCAGATCGGATTTGCTGTTCCAACACAAACCACAGATGTTCGATTGGATTGATATCTGGGGAATTTGGAATACCTAAAAGTCTTCCTCATGTTCCGCGAACCATTCTCGAACAATTCGGGCAGATCGGATTTGCTGTTCCAACACAAACCACAGATGCTCGATTGGATTGATGTCTGGGGAATTTGGAATACCTAAAAGTCTTCCTCATGTTCCGCGAACCATTCTCGAACAATTCGGGCAGATCGGATTTGCTGTTCCAACACAAACCACAGATGCTCGATTGGATTGATATCTGGGGAATTTGGAATACCTAAAAGTCTTCCTCATGTTCCGCGAACCATTCTCGAACAATTCGGGCAGATCGGATTTGCTGTTCCAACACAAACCACAGATGTTCGATTAGATTGATGCCTGGGTAATTTGGATCTGGGCAGTGTAGCATGGTGTATCATTCTGCTGAAAGAAGGCTTTAGTTGTGGGAAATATCGTTGCCATGACGATTTGTACCTGGTCTGCAATGATGCTTAGGTAGGCGGTAGACGTCACAGCTCATGTACATGAATGAGCTGTGACGTCTACACAGAAGTGGAATATGCTGGGTTCATTCGTCACAGCTTCGTGTACATGAATGAACCCAGGATGTCCCACCAGAACGTTGCTCAAAGCATTACACTTCCTGCACTGGCTTTTTTCCGTCTCACAGAGCATCCCGGTGCCAACACTTTCCCAAATAAACGACGCACACATACCCAGCCGTCCACATAACAGAAAACGAGATTATCGGACCAGACGACCTGCTTCCAATCATTGAAGGTCCAGTTTTAATGCTCGTGTACCCATTGTAAGCACGTTGTTTCTTTTTTTTATATAAGAGGTTTAACAACCACCGTGAGCAACTTAATGGTCTATAAGCAGTCACGCGTCCCGAATTTAGGGCCACTGTTTCCAGGGAAGGGAGAGAGCCCGTGCCGTAAGACAGACACAACAGCAATGCCTCACCGGGATTCGAACCCGGAACCATGTCGGGCGAATGATCAGAAGCCACCGCTTAGACCAGGGGTCGGCAAACTACGGCCCGCAGTCCAAATCCGGCCCGCCCGCGAGCTCTAAGAACATTTTAAAATTGTTTAAAATTTCAGTCTTTAAAATGTCAAAGTACGTGCTATAACGGAACGGCCGATCGCCGAGTTGAGGAGTTGTGATATATGACCGTATGTGGCGCTCCTATAACTTCGCACTCGGTGGCCTCTGCTGAGACGCCACGCAGTAATAATTTGTCAGCGTTTCCAGTGCCACGTGTATCGCTGTTCTGCGACCTTTTGTTCTCGTTTGATTACCCTTGCATATCCATCATGTCACTGTCAAAACCAGAAAAGAAGAGAAAAGTGGACTTCGAGTGTCGTGCTTTTAAGGCAGAGTGGAGTGTGAATCATTTTGTTATCGAATTAGATGACAAAGCATTGTGTTTATTGTGCACTGATACTATAGTTGCACTAAAAAGGGTACAATATACGTCGTCATTACCAGACTAAGCACTCAACACAAAATTCACAACTCACAGGAAAGCAACGATCAGAAAAACTGGAAACTTTAAAACGGAATATTTCATCACAGCGCGATTTATTCACGAAAATGAAAATGAGGCTGCAACTAAAGTCAGTTTACGAGTAGCTCATTTGTTAGCCAAGGAAAAAAAGGCCGTTTACTGATGGTGACTTAATTAAATCATGTTTGATTTTAGCAGCAGGAGAAATGTGTCTAGGGAAAATGGATTTACTTAAATCTATCAGCCTTTCAGCGAGAACAGTTGCACGAAGAGTTGAGGACATTGGGAGCAACATCAACAGCCAATTAAAAAACAAGGCAAATGATTTCGAGTGGTTTTCTTTGGCTCTTGATGAGTCGACAGACGTTACTGATACAGCTCAGTTGCTATCATAAAAAAAATGCAATCAATTTAGATGATAGGGAGTACCAACTTTGAACCTCGATTTGGTGATATGTTACCCCCCCCCCCAAAAAAAAGCAATTCCATTCTTCTCATTAGTAGAGTTGTATTTCAAACAATTGTAGTCTTTTTCTAGTCTACTTATTATTATTACGTTTTCTTTTGTTGTTGTTGTTGGAGGTTTAACGATCACCTATAACGAAGTTAATTTCTCCGTCATTTTTATCCGCGCCAGGATTCGAACCCGGGTCCCCTCATTCCGGAATAAGTCACTCTACCAATTGAGCTACGCGGACGTTTTATTCTGATTCCTATCTGCCTTTATGTCGTGTGCGTCCTTCTGGCAGGTACGTCACATCTCCTGGTACGTTACATCATCTCCCCCTTATTATTTTTTTTTCGAAGTGCTGGAGAACGGATTCTCTTATTTTTCCTAACTCGCGGTGTGGAAAGAACATCACACCATTGCGAGATTTTGAACGGTCGGGTCATCCGGATAGTTCGGGCGCCATTATAACGGAGTAAATTTCTCTGTCATTTTTATCCGCGTCAGGATTCGAACCCGGATCCCCTCATTCCGGAATAAGTCACTCTACCAATTGAGCTACGCGGACGTTTTATTCTGATTCCTATCTGCCTTTATGTCGTGTGCGTCCTTCTGGCAGGTACGTCACATCTCCTGGTACGTTACAGCCTCTCCCCCTTATTATTTTTTTTTTCGAAGTGCTGGAGAACGGATTCTCTTATTTTTCCTATCTCGCGGTGTGGAAAGAACATTACACCAATGCGAGATTTTGAACGGTCGGGTCATCCGGATAGTTCGGGCGCCATTATAACGAAATAAATTTCTCCGTCATTTCTGTCCACGCCAGGATTCGAATCCGGGTCCCCTCATTCCGGAATAACTTGCTCTACCAATTGAGCTACGCGGACGTTTTATTCTGATTCCTATCTGCCTTTATGTCGTGTGCGTCCTTCTGGCAGGTACGTCACATCTCCTGGTACGTTACACACCGTGAGCATCTCAGTGGGTTATAAGCAGTCGCCCGTCCCTAATTTAGGGCCACTGGTTCCAGGGAAGGGAGAGAGCCAGTGCCGTAAGACAAACACAACATCCATGCCTCACCGGGATCCGAACCCGGACCACTTTCGGACGAATTATCACAGGCCATTGCTTAGACCACTGCGCCACCGGGGCGGCATTGTTACGTAGCATTTTGTTCAATAAATTTGTGAAAACGTGTTATTTTTTCGTTGTTTAAGTAGTATAACGTAACTCTTTTTCGTGTGCGGGATTGGTGTTACGCTATGTCTAAAACCATGAGACATGACTAACGAAATGTTGAACTAAATGAGAATACCATGCAATAGTTGCACGGGTTAGCTCAAATTAATATTTAATGGCCAGACGAAACATATACAGAAGCCAAACTTACGATAGCCTTTTATTGGTCCAGCAACGATTTGATGAGCCGCCCCGGTGGCGCAGTGGTCTAAGCGATGGCCTCTGATCATTCGTCCGAACGGGGTCCGGGTTCGAATCCCGGTGAGGCATGGATGTTGTGTTTGTCTTACGGCACTGGCTCTCTGCCTTCCCTGGAACCAGTGACCCTAAATTAGGGACGGGCGACTGCTTATAGCCCATTGGGTTGCTCACGGCGGTCGTTAAACCTCCAATCAAAAAAAAAACAAAAAACGATTGATGAAATCCACAATACAGCACTGCGAGTTTTACACTTCACATATACCTTAATTATCTATCGTATAATCTAGCTTAACAACGATCAAACATCTTTTTTTTTTTTTTGATTGGAGGTTTAACGACCACCGTGAGCAACTCAATGGGCTATAAGCAGTCGCCCGTCCCTAATTTAGGGTCACTGGTCCCAGGGAAGGAAAAGAGCCAGTGCCGTAAGACAAACACAACACCCATGCCTGACCGGGATTCGAACCCGGACCCCTTACGGACGAATGATCAGATGCCAACGCCTTAGACCACTGCGCCACCGGGACGGCGCGAACATCTTCACACACATACACACACTAAGCAACTACTGTATCGTCATTTTTATCTAACGTTCTTATCACATTCATACGTTACTCAGACTGACCTCAAAAGTGTTACCAACGTCATTCATGTGAGAGAGAAGATATCACGTTAAGTTTGGAAAGTGCAAAACAGAATAAACTCAAATTTACATAGGAAGAGGAACTAAAAATGAAAGTTAAATTAGAATATACACTGACGGAAAAAAATTCCCAACACCACGAAAAAATAGTTGTAGAGGAATGAAATGGCGGCAATACATTTTTATAGGTAACATATTTAATCGATTAAGGTTTCAAGATACAGCTTATTGTAAGCGCGAGAAGAGCCATTTTAAATGTGAAATGCTGGTACATTAATAACCGGTGTAACCGCCAGAATGTTGAATGCAAGCACGCAAACGTTTATGCATTGTGTCGTACTGGCGCTGAATGTCAGTTTGAGCGATGGAGTTCCATGCCTGTTGCACTTGGTCGGTCAATACAGGGACGGTTAATGCTGGATGGGGATGACGCTGGAGTTGTCGTCCAATGATGTCCCATACGTGCTCGATTGGTGAAAGATCTGGTGATCTAGCAGGCCACGGCAACATGTCGACACTCTGTAGAGCATGTTGGGTTACAACAGCGGTATGCGGGCGAGCGTTATCCTGTTGGAAAACACCCCCTGGAATGCTATTCATGAATGGCAGCACAACAGGTTGAATCGCCAGACCGACGTACAACTGTGCCGTCAGGGTGCGTGGTATAACCACGAGAGTGCTCCTGCTGTCATACGAAATTGCTCCCCAGACCATAACTCCAGGTGTAGGTCCAGTGTGTCTCGGCAGCAGACAGGATGGTTGCAGGCGCTCACCTGGCCTCCTTCTAACCAACACACGACCATCACTGGCACCCAGGCAGAAGCGGCTTTCATCAGAAAACACAACAGATCTCCACTCCGTCCTCCAATGAGCTCTAGCTTGACACCACTGACGTCGCAAACGGCAGTGGTTTGGAGTAAGTGGAATGCACGCTAGAGGGCGTCTGGCTCGGAGCTGTCCTTCAAGTAACCGATTTGTAACAGTTCGTTGTGTCGCCGTGGTGGCAACTGCAGCTCGAATTGCTGCCACAGACGCGGTACGATGCGCCACGGCCATACGCCGTACACGGCGGTCTTCCCTTTCAGCAGTGCCACGTGGCCGGCTGGTACCCGGTCTTCTTGAGGCAGTACCTTCCCTTGACCACCGCTGCCAACAATCATGCACAGTGGCTACATTCCTGCCAAGTCGTTCTGCAATATTGCGGAACGAAAATCCACCTTCTCGTAGCCCTATTACACGACCTCGTTCAAACTCCGTGAGCTGTTGATAATGGCTTCTTCGTCTTCTTAAAGGCATTCTTGACTAACATCAACATCCTACGTCGAATCTCAACGATAACTAACGCTCACGAACGTTACAGTGCGTATTTACGGCAAACCTGCTTTGCATGTTCCGAGGGGCGTTACTAGCGCCACACGTATGCGCCGAGCGCGAAATTTGCATAGACGTCATTTTACAGATGTACTCTCACCGCCTACCAACTGTCGTTTATCTAACACAACCCCTTCTTGGTGTTTGGATTTTTTTCCGTCAGTGTACGTCACAGTAGGCTTACCTACTTAAATAACAAGAAAAACAAAATACCTACATAAGTATCCTTGAGTTTTCCTCTTAGCCAGCAGAGCCTAAAATATTTACTATTTGGCCCCTTACAAAAAATGTCTGTCGACCCCTGCGCCACCAGAGGGGCGTAAGCGCTTTCGATGGTTAACCGATGTTAGTATGGGCACTCGGAGTGGCATGCGACAATGTAGCCCCATTTTCAGCTGGATTCGATGTGCCTGCAATTTCGCATTTTGAATTATCTGGCCTCTTTCAAATTATTGCAACGTGAATTCTGATAAAAATTTAAGTTCTGTTAAGGGGATCACATCCAATGGAGTTTTTTTTTTTTTTTATTGAAAGTTTAACGACCACCGTGAGCAACTCAATGGGCTATAAGCAGTCGTCCGCCCCTAATTTAGGGCCACTGGTTCCAGCGAAGGGAGAGAGCCAGGGCGGTAGGACAAACACAACATCCATGCCTCACGGGGTTCGAACCCGGACCCTTCTCGGACGAAGGATCATAAGCCAGCGCTTAGACCACTGCGCCAGCGGGTCGGCCCAATGAAGTTTACTTTTCCCTTCTATTAAAAATTGGTCATTTATTTCCATATTTCCCAACTGAGAGTAATAGAAAAAAGTTGTGTTTTATTGGGTACAAAAATAGCCATCTGAAAATAAATACATCGCGAAAAACTAGGCCGTTTTCTTCAGAAAGAAGCGGAAATTACGTAATAATGTGATAGCGAAGCAAATCCTCCATGTTAGTGAGTAAATGCCAGACAATCTGCAATAGCAATTCGTAACTCATAATACGCGGAAGAACGACTTCCGTTGATTGCGTTTATTGAAGAAGCTTCGAATGTCCTGGAGATTGTTGCCGGTGAAGCTTACAAGAACCGCCGACTCTTTCGACAGACATTCACAGAAATTTCAGGCGAGTTTCAATCAAAGAGTGAAATCAAAAAATCTCCGATGATGCGCAGTAATGAGATTTCTCAAACTTCGCTTGTCGTTTTCAAACATTTTATTTTTGAAACTGCCGACATTCGATCGCTTTGTCAGCGTTTTTTTTTTATTTAAGAAAACTTTTTTTCCCTAAAGTTTAGATATTCTAGCTCTTTCAGCAAGAAAATCAGGAAATAACAAGAAGAATGACACCGAATTCTCGTATGTAATCAGCACCTCTTTTGAATGCTTTCCAACCAGAAATTAATTTTTCGAAGCACGGGTTTAGCAAAACAAAAACAAGAAAGATGACACCGAATTTTCGGTTGAAATGAGCACGTCTTTTGAGTAGTTTTCGACGCAAAAAAAGATTGTCAAAATTATTTATACCACACCAGTGGCTTATGATTATTCGTTCGAGTTGGGTCCGGGTTCGAATCCAGCTGTTGTGTTTGTCTTAGGTTTTGGCCTGGGCAGGTAAAAAACGTGGCAGGTTTTCTCTTTCGGATTGACTGATCTTCAGATTGACGCCCCGGCGGCGCAGTGGTCTAAGGCGTTGGCCACTGATCATTCGTCCGTAAGGGGTCCGGGTTCGAATCCCGGTCAGGCACGGATGTTGTGTTTGTCTTACGGCACTGGCTCTCTCCCTTCCCTGGAACCAGTGACCCTAAATTAGGGACGGGCGACTGCTTATAGCCCATTGAGTTGCTCACGGTGGTCGTCAAACCTCCAATCAAAAAAAAAAAAAAAAATCAGATTAAAGGGACAAGCTAAGCACACTGGACAAAACATTAGTCACCCCTGTCAGAACTTACCTAATAACGGTTGACGGCACCTCTTGACTTGATACTATACTGTGCAAATTAATTGGGACAAAGTAAAAAATCACTCTTTTTTCCAAAACTATGCCTTTATGCCTTGATATACACAGATTCTATGCCTTGATATACACTGATAAATAACTGTATTAGTATGAAGTATGTCCGCCTTTAGCAGAAATGATATCTTGAATTCATTTTGGCATTGACTCCACTAATTAAGTGCACATATTTTTGACTTCATAATCGTGGAACCACACTTTTATAGCATTCGTTATCATGCGTTCCTTGGTTGTACAGTCCATTTTACCTAATCGTCTCTTCAAAATATTCCACATGGAATTTACGTCTGGTGAATTTCCAGGCCAATCAAGCAAATGAATTTGATTTTCTAGCATTGACCAATTTCGAATTGTGACATGGGGCCAAGTCATGTTGAAACGTTCCGTCAAAAATTTGCAAGAATGGAACAATCCTACGTTGTAATATTTCTACGTACTTGGCTGAATTCATAATACCTTGAACAGGAACTAAGCTTCCAGTGCCATTTGATGTGAAAAACCCCCAAAACATCTGTTTCAGAGAGTGTTTTACAGTTTCATCCCTGAAAATTACCTTTTTCTAGTAGTCAGCAGTCCATGATTTATATTTTTTGGCCCATGCTAAACGTTTTATCTTCATTTTCGCATTCAAATATTGTTTTTTCGTTGGTCTTCTTGCCTTCCGGCCAACTTCCAGAAGCCTACGGCGTGCAGTTGAATCACTAACATCACAACCACTAGACAATAAATCTCTTTAAAGGTCGGTGCTTGTTTTCTTTTTTTTTTTTTTTTTTTTGGATTCATTTTACTATTTCTGATTAGATATTTATCGGTTCGTGGAGCTGTTTTTCGTTTTCTTCCACATTTACCTCTCCTTTTTGGAGACGATGATCCAGATGCATTGCATCGCGTAAGCAGTCTTGAATCACTTGATTTGCCTACTCCAACTGCGGAAGCGATATCTCTCACTGTCATAGCAGTGTGATCCTTCAGAGCAATTATTTTTGTAAGCTTCCTTAGGGAAATATCCATTTTTCGATACACGAGAGCAACACGTACTCACATCAGAGAGCAAAAACTAACATCCACCTGTCACACACGAAAGCTCACAACTGATTCTGAAGTGCCTATTTCCTGTTTAAAACCGGTCAAACCACATTTTACTATAAAGTTCTAACAGTCACACCACCTCACAGCTGATAAAACCGGTTTGCGTGGGTTTCCGACATCAACTGGCGATCACATTACAATTCTGAGAAGAAAATAGCTTGTCCCAATTAATTTGCACGGTATAGTAACAGCATGAATATGGTGTGGTAGAGACTCCAGGAGGTTGTGGATGTATTGAGCATCGATTTGCAGCCACTCGTACTGTGACGTACCTGCCAGCAGGACGCACATGACATAAAGGCAGATATTAATTAGAATACATGTCTGCGTAGCTCAGTTGGTAGAGCGACTTGTTCCGGAATAAGCGGCCTCGGGTTCGAATCCCGGCGTAGACCAAAAATGACGGAGAAATTGACTTCGTCATAATGGCGCCCGAACTACCCGGATGACCCGACCGTTCAAAATCTCGCATTGGTGTGATGTTATTTCCACACCGCGAGATAGGAAAAATCAGAGAATCCCTTCTCCAGTGCTTCGAAAAATAAATGTGTGTGACGTTGCATTCCACACACCAGATTGACTGGGAGTTCTCAAGTGCACGTTCTTCAGTGGTTGTCTGCCTGCAGCGATTCATGGTCACGGCTGATCCGTGGGCCATGCCCCCGACCCTCTTTCGGGGGGGGGGAAGAGATGTGACGTACCTGCCAGCAGGACGCACATGACAGATAGGAATTAGAATACATGTCTGCGTAGCTCAGTTGGTAGAGCGACTTGTTCCGGAATAAGCGTACTCGGGTTCGAATCCCGGCGTAGACAAAAAATGACGGAGAATTTTACTTCGTTATAGTACGTCAATTGGTTCCACAATTTCGCCACAGTACCTGGGTGTCTATTCCGGCGATTCACTTTCTGTTTCAAATGATCCCATAGATTTTCAATAGGATTTGGTGGACCAGTCGAGCTGAGACAGTGGAAGTGTGATGCTGCTTCTGGAGATGTAGGGCAAAGGGCAACACTTCGTCATTTAGAAGGCGGAGGTACGCATGCTGGTTCAAATTCATCGTCCCTGCAATGAGAGGGCCTATTTCGTAGTACGAAAAACATCCCCAAAACATCACAGAACCCCCTCCAGCTTGAACAACACCTTCGACACAATCAAGATTGAAGGCTTTATTGGGCCTGCGATGCACTCGTCGCCTCCCATCATTGGAGTACAAACAAAAACGAGACTCATCAGACCAAATTACTCGTTTCCAACCCTCCAAAGTAAAGTTTTGCTGCCTCTGAGTCCGTTGATAACGTGCGACTTCGTGACTTGCAGTTAAAAGAGGTCTCTTCCGTGCTACTCTGCTCCAGATGTCCATCGCATGCAGTTCTCGTCGTAATGTCCTTTCGGAAATTGGTTGGATTGAATTTTCATTGACTGTTTGGAGCAATTGTTGCCTGGTTTGAAACCGATTTGCAGTTACCGAGCGTGAAAAATCGCGGCGGTCCCTGTTGGTGAGAATCGTTTTCGGTCCTCAGTTACGTCTTCAATTTACCGTTGACTAAACCACTGTTTGTAGACCCGTTGGACAGTACGCTATACGACACACCAACAAATCGGGCGACTTCATTCACTTTGTGTCCATGGGCACGGCCAAACACGATGGCTCCTTCTTGCCACTCAGTGACATCTGTCTCACGACCCATATTGCAGACTAAATTCAACACACACACGTTGCTCTTCACCACTGCACGAGACAGAAATGATCCTGTAGACCACGTCCGCGCTATTTATCCCAACAAATGCTATCACGGCGCCCTCTGTTCAACCGGTAACGACACAGATACGCAGTCGCGGCGTCATTATGTGAGCCGATATCATGGCCAATGGAAATACCGAACCGCTGGTGATGTATCAGGGGACAATCAGTAGACAGCGGTGCTGCAGTAATGGTATTATTCTCCCCGTTCGTCTGTTACTTGGTGCTCTGGGCACAGATTTTATTCTTATGAACGATCGCACTCGTCCTTATCTAACAGCAGCTGTAAATGAAGTACACTTAAGAGCAATTGAATCAGAGATATCTGTCTAGTAACGTGTAGCAACAAGTCCCGTGACGCCTATGACGGCGGCGATTCGTCTCGGCATGGACTCGACAAGACACCGGAAGCGTTGGGAAACCATACGGATCCAAGACTCCTGAACAAGCTGCCATAGTTCATGAAGATTTGATGGGAGGGGGGTTAGAGCCTCGAACATCTCTCGATGGGATTGAGGTCAGGTGACCTAGCTGGCCAAGGAAGCGAGGTCACGTCGGTGGGAGTGCTCATCCAACCATTCGGATACAATTCGGGAGCGATGGTACGGTGCATTGTCTTGTTGCAGGGTGAGGTCCCCAGTGGGATGTTGAAGACGCACAAACGGGAGCAAATGGTCGTCCAGGATATCCCGGTAACGTTGACCTGTGAGGGACGATGTCACACGTACCAGGGGTTCCATTTCAGTCCACGTAAACAGTCCCCAGACGAGAATGCCACCCCCACCAGATTGAAGAGTATCCTGCTGGCAAGAAGGATACATCGCTTCATGTGGTTTGCACCGTATTAGTATCCTGCCATCCGCATGTACCAACGTGAATCTCGACTCATCAGTCCAGGTAACATTTTCCCACATGTCTAGGGTCCAGTGGCGATGTTCCCGCGCCCATGCTAATCTTTGCACCCTGTGATGTGCGGTCAGCAGCGGTACCCTTGTGGAACGAGGGCTTCTGTACCCCATAGAGAGGAGATGGTTCTGGATGGTGTGGCTGCTTACGTGTTTTTGTGCAACAGCGTTAAATTGCAGAGTGATTTCTTGCACTGTGGCCCGTCTATTCGCTGTTACAATGCGAGCTAACCGACGATGACTCCGCTCATCCACACGCTGTTGTCCACGGCAGTTGGTCCTTGCAGGGATGGTTTTACCGGATTCGATGTACTCACGGTGCACCCATGACACAGTGGCTCGTGAAAATCCCAGTGCCTGCACGACTTCCGAGATGGAGTGACTCATTCGTCGGGCCCCGACAATTTGCCCACGATCAAATGCGCTTAGATTCTTCGTCTTACCCATACTGCGTCCGACTCTTACTGATTCCCGTTGCATCATTCCTTATATTGTCGGATCGCTGCATACGTCATGTCGTTTACTTTTACAGGGCCGCCCACAGCGCCACATTTGAATAAAGTCAGCTGTCTCTAATTCAATTGCTGTTCAGTGTATATCGGCCTAGTCTCGGAACTTTTTGATCGGACCTCGTCAAAAAGTTCGAAATCAAATTCTTTAGAACTTTTTCAGTTGCTATTAATTTTTTCAGATATGTCTTGTCTTTGCGTATATTGCGTGAATAGGTTTTTATTCGCACAAATTAATGGCACAATGTATTAGTTCCCTCAGGCATTTATCCAAACCAAGTTCGTGCGAAGCTTTGAACAATTTGCAGATTGTTTCACTACTTAATCCAGGGGATGTGTAAACAACGCTTAATTATTTTTTAACCTAACGAAATCAAAACGAGTGGGATATGTTTTAAGTGAATTCAGGCTCACTTCAGGAAACCCGATGCTTTTCATATAGGATATTTATGGGGGATGACTAATTATTTGGAAACTACCAGGTGGAAAGACTTTACACTCTAGGGGTTCACCTTCGGATTGATGTGCGAACGCTTTGATCTTTGCTTTACGCCAATTAAATCGGATTACTACTATAGTTTTACCGTTTTAAATCTGAAGTTTGACAATTTTTTAATTGGGATTTTTTTTTCTTCAGGAAAGGGTAAACAGTTTGTATTTCATTACAAAATAATAAACACGACCAATAAAACAGCTTGGGAGATTTGAAACACTACAAATTCTGTCTGTTTGGTAAATGGAAGTGTTAAAATATTAGTTTGTATGTTTAACCTTGGGATGTAAGGTCAGGTGATGCATAACATCACAGATTCTCCTTGACAAATGTCAACCCCGCCTTCTCGTGTTGCATCCTGTTCCCACTAAAGGGGCTCTGACGACCGCCAATAGCGGTATAACTATACCATCGGGATTAGAGGAAATGCTATCCCACACTCACCAACCCGCTTGGCCAGCGTGGTGAGTTATGGCCAAAACCCTCCAAAATGACTCCACAACTTAAATCTTGGCCCTCAGTCTCCGGCAGCTGGAATTACCTGGCCAAGGCAGCGGCCAGTGCGACATGAAGGCAGAGGGTGCTAAGAATCCCCGGAGGACCGGACTAGGCTGCCATCTGATGCTGACCTTGGCTACGTATAATGGACGATCCCTATCTTCTGATTCAAATCTTCTTGAATTGGAAGAGGAACTACAAAGGATTAAGTGGGACATAGTCGGGCTAAGTGAGGTAAGGAGAAAAGGAGAAGATCTCATTGAACTGAAAAGTGGACATCTCTACTACTATCGTGGGACAGATACTGGCAGAACTAGTGGTGTTGGTTTTATAATAAACAAGAAACTGAAGGATAAAGTTGTAGAAGTTGAAAGTTCCTCTGACAGAGCTGCACGACTCGTTATCCAACTCTCGAGAAGATACCAGGCTCAGATTATTCAAACTTATGCACCCACCACAAGTCATCCTGAAGAAGAAATTGAAGAATTTTATGAGGAAATTCGCCATCTAAATAATAAAGGTAAGCAGCACTTGAGGATAATTATGGGAGATTTCAATGCAAAAATAGGGCAACGGCAACAAAATGAAACTTCAGTTGGTAAATTCGGTCACGGCAACAGAAACCAGCGTGCAAATACTCTCGTTGAGTTTGCAGAGGCAGAAGGGTTTTTCATCTTGAACTCCTTCTTCAAGAAAAAGCCACACAGGAAATGGACATGGAGACATCCAAATGGGACGACAAGTGAAATTGATTTTATTATGTGTAACAAATAATTTGTCATAGAAGACTGCAGTGTGCTGAACAAGTTCAACACAGGTAGTGACCATAGATTGGTGAGATGTAAGATGCACCTCAACACTAAACTTGAACGTAGCAAGCTCATAAGACAAACAAAATGTATTGACATAACCAGCCTTAAAAAACACCATAATACCTTCAAGTTGGAACTGAAGAACAGATTCTCTGCTTTAGAAGGCCTAACATCGGAAGAAGTGGATATTTCTGAAGTTAACAGAAAAGTAACCAAAGCTCTTATGGAAACAGCTACAAAATTAGCTGGGTCTAAGAACAAGTTGCATGTGAACAAATTATCAGGAAAAACCAAAATGTTGATGCAAAAAAAGAAGAGAGATGAGGACAACTAAAGAAGATGTGACTTCCAAAGTGGAATATATAGAGCTATGCAAGACAGTACGAAAAACTATCACTGAAGACGTAAGGAAATTCAACTGTGAACTAGTGAGGAAAGCAATTGAAAACAACCAAAGCCTAAAGATAGCAAAGGGACATCTCAGTAAGGGAAGAAAACAGATTATGGCTCTGAGAAAAGAAGATGGTTCTGTAACAAGAAATAGAGGCGAAATTTTGACGAGAGTGAAAGATTTCTACTCCAAATTATATGAAAGGGATGATACATGTACTCCAGACATCATGAAAGGTACCGGTACCAGAGTTCCTCCAGTCCTCCCAGAAGAAGTTGCACATGCCATCAAGAACATGAAGCGGGGAAAAGCTCCAGGAGAAGATGGATTTACTGTAGACATCATACAAGAAGCAAGTGGAGAAATCGAAACAGTACTCGCCCAAATTTTCACTCGATGCCTTAACGAAGGGAAGATTCCTGAGGATTGGAACAACGCTACAATGATCCTGCTACATAAAAAAGGTGACATTGAGGATCTCAGGAACTACAGAACTGTCAGCCTCCTATCAGTGGTTTATAAAATCTTCACTAAAGTTCTTTCACGCCGCTTGAATATAACACTGGACATGACTCAACCGATAGAACAAGCTGGATTCAGGAGTGGCTACAGCACAATAGATCATATCCACGTACTGAGAGAACTAATTGAAAGAGCGAGGGAATATGAACTTCCATTGTGCATGGCTTTTATCGATTATGAAAAAGCCTTTGATTCGGTGAAACCATCAGTAGTTAAATGGCTCTGAAATCCTGCGGTATTGAAGATGCATACATTAATATTATTAATAACATCTATGAAAATGCAAGTGCAAAGATTCGGCTGTTTAAAAATACAACACACATAAAAATTGGAAAGGGAGTGAGACAAGGTGACACCATATCTCCGAAGCTCTTTAATGCCACATTTGGAAATGTCTTTCAATCCCTGAACTGGGAAAACAAAGGGTTAAAGATTAATGGAGTTTATCTAACCCACCTTCGGTTTTGCTGATGACGTAGTCATTTTTGCAACTACCCCATCAGAGCTGCAGAGTATGATCCAGGAACTTGCAGACAAGAATAAAGAAGTGGGAAGTTTCAGAAGACAAAACTGATGTTCAATGCTTTTACAAGAAATGAAGATTTATCGATTGATGGAGAAAAGCTGGAGATAACAGACACGTACGTTTATCTTGGACAGCAGATATCAAGTGAGGGTCACATTGATGAAGAAATTAATCGGCGTACAAAACTTGCCTGGAGAACTTTTGGAAGAAACAGCATAATTTTCAAGAGCAATATGCCATTATGTCTCAAAAGAAAAGTGTTTGATCAATGCATCCTTCCAGTGCTTACGTACGGTGTAGAGACGTGGACCTAACTAAAAGAGACATACAAAGGCTGCAGACAACTCAAAGCAGCATGGAGAGGTGCATGCTTGGTGTAACTAGGAGAGATAAGAAGAGGAACTCGTGGATCCGTAAAATGACAAGAGTGGAAGACATCATGATCAGAGTTAAGTCTCTGAAATGGCAATTGGCTGGACATACTGCCAGAAGGACAGACCATCGATGGACAGCCGAAATTTCAGATTGGATTCCAAGGGACAGGAAAAGACCAAGAAGAAGAAGACCACATGGGAGATGGGTGGATGAAATTCGAAAGTATGCGGGAGTGACATGGAGGAGACTGGCACAAGACAGACCGTTGTGGAGGAAATTTGGGGAGACCTTCGTCCAGCAGTGGATTGATAATGGTTGACAATGATGATGATGATGATGTTTAACCTGTATACTTGACGATGTTGAGCGACTCAAGTTTGAGTTTGGTGCTTTATTGCTTACACATTCGGATTTTACTATAATACTTAGGGAATCAAAAGACTTATTTTGCATCGTCCATTTCCTTGTTCCCCTTTTTCAGTTTGCTTGAACTATCTTGAAGCATTTCAGTGCTTCAGAAAGGCAAGGAATATACAAAAAATGCAGCCGTACAATTTTCCAACTGAATAAGAAAGGATCCCTCTGAAATCACGCACTAGATAGTAGATACCGTCAAAAGAAAGAAAGCTTTCCATTGGTTGATGCAATACTCTTTCGCATTTCGACAAGTTTTCCAACGGCAGTTAACAAGTTAATAAAATCATGCAATGCATTGATTATGATACGCTTTCCAACATACCCGGAATCATTACTCAACTTATTACTCAAGTTATGAGGATAATGGCTGTGGAATAAATCTCGCTCCTGTGCCCTGACATTTGACCCCATTTCGATTATATTCAACAGAACCGGTTCAGTATACCTCCGGAACAACATGATAATGTTTTGTCGCAATCGAAGCATTTTTACGCAAGTTACGGCGCATAGGGGCGATGGAATGGGTACCTTTCCTATGTCCTGACCTTTGATCCCATTTCGCCCATTTTCAATAGGATTTCTCCCCATGTTGTCCCCTACCACATACTAAAGTTTTATCGAAATCGAACCATTTTATAGCGAGTTATCGTGCAGACGGACGGACAGACCGGCGGACAAAGCTGGAGCCAAAAAATTTTACCTATATACGCTTATTCAACCTACGGTTGAAAAGCGTAAACAAAAGCCCCAAACCAAGTGGGAATAAACAGTGCAGACAGATTGACTAGCAGATTCCTTCGCTCTGCATCTACCACCTTGATTAGTAATCGTCCCATTCGCAAGTTTGTTGGTTCTTTTCCCTTTGTTCCTTCAATTGCCAGACGTTTAAAGACTATTTGCCATCACCATGATTTGAGTTTTGGGATCAGTGTTTCTAATTTATTTTCATCTATTAAAAAAGACCGTGACCGACCTACTGACCTGCAGAGACATGGAATATATCTCGTTCCTCTTAAATCTCTAACACCGGATTTCACTGACAAATGTTACATCGGTTCCATCGCCAGGACCCTTAAAACCCGTCTCAAAGAACACCAATATGGCCATCGTAATGGCTCAACTTCCACTGCTTTGTCCCGTCTTTTAACCAAGGGGACTCACATTCCCATTTGGGACGATTCTAAAATTTTAACTGCTCCTCATACAAAATCTCAACTTATTCACTAAATTATCTGAAACTTGCTGTAATGATGAATTGCCAAGAAAAATCCCTCGACCTTAGAAATACCTGCTTACAGATTTATCAACATAGTTTCTACTAGCTAATGACTGGACATGCGCAATATACCTCATGACGATTGATTGTACGTCATCTGTTCATTCATGTATCTATTTATAAGCTGCCTCTTCCACTGTATGTGTTCATTGCGTCTGAGAATGGGTGCCTGTTGGCAGGACCCAAAAGGTCTCACGCTTCTAACTTTTTAACTATCATTAAAGTTTTTATTCCATCATAAAACTCTTTTATATATCGTGTGAAGACGGTTTGTCGTTTGTAGTATGACTTTTTAGCACGAGTTACTTCTGTTTTGTATCACCATAGGTACCACTGCCATATGTAAAACAATTTGTTTTTCCGATTTTAAGTGGTCAAGATGTTCCGCATCCTTCAGTTTTGAACAGCAGTGTTGCTAAAGCAATCTTATATTAAATAATTTTCAATGACAAAAGTTGTCCAATAAAGAAGGTCTACAATAAAATTAAGCAGCCCCGGTGGGGCAGAGGTCTAAGCGATGTCTTCTGATCATTCGCCCGAGATGGTTCCAGATTCGAATCCCGATGAGGCATGGATGTTGTGTTTGTGTTACGGTGCTGGTTCTCTCCCTTTCCTGGTACCAGTGGCCCTAAATTAGGCACGGGCGACTGTTTATAGCCCACTGAGGTTCGCACGGCGGTCGTTAAACCTCCAATGTTCAAAAAAAAAAAATTAAATCATGAATGAAATTCGGGATTACACCATATAATACAAATTTTGAAGATGATAATCCGTTTTTTGGTGTAAATATGGCAAGGATGGTAAGTCAGAAAATATCCGAAAACTTAAAAATATTCAAATTAATCAAATATTATTCAATATTCAAATTAATCGGAAACTTGAGACTTGGTCGTTCTTTGTGGTGTAGTGGTTAGCATACCCGAGTGCTATCTGGGAGACGCGGGTTCGATTCCTGCTCCAGGACGACGAAATTTTCAAGTTTTCAGATATTTTCTGACTTACCATCCTTGTCATATTTACACCGAAAAACGGATTGTCATCTTCAAAATAATTAAATCCATCAAGCAGTTTAAATAAACGGTAGCTGGAAATAAAGTATTTAATAAAGTAGTTCAAAAACAAAAGTAGTATGTAATAGTTCAAATGCTGCCCCGATTGCGCAGTGTTCTAAGCGATGGCTTCTGCGACTTTATCCGAGATGGATCAGGGTTCAAATCACGGTGAAGGATGGACGTTGTGTTTGTCTTACGGCACTGGCTCTCTCCCGTCCCTGGAACCAGTGGCTCAAAATTAGAGACCAACGACTGCTTATAGCCTTTTGAGTTGCTCATGGAGGTCGTTAAATCCCCAACAAGAAAATTGTTCTAACAAAAATAGTCCAATGAAACTGTTTAGAAAAGAAGTTAAAGAACAAATGTACTATTGGGTTGTCGGAAAAGTCACGACGTATTTTAACCATGTTTTGCAAAGGTCATTTATTCATAGAACGAACAAAGGTAAATGAATGATACAATACCCGTTTTGTTCGATAACCATTTGCCATTTTTCAGTGAACTGCAGAATGCCTTTTTCATAGAAGGACCTGTCTTTCGTGGCGAAAAACTGTACAAGGTGCTGATTTACAGTCTCATCTGACTTGAACGTTATACCACGCAAGGACTGTTGAAAAGTGCGAAAGAAGTGAAAGTCTGACGGCGCAAGGTCACGAGAGTATGCTGGGTGAGACAACACATCCCACCCAAGCTCCAATAATTTTTGGCGGGTGATCAAACTTGTATGTGGTCTCGCGTTGTCGTGAGGGAACACAACACCTTTACGATGAACGAGCTCTGGACGTTTCTGGATGATGGATTCGTTCAAACTGTCCAATTGCCGACAGTACACATTTGAATTGATTGTTTCGTTCCGTGATAGGAGCTCGAAAAACACGACACCTTTAAAATCCCACCACACTAAGACCAGAACCTTCTGCTGGTGAATGTCGTTTGAGGCGAAGCAGTACGTCGGGGCCAAGACCGTTTGCGCAGCACATTATTGTACACAATCCATTTTTCGTCACCAGTTATCAGTCGCTTCAAAAAAGGATCGTTTTCCTCACGTTTAATGAGCATATCGCAGATGTTTATACGCGCCGCCAATTGAGCTTCTTTGAGTTCATGAGGAACCCACACATCGAGCTTGCTTACGTATCCCAGCTTCTTCAGGTGGTCGTGAACGCTTGAATGATGGATGTGCAATGTGTGTGCAATCTCTAGTGTTGTGTCACGTGGGTTTGACTCGATCAATGCCTTGATTTGGTTGTCATCAACCTCGGTGGGCCTCCCCGACCGAGGAGCATCGTTGAGTTAAAAATCACCAGCACGGAATTTTTCGTACCACCGCTGGCACTGACGTTCTTGTAGAGCATTATCACCGTACACTTTACGCAACATATCACAAGCTTGACGCGCATTCTATCCCTTACGGAAGTAAAACATCAAAATATGGCGAAAATGCACAGTTTGGTCTTCCATCTTCAACTTGATGTCAAATCTCCGCAAATCAACCAAATCGCTCACTATTCCTTTTAGACTGCAGCCAAAACTGGCACCTGTCGAATGCTATAGCGATAACAGAGCTGCGCATGCCTCTAGTACTTCCAAAACCGCCCGACCGCCATCGGGTGCCAAAATACGTCATGACTTTTCCGACAACCCAATACAATGAAATAAATGAAAAGCTAAAATAATCCAGAAATTTAGTTCGGAAGTTGTACAGTGAAGTAATTCAAAGAAGTCCAATAAAGCAATTCAAACACAAATGTAGTCCAATCAAGTTGTTAGAATAAGTATTCCAATAAAGTGGGTAAAAGACAAAAGTAGTGAAAATCTGTTAAATACGTGAGACAATGTAAATAGACGAAGTCATCGCTCTTTCCACGTTTTTCTTTAACATACAGCAACCGAAAATTTGTATTTCGACACCGCTGGGAAATACATAAAACGGTAGGTGAAATACATGAAGCGGTGTCGAAATACAATTTTTCGGTTGCTGTGTGTTAAAGAAAAACGTGGAAAGAGCGATGGCTTTGTCTATTTTAGAGAAAAGTAGTCCAGTGAAAACTTTCAAACACAAAAGCAGCCAAATCAAATTTGTCGACAAAAAAAGTAGTCCAAGAAAGCAGATGAAACACATAAGTAGTCCAATGAAGCATTTTAAACACAAAAGTAGCCCAATAAAATTTGTCGAAAACAAAAGTATTCCAGTAAAGTATGTAAAACACTACGCCAAGAAATTCGGATTACTAGTTATATTAAATGTAAAACACATTACGTAGTCCAATGAAATATTTTAAATATAACAGATGTCCATTGAAGCATTTTAAACACAAAAGTAGCCCAATCAAGTTTGTCGAAAACAAATGTAGCCCAATAAAGTAGGTGGAACAGAAAACTAGTCCAATGAAACATTTAAAACAAAAAAATAGCACAATCATATTTGTAAAAGACAAAAAAAATCTGGTAAAGTACACTGGCGTGCAAAAATTAAGGACGAGATGGTTTTTCGAATGTAAAGTCGTGCAGAAGTGCTCCACATCGACTCAAATCATACCACACGATCCCCAAAATGTAAGAATATAGGACAAGTGAGCAAAACTGTCCAAACAAGGAATCCAAAGGATACAAAGGCACTTTATTGGAAAGGTAGCTTCGAGCATAACTGGACAGAAGACAGAAACGTCCATGTGACAGGCGGCTGCCAAGAAAAATACAGTCTTTAGTAGAGGATATGATCCCCCTGACTGCGTTGCAGGATTTACAACGACTGCCCATGCTGAGGACGAGGTCGTCAAGAAGTTGTTGAGGCATCGCGGCCCATTCCTCTTGTGGCGCCAATCGCAGCAGCGGAATTGTTGGTGGCGGCTGGTGACGTGCTTCCAAGCGTCTCCCGAGAAGGTCCCACGGGTGTTTGATTGGATGTAGGTCCGGGGACCTAGCGGGCCAATCCATGCGTTGAATATCTTCACTCTCCAACAGCTCTGCGATAGCCACTGTACGATGAGGTGTAGCGTTGTCGTCCATGAAGAGCAACTCAGGACCCACAGCACCTCTAAACAGACACACGTGAGGCAGGAGAACCTCGGTACAATAGCGAACACCAGTGACTGAACCTCCTTGGAAGATGTGGAAGTCAGTACGGCTACCAAGCATGATACCGCCCCAAACGAGAACTCCGCCACCTCCAAACCGGTCCCTTTCGATGATGTTGGAAGTGTGATTGCGTGTTCCCTGTTCTCTCTAGATGTGTATACGTCCAGAATCGCTCGTCAGACTACATCGGCTCTCATCCGTAAAGAGAACTCGACCCCATTGCTGATGTGTCCCGTTCTTGTGTTCCTGGCACCACAGAAACCGCCGTCTCCGATGAGCAGGCGTTAATGGCACACACCGTACTGGTCGTCGTGCAAATAGACCACCTTTATGCAGCCTCCTGGCCATGGTAAAATGCGATAACGGACGTCCAGTTGTCTGTTGCATGTGCCTTGCGATTTCTCCCGCTGTCTGCCGTCTGTCTCTTCTTACCTGTAGGACAATATACTGGTCGTTCGCCGCCGTGGTTGCTCGTGGACGACCACAGCTTAACTCTCGGACAGCTTTTCCTGTCGTTTGAAATGCTCTCCAAGCTCGTGAAACGATGCTGTGAGCGATCCCGGACTCCTTGGCCACTCTAGTCACACTTCGACCTTCTTCTAACTTCCCAATGACGCGACCTCGGGTAAAGTCATCCAGATGTGGTCTACTGGATTGCCTGTTGGCCATACCACACGGTGGCAGCAACTCCACGTCGTTCTAACCGATGTACACCGTGCAATAGCTTTCACCGAATTGCTGAGCGTACACCGCCCGTGTGCTTTATACCCTTCCGATACTCCCCCACCCCACCTACGTCATGCTGCATATATGTGCATGCCCTACCGTATCGGACCCTAGTCTATCTCCTGAGTGGTCTTTCGGTCCGTACTGCTTGCTCGCTCCGCTGTTATGCTAATTTTTCCTCTTCGTCCTTAATTTTTGCACACCAGTGTGGGTGAAATGCATAAGTAGTCGAATGAAACATTTTAAATGCAAAAGTAATCCAATGAAGCATTTTGAACACAAAAGCAGCCCAGTCACGTTTGTTGAAAACAGTAGTCCAATCAAGTTGTTCAAACGCAAAGATACTTCAGTAAAGTAAATGAAACATTTTAAACACAAAGATAACCCAATCAAGTTTGTTGAAAGCAAAGTAGTCCAACAAAGTAGATGAAAAACGTAAGTAGTCCAGTGAAACATTTTAAACCCAAAAGTAGCCCGATCAAATTGTTTGAAAAGAAAGGTAGTCCACTAAATTTGGTGAAACGCAAAGGTAATCCAGTGAAACATTTTAAACACAAAAACACCCCAATCATGTTGTTCAGAAATAAAAGTGGTCCTATAAAGCAGTCCAATGAACACAAGAGTATTCGAATAAACAAAACAGAACTAAAAATTTAAAGTTATTCTATAAGGTGGTGAAAATATTTGTCTAATAAAATAGTCAAAGAAACAAAAGTAGTCCAATCAAGTTTTACAATAAATATATTTTATTATAAAATAAATGTACATGGGTTATGAATGACAAAAGGTTCCTTCCTTTGGACTGAACACATATATGTCTCTAACAGTAGGCGGTTGTATATACTTTACATCCAAAATATGTAATTCTGTTATGAATATGGTCCCTAAAATGGGTTGATGGAGAGCTGTTGTTCAATGAAAAACGAGGCACTTCAGGAATGACTAGAAATGACAGCGGCAACAGAACACTTGTGACTGGAAGTCCATATCTATGAAGGCTTTGGACAATCTACAAAGTATTAGCCCCAACATTTACAAGTTTGACATACAGTGAAAACTTGACTGCAGTACATGTTTTTTGATGCTTTCAAGGCACGTTGCAAGGAATCGCTTAGACAGAATTGTTGTGAACTCCACGAAGATACATACATACATACATACATACATACGAACGTAAAATAACTACTAACTCACAAAGAGTGTTGGCAGTCTCTTGCTGATGCGACAGGCAAGAAGAAAAGCTTAATTTAAGATCAATAAATAATACTGCTTTCTGAAACAGAAACTAAAAGTATTTACACTTCCAAAAAATATAAATGGACGGTAAAAATGTATAAGTTTCGCAGCAACAACTGAGTGCGATGCTAAATATCACTTGGCGATAGATAGGTAAAGCCTTTGCAAATGAACTCAACATTCTTGAATCTCATAATTGTCCTTTCACGTTAAGCAACTGCAAACGTAGGCTATAGTATTTGTTTGGTAGCTGTACGTCACAGTTAAATATTATTTGTTGTTTATTTTTACCTGAGGGTTTTATGGCGCAAAGATTATGTTGAATCAAGACAAATTCGAAGACCGTGGGGATGCTACCTACCAATCAACTGAAGAACCAGTTGATCCCACGCATATTATGGAATAGGAACGAAAAAATTTCAGTTTACGCGTTGCGGGAAGGCAAACAGTTTATCGATAAAGTCGATATTTTCACAATAATTGTATCAAAATTCCACATGGATGGTGACTTAGCTTTCCTCTCTCGAATCAAAAATGCATGCCTAAAATGACGCACAATTTATGTTTTAGATTCTTTTTACACCCCCCCCCCCCCCCACCCACCAGTATTAGCCTTTGAAACTTAATTTACACAACGTGCATTTCAAATAGGGGTTTTCCGACATAAAAGAAAATCGGTCAGTTTTAAGGAGAAACAAAAACAGAATGCATATAAATTTGGTAACTGCGCATTCGAAATTTATTCAGATCAGTACTCGTACTCCGCATGTGCCTTGACTGATTTGTCTATCAATCAAGTGCTCTGTCTGATCAGCGGAATGAAAACAATACTGCCAATATTAAACAAGCTTCAATTTTCATCATTGAAGAATGCATAAAAAGCATATAAAACGTACTGTTCCCCTAACGTTGAAATAACCATCCCTCAAGCCGATCCAGGTTGGAATCTAAAGACTACCTGTGAGGGGATTGTGTCAACAACAAGTAGAAGTTTCCGTATTCAAGTTACCTTCCACCCTTCACGGATATCCAGGGTAAGACAATTTTTAACGTTGCTTAATACAAACAGCTACCACTTAGGCCTCATCTGGAGTCTCTTGCTTTCTGCTCGTCAATTCAGGACGCTTGAAAAATGCAGGTCTTTTGAAACAGTATTAGTGACCAACACATCTTATGAAATTTCAAAACTTCGGACGGATTTTCTTTTTCTTATATATATATATATATATATATAGTATGCAGGGGTGACATGGAGGAGACTGGCACAAGACAGACCGTTGTGGAGGAAACTTGGGGAGACCTTCGTCCAGCAGTGGATTGATAATGGTTGACAATGATGATGATGATGATATATATACAACTGCATCCAATGAGGAATTCACAAGAGAAGGTACTTTTCAGCCGTGCCAAAAGCAACAATTTGTGACCCGCTCCCTCTTAACAAAGTAATGGCATGCTTTGTTCGCATCTTTTATTTATTTATTTTTAATTCAGCGCGTATGTTTGCGACTAGCTGCTATCAGGACTTCTCAAAGAACGTATGCAGATTGTTTATGTAAATTACACATGCTGACAGCCAAGAAATGGCTGAATTCTTTTCAGATGGTTTCATCGCAGATTGAGGGGTTTACAAAATCACTTCTGCAGGTCTCGAAAAATACCATGCCCGAGATGCCCTGGGCATGTAAATTATTGGCCCGGGCAGGTAAAAAAATAGTAATCTAGTTGTCCGAACCGGGCAACTAAATTTAAAAAATGCAAAAGTTTGGAATAGAATTTCCTACTACAAGAAAAAAGACAGTCGTCGCATGTAGTGTTTCATTTCACTGCTAATTCCCAGAAGTTGTATTATTGTTACGGAGTGCCAAGGACAGAAGAATATCACTTCTTTAATTATATTATGCTCTAGGTCCAAATATTGGGACCATATGTAATTTTGCTCTAAATGTTGTTTATAGTCAGCAACAAGATGCATGTCTCTGATGGAACTTGCCTCCGGTGTTTAGTGACAAAGGGCAAAAACTTCAACGAAAAGAACATGGCAGAATGGCTAAATTTCTCAAATACCAATTTCCATCATCATACCATTTCATACCAATTTCAGCATCAGGATCTTAAAACCTGAGATACACGCTTTTATGCATTTAACATCTTGAATACAGACCCTTAAAACAAAAATGCAAAACATATAAAAAAAATGAGGGTTCTGATTTGTTATCTTAAATGATAAATTTTCCTGGGCAGGTAAAAATTTTTGCACCTGCCCAGCTGAGCATGTAAGTTTTCAGATATTTTTCAAACCCTGTTTCTGTAAGAATTACGTCTCATTAACAATACATAAAAATCTAAAATTCATAGCATCATTTTGGGCATGCGCAAAAAATTATAAAGCGTTATATATACTGACGAATCACGTGGTTCTTCAGAATCACTAGTGATTTCAATATGATTACGAACCCTGCTTTAAGTCTCGAGTAGAGCTGAGTTCGGGCTAAATTTACGGAGCCCGAGCATATATCAATCAGCCGGAGCCCGAATTTTATATTGCAAGATAGAGCCCGGGCACGAACGAGCCCGAAAACTGGCTAACCTGTTTAACCATTAATAAAAAACATCTCCTTTTCCACACTTCCACTTTCACCTCCTCCTGCAATATGGGGAGTTTTTTTTTTTTTTTGATTGGAGGTTTAACGACCACCGTGAGCAACTCAAATGGACTATAAGCAGTCGCCCGTCCCTAATTTAGGGTCACTGGTTCCAGGGAAGGGAGAGAGCCAGTGCCGTAAGACAAACACAACATCCATGCCTAACCGGGATTCGAACCCAGACCCCGTACGGACGAATGATCAGAGGCCAACGCCTTAGACCACTGCGCCACCGGGGCGGCCAATATGGGGAGTAGAGAAGGTATATCTATTTTTAGAGTGTAACTGTATGATTTTCTTTGACAGTTCGTTTTAACCTGAAGAGCTTCGGGCGGCCGATAATCCAAAATGATCGGGCGGTGCTGCAATTGTATGTTGCTCAAATAATGCTAATATTATCGTGCCATAATGGGCTGCAATATGTACGCTGATAAACAGAATTAGCAGGGAGTTACTGCGTGGAGATAGGAGGTCAATTATCGTCGGCATGCTATCAACTATTCAATATCTATAGTTCTTGAAAAAGGGTTTTGTTCTCTGCAGAAACACATTAATGTGAGGCCTATGGCACTTTCTACCCAAGCCCGGAATAAATAGCCATCTCGAATGCCCGCTCCCAAACCAGAAGCCGAAGAATTCCCTTTACCAACTGTAAAATGTTTCATTTGCTAAATCATATAAAATCACATTTATATATAAAAAAATTCTCGCTCTCCCTAAGAGCCCGAGCCCGATTCGGGCTAATCTCAGCTGTGCTGTCGAGACGTCTAAAATCTGATACAAGAAACTGAAAGTTCGTGCCAGTAGAAGGCATAATTTTTATCATTAGGGATTTTACTTTCCGCTGCCTCCACAACTACTAGGGGTGTTCAAATGAAAAGGTACGAAACGACACTGTGGGTATAAATGAAGACTTTATTCAAAGTATACACCATAGGCCATAGCACAACGATCCCATTGATTAACGAGCCGAAGCATTCCTTGTTCCCAGAATTCCTGTGGCCGTGACGAGACCCAGTCCTGCACAGCGTCCTTGAGTTCGTCGTCCGAGTGGAAGCGCTTCCCTTTCTGATGTTTTTTCAGAGGACCAAACACATGGAAATCGCAGGGCGACATGTCCGGGCTGTAGGGCGGATGTTCAAGCTGCTCCCACTGGAGCTTGGCCAGTTCCGCGTGTGTGACCCTGGAGACGTGTGGACGCGCGTTATCATGGAGCAGAACCACACCCTCCGTGAGCAGCCCCGCTCTTTTGTTCTTGATGGACCTGCGTAGGCTTCGGAGTGTCTCACAGTACACGTCGGAGTTAATGGTTCGTCTGTGCTGGAGGAATTCAACAAGTAGTCAATTGGACGGCGCTCTTTATAAGAGCCTCTGCTCTTTCCTGCGCATGCGGGCGCCCGCGCATGCTCCGATGCACGCCGGCGACTCCAATCGTATCCCTAGATGTGTCGCTACGCTCTCCCATAGCGGCATAGGCAAATATGTTAACGGTTACGTTCTTATGACGTTTCGTACCTTTTCATTTGAACACCCCTAGTATAAACCGCAGGACGTAGATACATCCCCATTTTTCTTGTTCTTCTATGACACTAAACGAAATGCGACTTTTATAGGAAGTACTTGATTTTAGTTGAGTTTGGCGAAGTTTTTTCATTATTTTTTTTATTAAACGCACTACGGGTCATCACCTGCTATGGAGCTACCTAGAAAGTTGTGGCCATAAATAAAATCCTCTAGCTGTTGTTGTGTTGCCCACACACAACAAAATATCTCCTAAAAGACGTTCCCCGCTTCTTCGTAAGAGATCCAATAACCGCTCATTAGTGTAAGTGGTCAGACGCTAGCTAGATTTTCTTCGTCAAACTGAGTAACGATTTTCTTTCACTTTTATTTCAATAAAAAAAAATGTGTTTTGAAAACACGTTAGACTTAACGTACATTTTCACTAAAAGTTTTTGTTTAGACTACCTGAGGCTCAGACCGGAAGCATCAGCAATATTTGCACACTCAACCGTGCTCTACAGAAACACTTTTTTACCACACACACACACACTAAGTAATATAAATTAAGATTATACAAAGCATTGGAACCGTGCAGCAATGAAGTGATTGTGAAACAAAAATGCATCAGATTTCGTGACAGGAAAAAAAAAACAGTAACGGCTGGACACAAATGCTGAGTAGAGTTCACAAATATCTTTCAAATTATATACATGCGCTTAATTTCAATAAACCTACGGATTTAAGAACATACTTCATCATATGACCCAAGCAGGCGAAACGTCAGTAATTTCCGCTCACTCGAGCTCGTTGTATAGTGTTGCCCAACTACAAACACATATGGGATTGAAATAATTTGGGCAATGCTCGCTAGACAGTTAACTAAACAACAAAAGTCCTGCTCTGCAAAATAAAAATTGTTCCAATCATTCCTTTCTGAACATTTTAACGCGGATTCAGCCTTTGAATTGACTTATTTTTTAACTATATTACCGACGAGAAAAAACGACGCTCAGTACGATGTTAACCAAAACCGATCACTACATTAACTGCCATGAGCATCACCGGTGGCCTGACAGTTTCTTTTGGAATTAAATGCTTCATATGCCTTATTTACATATCATTTACATGTCATTACTTTCAATCGATACACATCAGTCACAATATCTTGTTTTTACCCATGGCCCGTAGGTAAGTATTTACGCATTCTTATGGTGGCAACGAATGTGTTAAAGGAAGCAATCGTATCGAACATAATCTGACCCATTAAGATGATTCTCAAGAAGCAGCAAGCTTTTTTTTTTTTTTTTTTTTGGTTTTTTTTTAATAGTGTTTAGCTGTTTCAATACGTGCAACTAAGACTAGAACGTTTCATCATCACGCAATTTTTCTGCACGGCCGATAACAGAAAAATTGTAACATTTTATGCTATTGAAACATGATTGCCGCTTCCTCGTTAAACACTAAGCAGTTAAAAGGAACATAGTTTTTGCTGCGTCCCAGCTAGCAAATACGCAGCGTACGCCAATTTATTAAAGTGTGGAAGGCTGTTTTCTGGTAAAGAAAAAAACAGCCTTGTGCATGTGACATGGGTTAACTTTAATAAATGGATGCTAAAAAAGTACGTGCCATGAATCTAATAATAAGTACAAGATTCCCAGTTTTGAAGTGTAGTGATACGGAGTTTTGGTATACATCGTTCTACGGGTCGTAAACATATAAAGACACTTAAATTTCCTCCTAAATATTTTAAAATGTTAAATAGCAGCAGTTCCTTTAACAAAATAAGCAGCTTTCATCGGCGAAATTATATTTTCTGTCGAGCAAGTATTCTAATGATGAACTTAAAATACATATGTACCGAGATTTCTGAACTTGAATCACTTGCTATTTAAAATTTAAACGGAAAGATATAGTTAATTATATTACTTAAGTTGTTAATAATTTATGCTAGTAGCAGGTGGTGACGTATATTTCTAGATCTTACTGTCCCTTTGACGCTATTTTAAATACACCAGACTGTGAATATTCAAGAAACGCATACAGCATATTAAATCAGTTTATTTTTGTGGTGTAGTAAGCACAAAGATTCACGAAGCTTTCGCATTCCACTGGGAGGCTTTTCCAAAGAAATGGTAGACATAAAAATGCTTTTGTCGGACGTCATGTCAAATTTTACTTCGGCAACGCCAAGAATATTTTAAAAATTAATGTAGAATCTTAAATAGCGAAACTATCGGCGATTACCTTTTTTAATTACGTCCGAGCTAAAACAATCTTTTAAAAAGATTGCTTCTGCTCGGACGTCATATCAAATTTTATTTCGGCATCGTCAATAATATTTTAAAAATTGATATATAATCTTTTAAATGCGATCCTATTTGTGGATTTCTTATCTTTCGATGTGAACCATCAACAAATATTACACGATTTATATGAAAATAGTTATTAAAATAAAAGTTTTATAAGTAATGAAGGGCAATTTTTCAACATCTGTATTTTTTTCTTTACATTGGCCCTCTTAGAACCAAGCCACAAAATAAATGTAATATCCAATTTTTCAATTAATTTAAAATTTATCCTGTCAATAATTCTTTGTTTAGAAATTGAAAATAAGTGTCTATATAATTATTTGTTAGGATTCAGGATCTATGACATAATATTTTGTTGCTTAATTGTAAAGAATGTACAAAAATTGGCGACTTCAGATTACATTTGGCAAAAAATTGAATTTGGCGAATGGGTTGGCAAAATCGTTTAAAAAAGCCAGAGCAACCGCTGGCAAGAAGCATTATTGCCCCCCCCAGTGTTTTGTAAATAAAGTTATCAAACTTGCCCCAGCAAAAGTTATTCTCGCCCACCTTGATTTCAAATTTTAGTGACGTCCCTGCTAACACGGTGGATTTATTATTACCAACTAAAACTACAATTGGATCTAAATAAAAATTCCTCCATGTAACTATTCCTATAGATATCCCTTTTCTTATTTGGGGGAATTAACTACCACCGTCAGCAAATCAATAGGATACAAACAGTTGCCAGTACCTAATTTGGAGACACTAGTTTCGGGGAAGGGAGAGAGTCCTAGTGCCCCAAGACAAACACACTATCCAAGCCTCACCAGGGACCCGAACCCATTACAGACGAACGGTTCAAGATCAGTGCCTCCTAACCGCACGGCCACCGGGCTGGTACAAAAGAATTTGAGGAACAGTACTATAAATGAATGGGGAAGGAATGATTGTTCTAGTGAATTTAATTTCCACAGGTCTAAAATAATAGAAACCTACATAGATAAGTTTCTGTTATTTTAGACCTGTGGAAATTAAATTCAGTAAAACGATCCGCGTCGATTGAAAGTTGTATTCAGGCACATGGGCGCCCATAGCTTAGTTTTCAGGAGGGGGCAAACAGAAACTGCAACTTCTGTGAAAGACATTCTTCGCTTAATAAGCGTGAAAGTACGTAATAATTATTGGGGAGCCCCCTTCCCCCATCCCATCCATGATACATGCAATGAAAAAAACTTCCGGCAGTAAGTGAAATACAAGTTCGGAAAGAACTTGGATCTCTACGTTCGGAATACTCCTTGATCTTGCGTTATGCTTTTCAAATAATTTAAACAAGTAATAAAGTGATTCAAATTTCACGGAGGAAATGCCATAATAAAGTAGCGCTGTGTAAGGTAGCTTGTATTAAGATAAATAAGTGATTCATATTAAAAAATGAAAGGACGGAAAAGAATCGATATAATGCTACGTTATTTTCAAGGAAACCTTATCTACAACAGCAAATTGTGTCCCGTCGTCATTTCGACATCATATTCCAATACATACTGGATTCAATTTATGCAAATTCAAGTCCAAAACCACCGCCAACTAAGCTGCCGTTTCTGGCTGCACGGTGCAGATGTCATCAATCCTTCGGCGCTAAATAAACTTCCGGGATGCCGTGCTTCTGTTTCATGTCTCCCCACGGAGTGTACATAGCAAGATTGACTCTTATTTTTACTGTCTTTGCTTATCCTGAGGTCAGCTGACACTGCAGTTGGACTTCTGAAGAGCCTGTTCCAATTCCAGCAACTGTCCCATGAAGTGCAAGTTAGGAGAAATGATCGGTCTTTTGCTTTTAACCACACGGTAGGCTTCCATCGAAGACATCTGCGTGTGGTACATAAGGTATGCGATGGCGATTGTAGCAGACCTTGACACACCCGCCTGACAGTGAACTAAAATGGCGCTGCCTCTGTCACGTGCTTCATCTGCGGAAGAAAACAAACATTTATTAACGCAATAACTGGCAGACATGCAAAAAACGCAATAATCAACAACTAATGCACTAAAAATAGGTTAAACGTGAACTCATTATTGACATACTGGAATTTTGTGAGGAAAGCAGCAGTGGGCTCAAAACGCAACACTGAACATAAGCGAACTAAAAAAAGTACAGTAAATTCATCGTTACCAAGCAGAGTTTTGTAAAGCAACGGCACTCTGATTAACTATAAAACAAAACTCTAAGCATGAGGAAACGTATTCAAGAGAGAAGTCCGGATCCATAGCGAAATATTTTCTTGAATGTTTCAGCTAGTTTTTTACGCTTTCCAACCTTAGGTTGAAGAAACGGTTATGCTCCAGCTTTGTCCGTCTTTCCGCACGATAACTCGCGTAAAAATGGTTCGATTTCGATGAAATTTTAGTGTGTGGTAGGGGACCACCTGGGAACGAACCCTATTGAAAATGGGCGAAATGGGGTCAAAGGTCAGGACATAGGAGCGGGATCCATTCCATTGCCCTTATGCGTCATAACTTGCGTAAAAATGGTTCGATTTCGATGAAATTTTAGTATGTGGTGGGGGACCACTTTGGGACGAACTCTATTGAAAATGGGCGAAATGAGGTCAAAGGTCAGGACATAAGAGCGAGATTTATTCTACAGCCATTATCCTCATAACTTGAGTATGATTTCTAGTATGTTGGAAAGCGTATCAAAATCAATGCACTGCATGATTTTACTAATTTGTTGCATAACCAACTGATAAAAAAAGGCATAGCACAAATAATCTGAAAACATGCAAGAAAAAATGTTCTTTTTTTACACAATTATAATCAGTGATTTAGTAAATACTGTAATCTAGCATTATAACGATCACCAACTATCACTGTTAAAAATTTTGCGGTAGGTTGCACCAAAAAACGGTGCTACACCTGCTGCACCACTTTCTGAGTAAAGATATACCAAATGACGTAAACAAAACCCCAAAACATGGTGCAACTCCGCACGACGTTATAAGTACAAGGTTTCACCATGTTGTAGGGATTTGTTTGCACTAAACAATGACGTATCTTTTCTCAAAAAGTGGTGCAGCTGGTTTAACCTACCACAATTTTTAACAGTGATGAGGCTTAACTTTCCGAAGTATAATTGCTTTACCGTAAAGCTCACTGAATTAATTTAGATTAACACCCCGGATAGCTTCATTTCGTTGCAACTGCATAAAATATGTATTAACCAACTAAGCACTACGTTAAATAACGGCCAGATGAAAGTCTTGTAAGGCTTCCTTACTGAGCTTACTCTTTTATTTATTTGTCCCTTGTAGGCATCTATCATTCGTCAAACACAGTTCGGTTAATAGTCTTGATCACAGAAAGCACCAACAGTAGAATATAACTCTCTACATACTTAACAATATTATAGGACTGCTCTGGATTTAATACAATTCGCAAAATAAATCAACTGTTGTGCTTCAAACATCGGGAACGTTTGCAAGTCAGACTGATCAACAAGTGCGACTACCAAATCGAAACAATACGGATAAAAATGCCAGTGATAGAACAAAGATCGTGATAACAACTGCCCATATACCAAACAGTACTCGCTCTAAATAGAAATGATGTGACTCAAACAGTCACAACATCAGCTCTTAAGCTTTCGATTACGTAATAATTCTTTGACCTGTTGTCAGGTTGCCAAACACAAATTCATCGGGAGGGAAATATATAGAGAGAGAAATCAAACCGCTGAACGAAAAGATACCCAGATTTTCATAAGCCAAAAACTAAAAAGAAAATTTAAATAAGAGTATGTGTGTCCAGGTGGGGGGTGGGGGGTGGGGAATGCACGAATTCCTTTGTAGCCGGTAGTGAAAAGCCGCCCCCGGTGGCGCAGTGGTCTAAGCTGGCTTATTACCATTCGTACGAGAAAGGTCCGGGTCCGAATCCCGGTGAGGCATAGATGTGTTTGTCTTACGGCACGGGCTCTCTCTCCCTTCCATGGAACCAGTGACCTTAAATTACGTACAGGCTACTGCTTATAGCCTATTGAGTCGCTCACGGTGGTCGTTAAAGCTTCAATAAAAAAACAAAACAAAAAAAAAATATGAAAAATTCGCTCTTTCAGTGTTTCATAAAAAAAAAAAAAAAGTTGCTATCCAGCTTGCCCCACCAAAAATAATGCTCGCCCACCAGTATTGTCCCTCCTGATTTCGAAGTATAGCGACGTCCCTGCCAAGCATGCCATCTCTCCATGCTTCTTTCAGTTGTCAGCAGCCTCTGAATCTGTTTCAGATTAAGGTCCATGTTGTAACGTACCAGGAGATGTGACGTACCTGCCCGAAGGACGCACACGACATAAAGGCAGATAGGAATCAGAATAAAACGTCCGCGTAGCTCAATTGGTAGAGCAACTTATTCCGGAATGAGGGGACCCGGGTTCGAATCCTGGCGTGGATAAAAATGACGGAGAAATTTACTTCGTTATAATGGCGCCCGAACTATCCGGATGACCCGACCGTTCAAAATCTCGCAATGGTGTGATGTTATTTCCACACCGCGAGATAGAAAAAATAAGAGAATACCTTCTCCAGCACTTCGAAAAATAAATAAATAAAAATAAGGGGAGATGATGTAACGTACCTGCCAGAAGGACGCACACGACATAAAGGCAGATAGGAATCAGAATAAAACGTCCGCGTAGCTCAATTGGTAGAGTGACTTATTCCGGAATGAGGGGATCCGGGTTCGAATCCTGGCGTGGACAGAAATGACGGAGAAATTTACTTCGTTATAATGTCTCTGCTGCATAAGTAACAACTGGAAGGATGCATTGGTTAAACACTTTGCTTTTAAGACATAATTGTTAGTTGTTCTTCAACATTGTACTCTTTCTTCCATATGCACTACAGCCAAGTTTTCTCCGCCTATGAATTTCTTCTTTGATGTGGCCTCCCCTTGATATCGGTTGTCCAAGGTAGATGTTAGGCATCAGTTACTGCACCTACACATATATGTACACGGACGCACAACGCATATACTGTCTATACGTATAGAGGTTCTCGTACCAGAGCTGAGACGGGTTGAGCCCGAAAGAGAGCCCGGGCCCGAATGAGGCTCGGGCTGTGGAATATTTACTTCGGTTCAGCCTCGGGCGAACTCAGGCTCTTAGAGAGAGGGAGAGCAAGAGAATTTTTTTTTAGATATAAATATGATTTCATATGATTTAACAAATGAGACATTTTATAGTTGGTAAAGGGAATTCTTCGGCAACTGGTTCTGGTTAGGGAGCGGGCATTCGAGATGACTATTTATTCCGGTCTTGGGTAGAAAATGCCATAAGGCCGTGCATTAGTGTGTTTCTGCTGAAAAGAAAAAGCTTTTTCAATAACTATAGATACTGGATAGTTGGTAGCTTGCCGACGATAATTTACCCCTATCTCCGCGCAGTAGCTTCCTGCTAATTCTATTTAGCAATGTACATATTGCAGCTCATTATGGCACGATAATATTAGCATGATCTGAGCAACATACAATTGCAGCGCCGCCCGAAGCGCTTCAGGTGGAAACGAACGGTGAAAGAAATTCGTACAGTTACAATATAAAAATAGATAGAGATCCCTTTCCCAGTTTTCAGGCTCGTTCGGGCCCAGGCTCTATCTTGCAATATAAAATTTGGGCTCGGGTGGCCTCGGGCTCCGAAATTGAGTCCGAACTCAGCTCTATCTCGTACCCCTCCCCAAAAGAAAACTGTTACTGGGTGTAGAGTTTGAATCAATCCCTTTAACAGATCATATACCTAAAGTCCTCGTTGATTTTTCTATGGAGACTTCCTGCTACATTGATTGCCACTACGGAAATGAACCTCATGTCACTAACCTTTATTCATATATAACAAGTGTGATCAATTTCTTTTAATCATATTTGTCCAAAAAAAAAAAAAAAGTAATTTGAATCAGGAATTACTAATAAATGTTGTGACGTACCTGCCAGCAGGACGCACACGACATAAAGGCAGATAGGAATCAGAATAATCGTCTGCGTAGCTCAGTTGGTAGAGCGACTTGTTCCGGAATAAGCGGCATCGGGTTCGAATCCCGGCGTAGACCAAAAACGACGGAGAAATTTACTTCGTTATAATGGCGCCCGAACTATCCGGATGACCCGGCCGTTCAAAATCTCGCATTGGTGTGATGTTATTTCCACACCGCGAGACAGGAAAAATGAGAGAATTCCTTCTCCAGCGCTTCGAAAAATAAAAATGTGTGATGTTGCATTCCACACAGCAGATTGACTGGGAGTTCTCAAGTACACGTTCTACAGTGGATGGCTGCCTACAACGATTCATGGTCACGGCTGACCCGTGGGCCATGCCCCCGGCCCTCTTTCGGGGGGGGAGATGTGACGTACCTGCCAGCAGGACGCACACGACATAAAGGCAGATAGGAATCAGAATAATCGTCTGCGTAGCTCAGTTGGTAGAGCGACTTGTTCCGGAATAAGCGGCCTCGGGTTCGAATCCCGGCGTAGACCAAAAACGACGGAGAAATTTACTTCGTTATAATGGCGCCCGAACTATCCGGATGACCCGGCCGTTCAAAATCTCGCATTGGTGTGATGTTATTTCCACACCGCGAGACAGGAAAAATCAGAGAATTCCTTCTCCAGCGCTTCGAAAAATAAAAATGTGTGATGTTGCATTCCACACAGCAGATTGACTGGGAGTTCTCAAGTGCACGTTCTACAGTGGATGGCTGCCTGCAACGATTTATGGTCACGGCTGACCCGCGGGCCATGCCCCCGGCCTTCTTTCGGGGGGGGGGGAGATGTGACGTACCTGCCAGCAGGACGCACACGACATAAAGGCAGATAGGAATCAGAATAATCGTCTGCGTAGCTCAGTTGGTAGATCGACTTGTTCCGGAATAAGCGGCCTCGGGTTCGAATCCCGGCGTAGACCAAAAATGACGGAGAAATTTACTTCGTTATAAGTCCACCCCATCAATGACGGTAGCAGTCCGAACATTAGATTGCGCAAGTGCTTAGTTAGGGGTCCGGACTTAAGCCCACCGGACACTTGCCCACTATGGATAATATGTAGATAATACGTAAACGTCGGAGGTAGTTTCCGATCTAGTGTAGGAAAACTGGTCACATAAATATTTATGAACCGTATAAAAATTGCACTTTGTTTTAGAAACGCTGAAATTTAAGGGGGTTACTCCCAAACTAATATACTAGGGGTGTTCAAATGAAAAGGTACGAAACGTCATAAGAACGTAACTGTTAACATATTTGCCTATGCCGCTATGGGAGAACGTAGCGACACATCTAGGGATGCGATTGAAGTCGCCGGCGTGGATCGGAGCATGCGCGGGCGCCCGCATGCGCAGGATAGAGCAGAGGCTCTTATAAAGAGTGCCGTCCAATTGACGCGGCAATGCGTGTGAGGACTGGATGGCGTTCATATTGCAAAATTCGACGATTGAGGAGCAGCGAGGCGTTATCCGATTTCTGACAGCGGAAGGTGTTAAACCGGCCGCTATTCATCGCGGAGGGTGTGGTTCTGCTCCATGATAACGCGCATCCACACGTCTCCAGGGTCACACACGCGGAACTGGCCAAGTTCCAGCGGGAGCAGCTTGACCATCCGCCCTACAGCCCGGACATGTCGCCCTGCGATTTCCATGTGTTTGGTCCCCTGAAAAAACATCTGAAAGGGAAGCGCTTCCACTCGGACGACGAACTCAAGGACGCTGTGCAGGACTGGGTCTCGTCACGGCCACAGGAATTCTGGGAACAAGGAATCCATCGGCTCGTTAATCAATGGGATCGTTGTGCTACGGCCTATGGTGTATACTTTGAATAAAGTCTTCATTTATACCCACAGTGTCGTTTCGTACCTTTTCATTTGAACACTCCTTGTATATCACCTTTCTTATGGGTTCAAAAAGCTCAAACTTAAATCATTAGACAAACTATCAATAGACGTACAACGCACTTGAAAATTTGGAAAAGTTTAAATTTAGGGGTGTTAACCCCCAAATGTAAACTAACATATATAATCTTTTGTTACAGAGATTTTATACAGGGTTTTAAGATTTCATATAAAATCTCAAAATGCAACCTTTTTCCATCTCGTGCTCCCATTCCTTGGTTTCCCCAAAGCGTGAGAGAAATGTATCAGAGACAGTTCCCCATTAAACACCGGATGCACGGTTATTTACTAAGACGTCATTTTGTCTATGCTTAGTATTCGCACTTTGTATGTTGAATGGAGATTAACTCTATCGCGCCTCTTTTGATGCTTTACAGATTTCAATTTCAAGGCTGCCGACAAATGCACTAGCCTCTCACATTTTACTTTGAGGCTTGAGATTTACCGAGGGCGGTGTGGTTGTTTCTCACGGGGAACTTTAGGATATGCTTTAGGGCATTTTTGGGAGACATGGGAGAAGGAGGCGAGAAAGGAGTAGGTCTCTGGTCTAGGAGAGCAAGCGGTCACGAAAAGTACGACGAGGTAATTGCCCCATGGTAGGTCTTAGGTGGACCGGCAGGTCAGGGGATTTCACGACAGCGCGAGAGATGATCGAAAGCGAGACTTGAAAAAAAGGAATTGGAGTTTTAAGGGGAGCAGTTAGGAAACATAGCACAGCTAATGGACAACCTTTGCAGGCAATTAAACGAAGAGAAGAATAAAAGTTTCTTAGACGTATTTACGGATCGCAAGAATTATTTGCATACAATTATCATCATTTGGTTATTACGTGTTAATTACTATCATTTCCAACCATGCAAGACTTAGCAACTCATCCACGCAATATTTATGAAGTTAATATGAACCTGTTAACACTTTTCCATGGGCTCTAAAAAGCTCAAACTTAAGTCCTAAGACTACGCTATCAATAAACGAACAACGCACTTGAAAATTTGGAAAATTTTACATTTAGGGGTGTTAACCCCCCCCCCCCTCCTGCATATAAATTTAAAATTTAGGCGGGTGTACAAATCCGGTGGGTGTACATCATGTCCCAAACGTACGTTGGGTCGCACGGCATACAAAATTAAAATTTCGGCGGGTGTACACCATCTCCCAAAATGAAAGCAGATCATGATGCTTAAATTTCGAAAATATGGTACCGATAATTCCTAAAGTTACTGTGTTAAGTGTGCTCAGATTCAGTGCGCTCGTGTCCAGTGAGCAAATGTCCGGATGGAAGTGTCCAACACCCGCTTAGTATCAAATGACCGTTTAACAACTGCACAAAATAATCAAAACATTATGGAACTTAATACATGGAAAACAGTTTTCGGCAAATAAATGCTCTGGAGGAAAAGTTACCTCCTTGACACTAAGGAATTCGAGCCTGGAGCACAGTCAGATATCCACTGAAGAGCAATTGAATTAGAGACAGCTGGCGTTATGCAAATGTGGCGCTGTGGGCGGCCCTGTAAACGTAAACGACATGACGTATGCAGCGATCCGACAATATAAGGAGTGATGCGACGGGATCAGTAAGACTCGGACGCAGTATGTGTAAGACGAAGGATCTAAGCGCATTTGACCGTGAGCAAATTGTCGGGGCCCGACGAATAGGTCACTCCATCTCGGAAGTCGTGCAGGCACTGGGATTTTCACGAGCCACTGTGCCACGGGTCCACCGTGAGTACATCGAATCCGGACAACAGCGTGTGGATGAGCGGGGTCATCGTCGGCTAGCTCGCATCGTAACAGCGGATAGACGGGCCACAGTGCAAGAAATCGCTCGGCAATTTAACGCTGGTGCACAAAAACGTGTAAGCAGCCACACCATCCAGAACCATCTCCTCGCTATGGGGTACAGAAGCCATCGTCCCACGAGGGTACCGCTGCTGACCGCACATAACAGGGTGCAAAGATTAGCATGGGCGTGGGAACATCGCCACTGGACCCTAGACATGTGGTAAAATGTTACCTGGACTGATGAGTCGAGATTCACGTTGGTACATGATGGCAGAATACGAGTACGGCGCAAACCACATGAAGCGATGGATCCTTCTTGCCAACAGGGTGCTCTTCAAGCTGGTGGGGGTGGCATTCTCGTCTGGGGACTGTTTATGTGGACTGAAATGAGACCCCTGGTGCGTGTGACATCGTCCCTCACAGGTCAACGTTACCGGGATATTCTGGACGACCATTTGCTCCCGTTTGTGCGTCTTCAACATCCCACTGGGGACCTCATCCTGCAACAAGACAATGCAGCTCCCGAATTGTATCCGATTGGTTGGATGAACACTCCACCGACGTGACCTCGCTTCCTTGGCTAGCTAGGTCACCTGACCTCAATCCCATCGAGCACATCTGTGATGCCATCGAGAGAGATGACCCCCTCCATGAAATCTCCGTGAACTGTGGGAGTGTGTTCAGGGGTCGTGGATCCGTATGGCTTCCAAACGCTTCCGGTGTTTTGTCGAGTCCATGTCGAGACGAATCGCCGCCGTCATCAGGTCGAAAGGTGGTGCTACACGTTACTAGACAGGTATCTATCTCTATTTCAATTGCTCTTCAGTGTATGTTTCGAAACAAATAAGCAAGTGTTAAAAAGGGCAGCTGATATAAAGACATGATCGTAAAGGGGAAATTTACTTACCGATAAAGGCGAAGGCTTCCTGGAAATACTGTTTCAGGTTTTGTTGGCAAGTGTCAGCTGCAGGCAGTCTGCGAAAAGTGAATCCCTGCTCGTTACAATATCCCGGGACGTGGGATGTGACATTGAGGACATAACCGATGCCCAGGTCCTTGAGGGCACAGATGTCTTCAGCGTCTTTCTCATTGCCCACGTAAAGGAAGGGCAAGATGGCTGTTGCCCGGGTGTTGGCGACGGCTTCTGCCTCCAGCTCGGCGTCCAGACACTTCAGGTTGCCAGCAGGAAGCACTCCTTCCGCTGTTGATGTCAAAGCTTTGGGCCATGAGCAAAGATGACTGTGGGAACTGATCAGCTGTCTCCAGCCTCCTGAAATGATACAAAGTGTCGTAACGTTAGTATTCAATTTCGACTGCTTTCTCTTTATTATGTTGCGAACATTTTTAAATTAACACACGATCTGCATCGAAACGACTGATGAAATCACTGATTAAGAAGCGCTTTCCAAAACAAAAAGCAAAATTTACCACTGTAGCAACACACACCGGCTACTGAATTAGAAACCTTTATGCTGATAAATACATGTACATTAGAACTGAATTAGAGCTCAATTTTAAGAGCCCGAGCCCGTCGGAGCCCGAAGTATGTTAACCCGAGCCCGTCGGAGCCCGAAGTATGTTAACCCTAGCCCATCGGAGCCCGAAGTATGTTAACCCGAGCCCGTCGGAGCCCGAAGTATGTTAACCCGAGCCCGTCGGAGCCCGAAGTATGTTAACCCGAGCCCGTCGGAGCCCGAAGTATGTTAACCCGAGCCCGTCGGAGCCCGAAGTATGTTAACCCGAGCCCGTCGGAGCCCGAAGTATGTTAACCCGAGCCCGTCGGAGCCCGAAGTATGTTAACCCGAGCCCGTCGGAGCCCGAAGTATGTTAACCCGAGCCCGTCGGAGCCCGAAGTATGTTAACCCGAGCCCGTCAAAGCCCGAAGTATGTTAACCCGAGCCCGTCGGAGCCCGAAGTATGTTAACCCGAGCCCGTCGGAGCCCGAAGTATGTTAACCCGAGCCCGTCGGAGCCCGAAGTATGTTAACCCGAGCCCGTCGGAGCCCGAAGTATGTCAGCCCGAGCCCGTCGGAGCCCGAAGTATGTCAGCCCGAGCCCGTCGGAGCCCGAAGTATGTCAGCCCGAGCCCGAATGTTATATTTCAAGATAAATCCCGGGCCCGAACGAGTCCGAAAACTGTGATAAACATTTTTAGGCATTAATAAAATATCTTGTTCCAGATTTCCACTCTTTTCTCTCCATGCAACAATTAACCGATGTCTTTCTCAACTGCGGAGAGGGGAAGGGATGTCTATCTGTTTCCATAGTTTCTTTGACAACTCATTTCTTCCTGAAATGTTTTTGAAAGATATTTGTGACGTCATATTACTGTTACGGATAATAAGGGGGGGGGGGTCTCTAACAAAGGAAGCCGTCCACGTGCTGCCTCAAGGACGGGTGTGGTCGATTCCTGGTCAATCATGACGCCCGTCGCAGGCATTTTTTCCCCCACGTGATCTTCCCGACCAACTTTTGTCTGCCATTTTCTCTTTGTGTTCAACCATAACATTCTGTGTGCCGTGTGGTCTTACAAAATCGGGAGGCACAACAATCTACGTCGTACGTTGCTCAGCAGAATTAACAGGGAGCTGCCCCGTTGATGTATGGGGCAAAATTTCGTCAGCTAGCTATACATCAATAGTTCTTAAAGGAACTTTTCCTTCCCAGAAATTCAGTAATTCATGGCCCATGGTATTTGTTACCGAAGCCGTAATGAATAGCCTTACGCAGCTCCCGCATCCCTTCTGGACACAGTTGCCGAAGAATTCTATTTAACAACTAGAAAGTGTGAAAAAGCCTCGTGTGCTAAATCATACAAAATCACATTAAAAAAAGTAGGAAGAGAATTAGCTCCCTCTCTCAGAGCCCGAGCCTGAACTCCAGTAAGTATTATGCAGCCCGAGCCCGATTCGTGGCCGGAATTGACTTCGGGCTGTCTCAGCACTATAAATAATAATTTTTGCAATCCTTTTATATCTCTTAGAAACATTTATTATTTTCTTTACTTAATCGCAGAAAAGGTTGTACTTAGCTTAGTTATTTTTTCTCCCTGCTCTTCTCAAACCAACAATTCCTTCCCTAAATCCTTCTGCGGTCATTTTCTACAGTCTCCTTTCTGCCCCTCCGGAGCAAAACCCCCTTTCCCCGGTCAGCTTGAGACCTGCTCCCAACACCTGAGCCTTTCCTCCTGTCCACCTTACGACCGCTCGCGTTCAAATCCTAGAAGTGACTGCCCTACCCCGCGCTGCTTCCACCAAACACACCCCTTTGCCCAACGAAACCCCATGGGAAAACCGTGCTGGCATAGACTAACACAAAGCATCAACGTAAAAATTAAGAGGGCTTGCGCTTTCAGTCGGCCGCTTTGAAACTAAAGAAGGCAAAGGATCAAACGAGCACGACAATACTAATCCGCTTGCAACATACAAAGGTGCAGCCTCTAAAATGAGACAAACTGGCGTCTCTAAATAAACCGTGACACCGATGTTTCATAGAGTGACACAGCGAAATTTCTCTCACTCTTCGTGGAAACAAAAGAAAGGGGGGCACTAAAGCAAAATGAAAGTTTCGAAATGAGATTTAATATATATGCCTAAAATTCCAGTATTAAATCTCCGTAACACCTCAAAAATAATTATTTATATATATATATTTTTTTAATTTTGCTCCTGAAAAAAAGAGAAAAGCGATAGAGCGAGGGATAAATTCGCTGTCCTACGTTTGGGAAGATTTGGGGACATAATTCCACCCGAAATCGAAGTACGTCATCTACAAGTATGAATTTACTAGCTTCAATGTAGGCTTACTAAATAGCGTTTTGAAAGTAATATCACTTAATGCTACACTTTTTTTTTTTTTTTTTTTTTTTTTTTGATTGGAGGTTTAACGACCACCGTGAGCAACTCAATGGGCTATAAGCAGTCGCCCGTCCCTAATTTAGGGTCACTGGTTCCAGGGAAGGGAGAGAGCCAGTGCCGTAAGACAAACACAAGATCCATGCCTCACCGGGATTCGAACCCGGACCCCTTACGGACAAATGATCAGAGGCAATCGCTTAGACCACTGTGTCTTCGCTATGACAAATATTCAACGTACTGATAAATTTAGAGATATTCCTTTTTTTTTTTTTTTTTTTTTTTGATTGGAGGGTTTAACGACCACCGTGAGCAACTCAATGGGCTATAAGCAGTCGCCCGTCCCTAATTTAGGGTCACTGGTTCCAGGGAAGGGAGAGAGCCAGTGCCATAAGACAAACACAACATCCATGCCTCACCGGGATTCGAACCCGGACCCCTTTCGGACAAATGATCAGAGGCAATCGCTTAGACCACTGTGTCTTCGCTATGACAAATATTCAACGTACTGATAAATTTAGAGATATTCCTTTTTTTTTTTTTTTTGATTGGAGGGGTTTAACGACCACCGTGAGCAACTCAATGGGCTATAAGCAGTCGCCCGTCCCTAATTTAGGGTCACTGGTTCCAGGGAAGGGAGAGAGCCAGTGCCGTAAGACAAACACAACATCCATGCCTCACCGGGATTCGAACCCGGACCCCTCACGGACGAATGATCAGAGGCAATCGCTTAGACCACTGTGTCTTCGCTATGACAAATATTCAACGTACTGATAAATTTAGAGATATTCCTTTTTTTTTTTTTTTTTTTTTTGATTGGAGGTTTAACGACCACCGTGAGCAACTCAATGGGCTATAAGCAGTCGCCCGTCCCTAATTTAGGGTCACTGGTTCCAGGGAAGGGAGAGAGCCAGTGCCGTAAGACAAACACAACATCCATGCCTCACCGGGATTCGAACCCGGACCCCTTACGGACGAATGATCAGAGGCCAACGCCTTAGACCACTGCGCCAACGGGGCGGCTTAATGCTACACTACAACTGAGCCTAGAAATTGGGGTGTTATTTCTGGCCAAATTTCTTAGAATATTATAATGAACATTTGGCTCTTTAGTTCGGTGTTTTATATGACTCCCCATCTTTTCCTTAAAAATTCCTCCCCACCCCCATCGTTTAGTTTACCAGATAATCACAAGACTTATCGTACGAGTAAAATGACATTGGAAAACGTGTTTTACGAGGCACAGGAATAGATTTCATTCATGTTCGGGCTGGCTGCAAGGAAACTGTTAGTGGTGTAGAATCTGGCGATACGTGACAGTAGATCTCACACCGCATGTAACATAAATGCCAAAGTCCGTAACCTGTGCCAGGCACAGTTGAAAAAGCTGTGACTGAAATTTTTTTCTTGTCATAACACGAATCGTAATAAAAGGCATAACTACAATAAACGGCTGAATTATTAATGGGCACTGTATAAGATGGATCACCAACAAATTTTCGTAATATTCTCATTCATTTTTAATTTTACCAACTACTCGTATACGGATTTAACGATGACGTTCCTCATTATTGTATAAACATGTGCTTACCCGTCGTTGACGGGCTAACATTGGATTATCATACATGAGACTAAACAAGGAACAAAAAAGTTGAACGTTTCAACCAGATGAAAAATCAGAGCGCGCGGCAAGAAAATGTGAATATAACACAGCATGAGCAAGATGGAATTGTTCACTGTATGTAACGTACCAGGAGATGTGACGTACCTGCCCGAAGGACGCACACGACATAAAGGCAGATAGGAATCAGAATAAAACGTCCGCGTAGCTCAATTGGTAGAGTGACTTATTCCGGAATGAGGGGATCCGGGTTCGAATCCTGGCATGGACAAAAATGACGGAGAAATTTACTTCGTTATAATGGCGCCCGAACTATCCGGATGACCCGACCGTTCAAAATCTCGCATTGGTGTGATGTTATTTCCACACCGCGAGATAGGAAAAATAAGAGAATCCCTTCTCCAGCACTTCGAAAAAAAAAAATAATAATAAGGGGGAGATGATGTAACGTACCAGGAGATGTGACGTACCTGCCCGAAGGACGCACACGACATAAAGGCAGATAGGAATCAGAATAAAACGTCCGCGTAGCTCAATTGGTAGAGTGACTTATTCCGGAATGAGGGGATCCGGGTTCGAATCCTGGCATGGACAAAAATGACGGAGAAATTTACTTCGTTATAATGGCGCCCGAACTATCCGGATGACCCGACCGTTCAAAATCTCGCATAGGTGTGATGTTATTTCCACACCGCGAGATAAGAAAAATAAGAGAATCCCTTCTCCAGCACTTCGAAAAAAAAAAAAATAATAAGGGGGAGATGATGTAACGTACCAGGAGATGTGACGTACCTGCCCGAAGGACGCACACGACATAAAGGCAGATAGGAATCAGAATAAAACGTCCGCGTAGCTCAATTGGTAGAGTGACTTATTCCGGAATGAGGGGATCCGGGTTCGAATCCTGGCATGGACAAAAATGACGGAGAAATTTACTTCGTTATAATGGCGCCCGAACTATCCCGATGACCCGACCGTTCAAAATCTCGCATTGGTGTGATGTTATTTCCACACCGCGAGATAGGAAAAATAAGAGAATCCCTTCTCCAGCACTTCGAAAAAAAAAAAATAATAAGGGGGAGATGATGTAACGTACCAGGAGATGTGACGTACCTGCCCGAAGGACGCACACGACATAGAAAGGCAGATAGGAATCAGAATAAAACGTCCGCGTAGCTCAATTGGTAGAGCAACTTATTCCGGAATGAGGGGACCCGGGTTCGAATAAAAATAACGGAGAAATTTACTTCGTTATAATGGCGCCCGAACTATCCGGATGACCCGACCGTTCAAAATCTCGCATTGGTGGGATGTTATTTCCACACCGCGAGATAGGAAAAATAAGAGAATCCCTTCTCCAGCACTTCGAAAAAAAAAAAAAATAATAATAAGGGGGAGATGATGTAACGTACCAGGAGATGTGACGTACCTGCCCGAAGGACGCACACGACATAAAGGCAGATAGGAATCAGAATAAAACGTCCGCGTAGCTCAATTGGTAGAGTGACTTATTCCGGAATGAGGGGATCCGGGTTCGAATCCTGGCGTGGACAGAAATGACGGAGAAATTTACTTCGTTATATGTAATTTAAATATTAAACTGGCACACATCAGTATAATCACAATATAAGATTATAGAATTCAAGATTTAATTAGTTTTTCTTTCTGTTGATATAATTCCCTTCCCATTTCTTCATTGTCAATTTCCTGCTTTTTCTTTTTCCTTTCATTTCCTCAGATGACAATAATTTATCCATCATACTGAAAGAACTTTCAGCTGAGGACCATGAATGCATGATATCAACTACTTTAGATACATGGTGCAAACTTTCAAAATATGAATACTTTTGAACACTATACATCAATTCTACCAAATTTCGTCAGTTCCGTTTTTGGAAAATTTCCCCTCCCTTATCAAGCTTAAGTACAGGCATTTATGGGGAAAGTTTCATTTAGCAACAACACAGAATAGTGAGAACATCGAGGGGACAAGAAAAATACGAATACGAGAGAAATCTTCGCTTCGACCGACTTCCGTTTTCGGAAACTTAAAACTGAAATGCAGTATTTGTGGGATAGATGGACATTTAAGAACAATACTATAGGCAGAAGAAACATCGCAAGAGGATAAAAAAAATTCGATTATGGGAGAAATCTTCGCTGTGTCTCACTTCCATTTTCGAAAGTTTCAAAACACGGAACTCAGTCCTCAAACGGAAAACGAAACCTCTCCCACCATTACCCCCCCCCCCCTCAATTTCTGTTCAGTTGTGCATTGATCTCGAGCATTCTCAAAATGATAACGGAAATGGCAGAATTCTTCAAATCCATGGAAGAATTTCATGCTTATACACTACAGGGAAATTTTTGCGCCGTCTTAACTTCCATTTTCGGAAATAGTTGCCCACAGTTTCATGCTGAAATACTAACATTTATGCAATAAAATGTATTTAACAACAATAGAAGAGAAAAAAGAACATCGTGAGAAAAAAGAAATTATGATTACGAGAAAAATCTTTACTTCGTCTAACATCCATTTTCAGAAGTTTTGAAAGACGAAATAACGCGCGCGCGTTCCTAGACGAAAAACGACCCCCCGCCCCCACCCAATTTCTTCTCTTCAGTTCCGCATCAATCTCGAGAATGACCCAAATGATGAAAAAAAAAAAAACCCAGCGGAATTCCGCGAATCCGCGGAAGAATCTCGTGTATGGAATATTGAGGTATTCTTTCAGTGACCCGAAAATGATATCGCGTCTAGATAACTACACAATGGGGTTAAAATGTGTTTTATTTTGCCAGTTTGGTTTTAATAATTTTTTTATTTTTTATTTTTTGTTATAATTTTATACTACTAATATATTGGGTAAACGTGTCAAAAGAGGTTCCCTACTTCAATACCTCGAAAATATACTCACATGTCAAAGCACCTCCTTAAATACTAAGGCGCCGCTTGACTTTGAACTTCGATTACAACTACGTAGTTGATAGTGGAGGGCTTAATCACAAGTCCGACCACCGCAAAAACGTAGATGGCGCTGCAAGTACTGAAGCGAGAACAAACGCAAGAATAACGAACGGCGGATTGTAAAAAAAAAATGCCTTGGTAACAAAAAAATTACTTATGACAATAAAAAGTAAGTATGACAAATCTGCGGGTCAGTAGCTTTCATTTAAAAAAAAACATGAAAATCGCTCCAGTGGGAGGCGCTAGCGGATTGTAGAAAGAAACGGCCTTGTGTTTTAAATATATAGATTAAAGCAGTACCATAAACTAACTTTACATAACATGTTACAGTACTGTGGTCATCTTTATAAAAGTTCCGACTTTTCTTCCTTAACACTTTTATCATCAAAAAAACTTTCTCCCCTACCTCCACGCTTTCCACTTTATCATCAAAAAAACTTTCTCCCCTACCTCCACGAGGAAGTTCCATGCTAAATTCTATTGAGATTACAGTGCCATTACTGCCCGATCTTTCCGGAATCCTGCAATTCTATTGACATCACAACCAAAACCGTCACTAATAGAAAGCCTCAGAACTGCTCTGTGACGTCAGAACTAGAAGGCCAAACAAGGATCATGGACACCGATCAAGTAATGCGTTGTCTCGGAGGAGAAATTAGTGGGGTGCTATATAATTTGCGCAAAATGTCGATATAGTGACCATGTTTTTTTTTTTTTAATCCTTTATCTTAGATAACGTAAACAGATGACATCCTTAGATTTTATTCTTTTTTTCCACTTTCTGCCAGTCGGGGAATTTCAAAATTTTGCTCTGTTCCGCAGAGCAAAATTTTGAAATTTTGCTCTATACGGGTCTTAAAAATAGTTAGGGAAATATTCCCTTTAGTCAATGTTGAAGGTATTATACAGTATGTGTGCTCCTTCCTTTATGCATAACATGAAAAGTCCAGCATTTTAGCTCCAGACAGTTATTTTTTTAAACATTTTACTTAAAAATTTTCGAAAATTAAATCTTTCTCTGCAAAATTAAATCAACTTCACAACAAACGCGAAAGCAAAATTTCTAAGTAGTACATTTTCAGAAAATTAAGGTTCTCTGAAATTCTCTAAATTGAAAATCATGCTACTATTTCTAGAAAGTGAAAAAAAATTACAAATTAAAATCACTCGGAGAAAAGGTTCATTGTCAAATGAACAAGGAATGGTATTCATTAATTTGGATATCCTCAAATTTTATAATCGCAAATTTTATACTGCGAATTCTGAATGTTATATATATATATATATCTTCTTTTCCAAATTAGTAAAAAGTTTAAAAAACAAGTTTGTCTGTGACGGGGATCGAACTCGTAAAAATATTTACAAAAGGTATTATTTATTAAAAAATAAAATATTAAAAATATATATATATATAAAAAAGTATTTATTTTTTCCAGCATCATATTGTAGAGCATTTTTTTTAATGTTGCACTGTTTCTAATGGCATTTTTCGTGGTTAACAAGATAATATCGTAAATATCGATTAACACATTAACAGACAAAACAACAAAAAGGGAAAAGCAGAACTACCAATAAATGTATGCCACTTCATTTGTGACATACCACAGAGGTGAATCACTTGTCAAAACGACAAATCTGCAGCGGTATATTCCGTCCGCGTAACTTAGTTGGGAGAGCAACTTACTCCGGAGTGAGGGAGCGCGGTTTCGATCCCCTTCAAGAACAAATTTGTGTTTTCACACATTATACAGGTCTTTTCGAGGTCTTCGGGAAACTGAAAACTGGTGCATTATGATTTTTCGCTTAATTTGGTTTGCACATGGGAACACGTTTCCACGGCATTTTCTCTTATCTAAAATTGCGGACGAAACTCTGGACACAAGTACAGTTAGCAGTCACACTTAAAATGGCTGCGCTGAGTGAACGAGAGAGGAGATGGCTCAGCGTGTGACGTCACAAGTTTTCTCCCCAACAGCTTTGAGGCTTTCTATTACAGACGGTTTTTGTCACAGCGCTGCCCGATTTTTCCGGATCCGGCCGCTTGAAGCATTTCAGGAGGAAACAAATGGTCAAGGTAAATCGTGACACCATACTGTAGAAAGAGATATACAATATATTGACAAAAGTCACCGGACACCCTTCAAAAGCAAATGTACGGATACGCTGCGTTGTTAAGATGCGAGGTACAGCTGCAAACGGTATAAAAACCAGCCTGCAGCTGACCGTGATCATATCGCACTGTGAGGTTAACCCCCGATTGTGAAAATGGGTCTGCTGGCCGTTGACTTCGAAAGATGTGTGATGTTCCTTCCACACATCGTCTGGAATTTAAAAAAAAAAAATGTATTAAAAAAAAATTACGAGGGAAATAATATGACGTACTACAGAGGTGAAACATGTCAAGACGGAAAAGTTGCAGCGATATAAATTCCGTCGGTGTAGCTTAATTGGTATTGGGCTCCGGAGCAGAGGGATGCAAAATCGATTCCGTCAAATTTGTGTTTTTACACATAAATTAATTGCTGCACTAAAATTAATACTAAAACTGAAGATCTCGGGGTTGCACTGGTTGTAGGCGAAATTAAATTAATTCATTCAATTATTTTAAATTTTGTAATGTTCTAGGTTTTAAACGTTGTTTATATGTACAAATGTCGACTCAACCTAAGAAACACTACGAGAAGTTTGTTGTTCTATAGGTCAATTTAGGAGAAACCCTGGATTGCTTAACGACACAGAAGTTACACAAGAAAACTTCGAGAAATAGTTACCTACAATAACAGTACTCAGCTCTTATTCTCCAAGTTCGCTGTCAGCACAGGATAGTACTAATCACAATGTTATTCCAATTACAAGAACTTCGTAGAACAAAACACTAAAGCTAATTCCTATAACTCTTAGTCGAGAAGAAAGTACATATACAAATCGAACATGTACTAATTTACCCTCGTACAACATCAGACCAGATCAGATCAGATCATATGTAGAGGATTTTAGGAAGGGAGTGTCTGACCGCAGGCTTAAACAACCCTTAGAAATAGGAAACTGGGAGATTTGGGCTAGAGTGCCCGATAGGAGAATCACGTGGAAACGAGGTAGAAATGGGGAGGAAGACGCCCTTATTTATTACGGGGGGGGGGATACCCCGGGTCCGACGGCTCAACGTGCCCATCCGACGCACGGTGGATACTTAGCGGTGCGAGCGTTCGTACCTGCTTGGAATCGAACCGGAGGTTTTTCCACGGCAGTCACTAACGTTGGCCACTAGGCCATCCACGGCCCAACCTCGTTCAACATGTGATCATGCGATCATATGTAGAGGATTTTAGGAAGGGAGTATCTGACCCCAGGTCTTAAACAACCCTTAGAAATAGGAAGCTAGGAGATTTGGGCTAGAGTGCCCGATAAGAAAGTGACACGGAAGCGAAGTAGAAATGGGGGAGGAAGACGCCCTTATTTATTACCGGGGGCCAGTACCCGAGGTCCGACGGCTTAACGTGCCCATCCGACGCACGGCGGATATTTAGTGGATCGAGCGTTCGTACCTGCCTGGGATCGAACCTGAGGTCCTTTCCGTGGTAGTCACGAACGTTGCCCACTAGGCCACCCGCGGCCCTAACCTCGTTCAACATTGCTTGCTCCACATATTATATACTGCGTTGTTAGCTTGTCAAACATGCACACGTCATTCACTCTTGACCTCACGACTGTTGCCACATAACATTCAGTGAGTGAGAAAATATAACGTTAAGATTGAAACGCTATAAGAGAACGAACTCAAAATTTTCAGAGGGAAAGAAAACTAAAAATTGAAGGTTTAGTTAGAATGTACGCATAATTTAAAACGCACTGAAATGTGACAACTATCAATTTAAAAATTCAGCGGCGGTTTTTTTTATTACGAAAGAGGGTGATGGGGTGGTGTGAAAAAAATTAAGCCCTGTTTAGCCCCCTTCGTTTTCTTACCCCAGCGACGCCTCTGGACACGCCCTTCCTCGATAAACAAAGGCGCACGAAGAAATCTGTCGTTCAATTTCTTTTCAATTTGAGCATGTCGAACTCAATATATATAATTCCTGGAACGACAGCGCATGCGTAGTGACTGCAGTTAGGGAAATGCAGAAGAAATCGGAGAAATGTTCCGCTAGGCTGGAGAACAATTAATCATTAAATAAAAGTTGATGGTGTAAAAGTGGATCCAGTTTACTCTCTCTCCGATGCTGACTAATAGGGCCAGCCACCTCCCCTGAAGCAATACCTCTTGATTGACAGACGATGAAGTCAGGGTATACCTCCTGAAATCGTGATAGATCCCAAAGCCTAGCAGTGTGCAAAGACAGTAGAAATCAAAGCCATTGCTGAACAGGAAAAACACTCAGCTCGAATTACTGGCTGACACACTCTCATTCGGGGTGACACACCTGTGACGTCACACTTTCGGGATGACATCATCCACCACTTAAAGATAGCCTGCAAAATACACTACGCCGCGTCCCTTTTCGCGAATGCACACACGCTCTATTTTGAGATAAAAACTGCTCTCTAAATGGCGGCAACAAGTAATATCCAACGCCAGCTCATAGCAGTTTCATGCACTTTTAATCCGCTGTTCGTTATCATACTGAGGGTACCGAACTTTTGGCACATTTCCCGATTTCTCAGCCAAGGCCAAATCTGCAAAACTGGCAAAATCGTGGAATTCGTCCAGCGGTGACTGGAGACACCTAACAACTTTTTTCTTCCCCCCTACCCTTTTTGTTGGCACAGACCCTGATTTCAAAACTTTGTGCGTCTTATGCTTAACATTTAATCGCAACTTCTTTTTTTTTTTTTTTTTTTTTGTAAATACATTTGAAAAAGTTAAAACGATTCTGTGACGTTTGGAAGCTGTCACCTGTGGACGCAGTGGTCCAAACGTTGACCATTCGTCTGAGATGGGTCTGGGCTCGAATCCCGGGTGAGGTATGGATGTTTTTGTCTTACGGGACTGGTTCTCTCCCATCCCTGGAACCAGTAGCCCTAAATTAGGGACGGGCGACTGCTTATAGTCCATTGAGTTGCTCACGGTAGTGGTTAAACCATCAAAAAAAAAAAGAATGTCTCAGATGTTTTTTATTACCTCCAGCCAGGGGTTGCGCTGGCTCTTTTAAAGTTTTCACCAATTTATTTGCCAAATTAAATTTTTTACCGCCGAAGTGTTATAACAGCACAAAAAGTACAAAAAGGTAATCGCCAAAGCTCTTTTTCCATCGCCAAAACGAATTTTTTTTTTTTTTTTTTTTTTTTCGCAAATTGCGAAGATGGCGATCGTCAGCGCGACCCCTGCCTCCAGCTCCCCACCCCAAGCTTACTAAACATTAGAGATGAGCTCTGGCCCGGCCCGGGCTCGGACGGGCTCAGAATTCATTAACTACCGAAAAACCCGGGCTCGGAATTACACGTCCTGAACTTCATTACTGTAATTAATTCAACACGTGTAATTCCGAGTCTGGTTGATTTACACGTGTTGAATTTCATTGTGGATTTGTTACCATGGTGGAAGGATTTTCAATTTCCTAAGCTAGCTGCTATTGCAAGACAAATTTTGCTTAGCAAAACTTGCATTATGCATTGTCCAAAGCTATGGCCCAAGCAAGGATTAGTTTAAGGTCTGGTATCAAACAACTCGGAAAAAATCACATTCCCATTTTTTGTATTTTATTAAAAATTATGAATCTTATCGTTAAAATGATGTATTAATTTCCAAAATTGTACAGTTTTTTATTTTTTTTAATTTCCTCACTCCCGCGATTTTTGGGGTGGCATTGGTTTCTAATGCGGCAGGTCGAGTTTTAGAGAAAAGAAGATCAAGTTGAAGCGCTGCGGCATTAGATGCAATTCTCTCTCTCTCTCTATTTTCATGACGAACTTGATCTGGAAATTGCACACACATATGATAATATTGTGATTATTATACTATTAAGCGCAAAACTTTGTTAATGTTACAAAATGCAGAATAATCTGGTCTAAAATGCTTTTAAGTTTTTTTTTTTTTTTTTTTTAAATTTCGGAAATTTCACTACATGCTTTTTTTTATATTCTACTACATCACTCTAAACTACCTTTACTAATTAGCATATATGTAAATTATATTGCAAAGATTAGTTTTCTAGAGTCAGAATTTCAAACACTTGCAACTGTCTGTACGGCGTTGCACGCTTTATAATGCAATTTATTCAAAATAAAAGTAAATTTAGAAATCAAAAAGAAATAACGAATGGGATTTTTTGTTTCTAAACGATTTTCTTTTCTTCAGCTTTTACCAAAATTACTGATTCCCCTGATACGGTCGAAGGGCACGTTGATTATTTATTTATTTTCAAATCCACATTTTAGAACATTTGGCTTTATGCGTAGTATTTCTAAAAACATATTAATATTGTGAAGTGGATTAAATGAACTAAATTTTTAAACTAATGATTTTTAAACTAATCCTTGCTTGGGCCATACCTTTGGCCAGTGTATAATGCATAAATGCAAGCCTTGTTAAGCAAAATTTTCCAAGAATCCGGGCCCAGGCGGGCTCGTGCTCCTAAAATTGAGCCCAAACTCATCTCTACTGAACATAACATCTTCTGGGCAAGTCTTTTATTCCCTCCCATTACCAGCTTTGAATCACTTTAATCTCTGTTCCGAAAACCTTAAGAGTCTATTTTGCATGTAGAAACATCTTAACCACCGCGTCAGAGGAAGTTGAAAAACATTTCAAACAGCGATCATTGTAAGCACAAAACAAGCAGGAACTGGTTCATATATCCGACGTAACAGTTGAAATTTCACATTTTCAGCAGTTACTTTTAAGTTTTACATTCGTTAAATATTTTGCTTACTGCATATTCCACTCATTATTATACTAGCGACAGTTTTCAATTAAAGAGTATTACTTACCTTTGATTAATTGATTAACTAGTTTTAACCTGACATACTGTAATATACCAAAAAGAGGCACCTTTTCAAATTTTTGGCACTTTAATTTTTACGTTCGTTAAATATTTTGCTTACTCCAGATCCCACTCATGTTGCTAGCGATAGTTGTCAATAAACAAGTATTATTTACCTTTGATTAATTGATAAATAGTTTATGATTAATTAGTTTTACCCTGACATAATGTAATAGGGCAAAAATCTGTCCCTCTATCTCGTCCGCCCACGTCGCGTTGGGTTCCGCAAAAACGACTATGCGCCCTTGAGGATTACTGGCAAAGTAATGCAGCCGGCTTGCCATACGGGTAAGGGACAAAGTGCGTCCGGGGCCGATTTCACAGGAAACCATCGACGCATTCGCGTCCCCAAACACAGGGAGTCTGCGGTAAACCCCGGAAAAACCGCAGACTCGATGGCTAGCAGGACCGGAGTTCAAACACCCGTCAGAAACGTCCGCCTTCCACACAGCGCATAGCGAATTACTCAACTGCGCTATGCTGGTGGTACGGCAAAAATAGCCTTTTTTTATCTGTCCGTCTATAACGAAGTTTGCATACAAAATGTTGAATAGCATAGTGGGAAATAGTGGAAAAGTAAAAATATTTCTAGTGCTCTTATAGCCGTATTTCGTTTTATAGCCAAGAAAAAGGAAGTAGTTTTTACCCAAACGCAGTACGGACAAATGTATTCTGATTCTTTGTTTGGCCACAAACTGTCTTGTCACATCTGTCAACGTATCTTTTTTTTTTTTCACCTTTTTCCTTTTGTGCAAGAATGAAACAGTGTTTATTTGCCTGAAGCCCCCCCCCCCCCAATGCTGTGTTTCTATTTAACAAAAAAAAAAAAAACAGCAGCTGCTTCAATTACAAGAATCCAGTTCTACATTCACTGCCACTTCAAAAACCACAAACAGTTTCACCTGAAAACGAAAGTAAAGAGAACACATTTTGGTTCTCATGAAGAAAAGGCACTGAAAAGCGCAAGAGGAGACGACTTCAAAGTGGTTGGCTGAGTCACTGGTTAAATTTAGCATTCGGCCTAGCATAAATGGTGCTTTGTTGTGAGGCAATTTCACGTGCGTAGATTTTCAACTGCGCGAAACAAAGATACTTTCAGTAGCGTTTGCACGGGTGCTCGTATAGCTTCCGCTTCTCGAAACAGCATCACAGCAAAACAAAAACAAAAGGGGCGGGGGTCCTTTTCTTTGGCTACTTTTAGGACAAAATGATTTATAAACACGCTTCAAGAATAGAGATAAAACGAAAAGCAAATAAATTGAAGACTATGATCTTGAATAAAACCAATATAATCTTTTATTAGGCATCAACTTCATTTTGAACTTTTCTTTCTCCCCAAGACCGTCCTGTTTTTTTTTGTTTTTTTTGGTCTTTCTTGTTATATAATAGTTTTTGCTTCCAATGATTTAACAACACAAAATAACTATCAGATTTCACTGTTTACATTTAAAATTGAAGTCGCTCATACATGAGAAAAGTGACAGGTGTGTATCGGTTGTAGAGCTACAGGAGAATCGATGTCTTTATGCAGAGAAAGCTTGTTATATAATAGTTTTTGCTTCCAATGATTTAACAACACAAAATAACTATCAGATTTCACTGTTTACATTTAAAATTGAAGTCGCTCATACATGAGAAAAGTGACAGGTGTGTATCGGTTGTAGAGCTACAGGAAAATCGATGTCTTTATGCAGAGAAAGTATCACAAAGCGATTTGGGCCGCCCTGGTGGCGCAGTGGTCTACGCGATGGATTCTGATCATTCGTACGAGATAGGTCGGGGTTCGAATCCCGCCCAGGCATGTGTTTTTTTACGTCACTGGCTCTCTCCCTTCCCTGGAACCGGTGGCCTTAAATTAATGCCGGGCGACTGCTTACAGCCCACTGAGTTGCTCACGGTGGGCGTCAAAACCCCCAATAAAAAAAGAAAAAAAAACGATCTGCAAAAGATTCCGGTACAGGGCGAAAGTGTCTTTTTCCCGTTAGTCAAACTTCGAAAGCAATCTTCCAGGAAAAGTTTATAAAGTTTTAGCTCTATTACAGCCTTTCAAGCGTGTACATTGTTTCAAAGGCTATAACGCCGGAGGAGAATTTGTCATTTTCATGTAGGACTTCCGTCCACAGGTAGTAGAGTTTAGGTACCAGCCACCTACAGCGAGATCGCCTTTTGGGCAGGATACAGAAACGGAAGGAATGAGAGCAAGTCTAGCGACTTTTGACAGAACAGTTTGTAGTGAGATTAGAGTACAGTAGATGGCGCCACCGTACAAGTACGATGTTGCACATAGATGGGTGAGAGAATTTCAGGGGGGACATAGGAAAGGATACCCATTTAACCAGTGGGTCCAGCCTGGGGGCCGTCACTTTACGTGCTCGTCCGATGCACGGCGGATATTCAGCGATTGTTAGTAAATCACACCATCTCTGAAAGATCAGCCCAGGCTTGAACCTGGGGACCCAGCATCGATAGTCTGAAACACTAACCACTAAGCCATCCGCGGCTGTTTCAAAGGCTATGATAGAGGAGCTACTTATGTATGAGCTATATGCATGCATAAGACCGACGAAGAAAAAAACAACTTTTTAACTTGGTGAAAATCGCGTGGCAAGAACATGGACTACTACCTGATTTCTGTCTTTTGTTGACTATGAAGCTACACAACATCCATTGACTATTTTTTCTTTCTGCTGATATCTTTCTCTTCCCATTTCTTTATTGTTGCTTTTCTTTCCTTTTTATGCCCCCTTGATAACAATAATTTCATCCATCATGCTGAAAGAGCTTTCAGCCTGAGGACCATGAATGTATGTGCCAAAGCTTTCACTATTTTAGAAAAATGGTGGAACTCTGGGAATATGAATACTTTTGAACGCCCGCATCAATTCTAACAAATTTTCCAACTTCGTGTCCCTTCCGTTTTCGGAGAATTTCTCTTCCCTTATCAAGCTTAAATGCAAATACTTATGTAGGCGGGGGGGGGGGGGGCATTTAACGACAACACAGGACAGTGGAAACATCGGAGTGGGGGTTACGATTAGGGAAGAAATCTTTGCTCCGCCCGACTTCCGTTTTCGGAATTCTTTCCCCCATTTTCAAGCTGAAACACAAATATTTATGGAATAAAATATTTAACAACAATACTAGGCAGAAGAAACATCGCCAGAAAAAAAAATATGCTTACGGAAGAAGCTGTGAGGCGGGTGGACGAGCAGTGAAGTTGATTATAGTTGACGTTATATGTTCAAAGTCTGATGTTAGGAGCTTGACTGAAGCGTATACTGAAGGTGCTTCATTATAGTTGAAGTGGCATTCGTTGTCGGCCTGACGTGGATGAGTTGTCATTTATTCTGCTACTGAAATAATAGTTGAAGCGCCTTCTGATGTGCTGACGTAAATAGAAGGTTAACTGTAAGTAGCTCTTTTCTGAAGATTTCTTGAAGTGCACGGTAAAAAATCTTCCGAAATTCACGAGCCACTTTCTGTGATTTCTTTCGTGAATTAGCGAAACTCATTTCTGATACAACTTCTTTCGTGAAATGACGGATAAAACCCTGAATTTCACGAATTTTTCGTTCGCGAGAAAAATTCTGAATTTTAAGAAACCTCTCCGCAATTCTTTTCTTATATTGACGGTAAATTACCGCTTTCAAAATGTGGTAACGGAAAATTCTGAATTTTCAGAAACCTTTCCGCAATTTCTTTCTTATATTAACGGAAAATTTTCGTTCTCACTTTTTCCGCATCCGTATGACGAAAAATAGAGGTTCACGGGAATACTTGGGGGGGGGGGGGTGATAAACTGTTTAATTTCAATAGTCTGTCGAAGTATTTGATTTTGAAGTTCTGCAGCGAGATTGGATATCGTGAATAGTATAACGCATTAATTTTGGTTACTGTGGCACAGGATATTTCTCCTCTTCCCCATTTTGTGTACCAGATATTATACATTCTGTTACCGTAAGAAACCCGGTACTTAATTTATTGTACAGGTCATTGTACGATGTCTATGTATCAGTCTGTGGAGTCCTTAAGACAAAAGCTATATAGTCTATCAAGAGTGAATTTTATATTTAGAAGTTTTGTGAAATAATATTATAAAGCAGTACATTGCGCAAATTATAAAGCAGTACATTGCGAGACCATCAATACGTACTCGTGTAGTCAGATGCTGACTGATAAACCACGCATGGCGCTGAGAATTGTTGGCGCTGTAGCGTAAATTCGAACGCACTCGACTAGTTATCGAGAGTTCTGGGGTTCGATCCCAGTAGTGCCGGAATACAATTTTTCAGTCGCTATGCGTTGTTTAAAAAATAACGTGGAAAGAGTGATGACATCGTCCATTTACATTGTCTCCACGTATTTCATATATATTAACCATTTCTATCGCCGTTTGAATTTATCAGCTACAATTAAAATAGCTGTTGCGTTAAATGCCACCAGATGACGACATCTCAGTTGCTGAGACCATCAATACGTACTCGTGTAGTCAGATGCTGACTGATAAACCACGCATGGCGCTGAGAATTGTTGGCGCTGTAGCGTAAATTCGAACGCACTCGACTAGTTATCGAGAGTTCTGGGGTTCGATCCCAGTAGTGCCGGAATACAATTTTTCAGTCGCTATGCGTTGTTTAAAAAATAACGTGGAAAGAGTGATGACATCGTCCATTTACATTGTCTCCACGTATTTCATATATATTAGTACATTGCGCCTTCTCTTAAAGATAACTGAAAGTTATTGTCAGTTGAAAAAAAGATCTCAAACTACAAATCATTGTTGCTTCAAAAAATTCACGATGAAAAAAAATACGTAATTTGTAATAAGATCTACAGAAAAAATAAATTTACTACAAATGTAGTAAAAATATCGCTCCAATAGAAATTAAATGACTAAATCACTCGCATTTAATGAAAAAAAAAAATTTTTCATCGCCCAAATAGTTTTACCTTGAACGTGAGTTTGATTCCTGTGAATTCCTGGCTCAGTGGTTAAGAAGCGCGGGCCGCCCCGGTGACGCAGTTTGTCTAAGCGATGGCCTCTGATCATTCGTCCTTAAGGGGTCCGGGTTCGAATCCCGGTGAGGCATGGATGTTGTGTTTGTCTTACGGCACTGGCTCTCTCCCTTCCCTGGAACCAGTGACCCAAAATTAGGGACGGGCGACTGCTTATAGCCCATTGAGTTGCTCACGGTGGTCGCTAAACCTCCAATCGGAAAAAAAAAAAAAAAAAAAAAAGCGCGGCGTCAATCCAAACAGATTCTTTCGTGTAAGGGCCAAAAAATTCAGGGTTTTTAGATTTTGCGAAATTTCTGTCTAAATACGGGAAAACTTTAAACGGAGTTTTCTAAAACGAACGGAATTACTGACTACGGAAAATCTGAAAATACGGAAGTTAAAAAAAACTGGCACTTTTAAAAACGGAATTCCGTTACAAGACAGACACTTACCGGCGGCTCTGTGCACGTTATTTTCACAAATTTCCCGTGAATTCACACCACTTATTTTTTTACAGTGTGATATTGCTGTGTTCAGTTAAGGACATTATTACGAACAAGTTTTGTCCGCGCCGGGTCCCCTCACTCCGGAGTAAGTCGCTCCTCCCAACAGAGCTACGCGGACATGTGCTCTCACTGCTATCTGCCTTTATTTCACGTGCGTCCTGTCACGTCCCCCCCCCCTAAAGAGGGCCAGGGGCATGGCCCACGGGTCAACCGGTGACCAAGGTAGTTAGAATGAGAGACTCATTCTAACTACCTTGAGCCGGGGCCATGTCATCCCATGAAGAACGTGCATTTGAGAAATCCCAGACAATTTATTTTTTCGAAGCTCTGAAAAAGGGATTCTCATTTTCCCTGTCTCGCCGTGTGGAAAGAACATCACATCATTGCGAGAAACTTAACGGCCAGCTCATCCTTGAAGTTCGGGCGCCAATGCGAAAACACAGTCTTGTCCACGCCGGGCATCGAACCCGGGTTCCCCTCACTCCGGAGTAAGTCGCTCTCCCAACTGAGCTACACGGACTTTTGCTCTCACTGCTATCTGCCTTTATCTCATGTGCGTCCTGCGGTGCAAGCACGTCACAACATTAATTGTTAGGCTATCCAGGGTTTTAATTAAAAAGAATTAAACTTCACGTAATGTTAAATGTATTGGTTAAACATACATTTTCCCATATAATTACTCTTAAAAACCAAGAACATTACAGTTTAAAACAACTATAGAAACAATGAAGCAATAACGCTGTTTGCGTCGTGGTAAAATTTATTGCAAATATAATTGTACAAATTGTTTTTCCCGTTCCTGTAAAACCCACTTCCATTTTTTTTTTTTTTTACTTGTGTTACTTTCTGCGGGAGGTAAGATTAGTTATTTGACACCTTTGCTAATTTGCAATACTTCATTTATATTAACCGAAGAACACTTGGAATTTAACGCACAACAGGTGGTGTATTATCCTCTTTAAGTAATAGAATACAATTCCTTCTCGTTGATTCCTCATTTACTTCTTTAAAAAATGGTCCAAATGGATTCCCCTCCCTTATGAGTCAATCATAAGTGGCTAATAAATACTTTATGATCATTTTAAAAGTCCCCGGAATGTATTAACGCAGCGGCACTTTTCTGCAAGGCCGCGAAATTAACCCTACGGAAACACAAAATCAAATAACGGCTTCCGCCCTCACCCAACTTAATCCCCTTATTCGGGAGAGATGACCGACCTACCCTCCTCGTGATGTGGCTCAGTTAGAATGACGTAATTTGTAGTCCATTGACGACTCATTATACCACGGGTATCTCCGCATCTGTAAAAATCTGTGGAACAAATTTCAACCCCCACGCAACTCCCCTCCCATCCAATCCCCCTACTGCTTTCACTTCAGGATGACAATGAATCAGCATGATCGCTGATGACAAAAATGAATCATCGCATAAACTGCTAATCTGTGCCTTTCCAAGTGGATTGTCAACAGACCTGAATGTTTTCGCAATGCATTCTTATTAAGATCACCTTTCCAGTCATAAAGAAAAGAGTAACATTAAATGGCGTACAATTAAATGCAAGTTCCTTTAAAGAAGACATTAAAATTCTTACCTTGTTTTTTTTTTTTTTTTTTTTGGTCTGCAGTTTCCGCTTTTCGTAAGTATGCATTTGTTTCAAAGACATTCACAATATTATTTGTAAAAAATGTATAATTCGCATTCACTCAACATTTGTAAATATTTTCCACATCCATTTCACACCCATCTTCATATGTAAATACTCATTACTCGTTTTTAATCTGGAAATATTTGATTTTTCGTCACTGCATGAATAAATAGTGCTTGAACTACAGTTTCCGCATATTCACGCCCCGCGTGTTTGTACCGTACGTAGGCGCCGACTGGGGGGGGGTGAATCTTGTCCCTCCAATAATTTTATTGGGGAGTACTGCCCACCCAATATTTTTCGTCCTGTTTAATTAAATAATCGCTTTAGCCTCATAAGGTGGAGCTTGAGGCTGTTATAAACAAAAGAGCCAAAGCGATCTCCAAAAAATGATTTTTTGGGTTTTTTTTACCATATTCAGCATTGCTCATTTGATAAGAAACTGGATTGCCAGCCCCGTGTTGTGTCTGACATTGGTAAATGTTTAAAATAATTATCAAAAATAAAATAAATAAAAATACAGAAACGTATGAACTCTATCATCTCTATTTATATTTTTAGTTTTTGCGCTTCGTGTTCTTTAAGTAACCCAGCTAATTTCTCATTTTTTTTAATAACCGTTTGGAAATAAAATCTGAGTATTTTCACAAAATCAGTCTAAATTTTATTTTTTTAAATATTAATATTCAACAAAAGAATATTTGCTTTCTTGTCCATTTGTTGATTAGCAATTACAATTGTGTTTTAAGATATACTTTGAATTTCTTAGTTTATTTTTTTGCCCCTTTCTTTAATTTTCCTCCTGACTAGAAGGAACGTGTCCCTCCCACGTCTGCCCCCCCCCCTAATTTGGTGAAGTCAGCGCCCATGAATGTATTCAGTGGAGACATCTTATACTAACAGTTACCCCCGACCCCGGCACTGTGTAAGATGTAATTTTGAAGCCCTGATAATATTGAAACTCCAAATAAACTGTTTCTTGTTCTTAAGACAAGCTATCAAAACAACTAAATACAGGCTATTGTATTGGAACAGTTTCTAGCCCAAAATTCTGAACTAGTTCTTGAATATACTTACTAAATTATTTCCTGGCTCCACGTCCAAAATATTTTTTACGTGAATAACTTAAAACCTACGTAAGAGTTTTTTGAAAATACGGTACCTGCTAAGCGCATTTTTCGTCAGATATTACTCATTTGTGTTACCTATAGGATTTGTGTCATTAATGAAATAGAATAACGATAGTGCATGTTTCACACACACAATTCTTTCAAGGATTTAATTCTTTCAAGGACTTGCTGGTACTTTACAAAAAATGGTAAGCCCAGGGCTGGATTAAGGCCTTAGTGGGCCCCAGGCTAAGACATCTCAGTGGGCTCCCAAAGAACTTATAACGGACAATCATTACTGAAGTCCGTTAAAGCACAAAACTCTAGCAATATGCTTGTGATAATTAACCCGTAGTGCATTCTACAAACTAATAAATCACCTGCAGAGTTTTCATGACAAGTCCCTATATTTTCCACTGCTCTCACAAGAACAGGATTTAAAAGCACAAGATTCCTAGATTTTGTCTTGGAATTCTTTAATAATTTAGCATAGTATAAATTCCTTGGCGCATCTTTTTCTTATGCAATGTTAAATTACAGTGGATTTCGCCCATTAACGGTTCCAACTGCAAGCATGGAGGTGTAGGGCATGGTAGTGTAAAAGCTGAAACTCTCACGCCGACCCCGCTCTACACAGCGACATGAAACCTATACCCTTAGTGAGTCACTGCCTTGAAATCTGTCCGTCTTCCAGCCTGTTTCTGAACAAGTAGAAATCATACGAGACAAAACTAATACCATTTTACTTCTCTCTATACAGGGTTACAAGGAAAGTCCCTGATCAGGCCAGTATCTCACGAACAACTATGGCAGTTAGCGATTTACTTCTTATGCAGTTATATAAGAAATCCCCTATGGCGCACACAGTAACACCACGAGGGATCCCCCTCGCCCCCTTTTTTGGAGAGGTTGAGGGGAGTATCGCGCCCCCTTTGCAGATAGGGCAAAAAAGTCAATTACAAACTTGTTCATCTAGGGGAAAATAGTACATAAATGTTTTTGTCCCATTACAAAATATGAAAGGGGACTCTCCAAATGCGAAAAAACGGAAAGCTATCTGAGTCGCTGTGTCCGAAGCATACTTAAATGGATTTCAAATGTCGTGCTTTCTGCTCCGGCGTCAGAATACAAAAATGATGGGCGTGGTCGGGATGCCAAGACTTCGTGAACCAGTGACGGGAAGTCGAAAGCTTTGCCACGTACGCAAGTCAATTAGACGTACATACAGTTTTCATATTGTACGAGTGTTTCGCCATTTTATGTTATTTCTCCTTGCCTCAGTTATTTTTTACTGTATTGGACATCAAAGTGTGATATTGAATACGTCAAGAAACTGCGTTTTATTTCAGAACAAGAACTGTTGGTAAGGTTTGTAGGAAAACTTTTCCTTTTTTGCTTTCATTTACCTAGAAAACTTACCAGTTTAGATAAATTCTAAGTAATACGTTCTTGTCTAAATACTCTGTCGTTGCTTCCGGATGTTGGGATTTTCTTGGGGCAACATTCACGGTCCCTTTCCATCTTTTGTTATGGGACAAAAACATTTACGTACTACTTTTGCCTCGCTGAACAAGTTTCTAATTGACTTTTTTGCCTTATTGCAAAGGGGAGCGCCATACCCCCCAAGAAAGGTGGAGGGGGCGAGGAGACTCCTCGTGGGTGTTATCGTGTGCGCCATAGGGAGTTTCCTATGCAACTGCACAATAAGTAAATCGCTAACTGCCATAGTTCGTGAGATATTGGCCTGATCAAGGACTTTCCTTGTAACCCTGTATATAAGCTGTGTATTTATTTGCGGTGTAGCGGTATGACTCTTGGGCCCTTGGTAACGGTGGGGCCCTAGGCTATAGCCCCACTAGAAACCCCCTCCCCCGTTAATCCGGCCCTGGGTAAGCCTCGAAACAAGCAAAAACAAAACAAGAACTCCGTTAAGGTTACGAACTTGTGTAGCTGAAGGTAGCTGTTCCGGAATATTTGTGCGAAGATCAAAATTAGAAAAAATGTGCTAGCATTTCAAACAAAGAAAACCCACGCACATACTTATTCCCTTACCTAAATGTCTACTTACTTGCCTGCTTCTTTTTTAACCGCAAATGAATAATACACTTTCGTTTTTTCGTGCTTTCGTTTTGAGCTGTGCACCACGTGAGGTTAAGGTCAACTACGGATCAACCGCATCCGGCCTTGCTTGCAGGTGTGCGGCCAGCTTCTGATGAGCACGCAGACGACGTTTGGGGATTTCCCTCAAGAACGCGCAGACTGGTTCGCGCCAGACGTGGAACGATGGCTGCGGAACGTCTTGAACACTAATTAGCTGGCGCAAACGGATTTTTTTCGAAACGACTAATGTTCAAACCTCCAGAGCACATTTGTTTTGCAAAGAAAGTAATGTTATTTGTTTGTTATACCCCCCCCAGCGAGCTTAGAAAACAGGGAAGTCGAACCTCCCCGTTTTCGTCGGAGTATGTTAACCAATATATAGTACCCAGGAAAATGCATTTCCAAGCAACCTCAGTATAGCCCGTTCAGCTAAAGCAGAACCGCGTATCTCATTTATATCAATTAGGCTCTTCTGTAGCTGAACAGACTATATAGATGATGATAATTGAATAACGCGTAAACAGTGTTGCCTGGTACCCTGCTGCTGCGAATTAACCATCCATATAACAGGCATGGAGGTCAAAAATCAGCTAGAAAGTAGAGCTGGAATATGTTCTTACATCACTCAGCTGTTACTTTTCGGGGCTTGGAAGTTGCTTTTGATATTTCATTACAAGCACAGATGGCTTATACAGTACTTCTTTATTTAACTTCTTTTTAAAGCAAGATTGAGATTAAACAGGACAAAAGGTGGGTAACTCAAAAGAGACCGACTACTCAGTAGGAACAGTTGTACCAATAGTTCACTGCCACGTGGTCACAGAGCTTGTTCGTGCTAAAGAGATATTTCGACTTCTCAAAAGAGACTTCGACTTCTGAAGATGAATTCGTATTGTAAGTGATTTCCTGCAGGAAATGGGATTTCTATTCTCCACATTCAATACTTTCATGAGAATAATTTGGTTTCTGGCGCGGTATTTAAATTTAAGGGGAGGATCACAAGGGACCCCCCCAATGTTTTACCTGTAGCTCCAAAGAGCTTTTTACATAAACAATTCTTGTTATGAGCACTTTAATACAGTAGAATCCTGTCTTTGTGCAAGCTTTTCTCCTCTAATTCTTGATTAATGACGTTACCACAATTTTATAAAAAAATTAAGTCATCATCATCATCATTGTCAACCATTATCAATCCACTGCTGGACGAAGGTCTCCCCAAGTTTCCTCCACAACGGTCTGTCTTGTGCCAGTCTCCTCCATGTCACTCCCGCATATTTACGAATTTCATCCACCCATCTCCCATGTGGTCTTTTTCTAGGTCTTTTCCTGTCCCTTGGAATCCAATCTAAAATTTCGGCTGTCCATCTATGGTCTGTCCTTCTGGCAGTATGTCCAGCCCATTGCCATTTCAGGGATTTAACTCTGATCATGATGTCTTCCACTCTCGTCATTTTTCGGATAAACGAGTTCCTCTTCTTATCTCTCCTGGTTATACCAAGCATGCACCTCTCCATGCTTCTTTGAGTTGTCTGCAGCCTTTGTATGTCTCTTTTAGTTAAGGTCCACGTCTCTGCACCATACGTAAGCACTGGAAGGATGCATTGATCAATCACTTTTCTTTTAAGACATAATGGCATATTGCTCTTGAAAATTATGCTGTTTCTTCCAAAAGCTCTCCAGGCAAGTTTTGTACGCCGATTAATTTTTTTTTTTTTTTTTTTTGATGAAGAAAAAAATTAAGTAAACAACTGTAAGTTAAACATTTTTCTTCACGGAGTTCCGTATTTCTGTACGCTCGAAGAATTCTTCTCAGGCCGGCCCGGTGGCGCAGTGGTCTAAGGCGATGGCCTCTGATCATTCGTCCGAACGGGGTCCGGGTTCGAATCCCGATGAGGCATGGATGTTGAGTTTGTCTTACGGCACTGGCTCTCTCCCTTCCCTGGAACCAGTGACCCTAAATTAGGGACGGGCGACTGCTTATAGCCCATTGAGTTGCTCACGGTGGTCGTTAAACCTCCAATCAAAAAAAAAAAAATCTCTCCCCTGTTGTTTTCTCTCTCTACTTTTGCGAGAGCAATACGGTCTCTGTGCGGGCGGGTAAGAAGCGTATTTTGGTGGTTTTCTATTGTATAATCTCGAGGCAGTAAAACGTGTGTTAACATCTCCATTACATTAAAAAGTAAATCATTTTCTTAAGTGTAACAGAAAAATCTTTTCCTTAAAGCATTCTAGGAAAATTTCTTGTAAGCGATGTACTCAGAATTTTTTTTTGCCTTGCTATTTAGTATTTTAACACACTGTGCCGAAGAGGGCAGATATGCCCGAAATTTTCTCTGTTATAAGGACTACGCGAAAGAAAATGTTAAACTAAAAACTAATAAGAATAGGTCGGCCAATTGTGCATTTAACCGAATTTTCATTCCAAATTTGCATCGCCCACTGAAGAACGACCACTGACTTCTCACTTGGTAAAAAAAATAAATAATAATAAACCGTTACGCTTTGGCTTTACCAATACAATGCCGAGCTCACTATATTTTAATAGATTTTTTGTTCACATAAAATTCATAACACTAGGTATCTGACTACGAGAGTACACTAAAATGTAAGCCAGTAATACGTAAGTTAGCTAAAAAGTAGATTTGGAGTAAAAGCATTCGTTTTGCAATTCACAAATTTGCAAGAAATTTGCATTACTGATGGACCATTTATGAACGATACGTTCACAACGAATGAATGGTTCTCTCTTACAGCTATGAATCATATTCAATCCGCCATTACTGCGACACACACACTGAAGTCGCAGAAAGTTTATTTTCTTCCGCCCGCGTGAGTTCAGAAACGAATTCTCAATAAGAACGAGAATCAAATAAGTATCAGCCGTTATGTGAGTGAGCAATGCGCAGTTAGTTACGAAATATGATGTAACTCACGAAGGAAATGCATTCATTTAAATTGAGAATGCATTCATTTAAATTGTATACAGGAATTGTTCGCGTAGATTGAATGTGAAAGGTTGTGCTGAACTCCAGCTCTTTTGGCAGTTTGCCAGTATCTGCCCCTCCTAAGAGCTTTAGTTGTGAGTCATTCAATGAGGTCACGCTTTCTGTGTTAACATCGCTCTTCGTTGATCACACTACAGAAATTCAGTGACAACGCAGAAATTGAATGATCATTCGTGAATGGTGAATGAACTCCCTAGAAGGAATGATCGCTAATTTACATTAATCACCTCCATTCTATTTATATCTATGTTACTTTCGACAAAAGTGGGTATATTTGGGGTTTTATTAGTAATCCCTTTTATTGACATTATTCCACTAAATTTAATTGGTCCTTTAAGCAAACTAAAATAGCAGAAACCCACAATTATCTGGTCTCAGTAGATTAGTGAGTGAATTTCTTGTTGCTTGCCCTTGACGAAGCCGACAAGGGATCAGTCATTAATATGCTTCCCTGCATTCTTATATTCGGTATTTTTCATCGTTTGAAGCTAGCCTGGTTCGGATGATGTATTTGGTGATTGCTGATCTTTTTATTATTTTTTGTTTCGCTTGATCAAAATTTTGCTTTGTTTTGCACTATTGTTTTTTTTATCTTTCTCTCATGCAGCCTCTGGCGCTATGGAATTTCAAATCTGTTCAAAGGTTTTTGTTTATTCGCCTATTTTGATTTTGCTATATAAAATAATATATATATATATATAGTATATATATCACAGACAGAAAAAGGAAGAGAGAGAGAATATCTCCTACTCCTCCTGAAGTGAAATCCTGATTACGTCACTGGTTACAGGAATACACTTGATAAATTCCTACCTTCTAAGAGAGATGGTCTTGCTCCCATTTCCCAGAGGGATGTCAGAACAGGTGTCAGTGGGTGGTCGTCTGCAAGCTCTTCGACATCTGACGTGGATTCGTCGTAGACAACAACTTCCTTGCCTTTGCAGTTCTTGAGCCTTTCCTTGGTGCTGGGATCGGCGACGAGATCCGAGAGGTCGAGCCTGCCAAGTTGAAGGCGTCGCCTGCTGATGCGATCTGCGCAGCGCAGAGACACGGCATTATTGAGATGTCCCCGTCCATAGGCTAAAGTGGGCCTACAGTCGAGGACGAGTGGATTTAAACTAGTGTCTTTACTGAGAGCTACCTCCAGTTCCGATGGTGGTAAGACACGAACATGGTTGGTGAAATCACTATCTGAAATCCTGGTGCGGCGGCAGCGGTTGGACATAGTGCCACCGGCCGCCGCACTAGGAGCTCCTCCACCACAGTGTAAAGTTCGTACAGGCAGATAAAGCTGTGATCTTCGTCTTTCAGACAGGATGGAGTCTCCAGGTAGCTGGACATCCACGCCCCCAGACATGGGATCGGTTATCACCTAGTGAATAGAAAAATGACCCATTTTAAAAATAAAGTCAAGCTTACCTGAAACCAATGAAAGCGTTACAAGACTAACAGTCGTGCATAAACAAAACATCGCGAGTTACATGCAAGAAGTATTTGCATACAAAATATTCTGGTTAAGTCTAGCAGGTAAGATACACCCGATCATTTTTTGACATTTTCCTTATGATTTTTGCCAGTGTTCCAGCTGGGTTTTTTTATCGACAGCAACTTCGTACGCGGTATTTTAGGACATTTAGTATCCCACTTTCGTTCTGACGCCATAGTCATTCTTGCAAGAACCCCCTCAGAGCTCCATATTATTATTCACGAACTTCCTAACAAGAGTAAAGAAGTGAAGTTAAAGATGAACTTACAGGAAACAATGCTTTTACGAGGACTGAAGATTTAGAGGCTCATAGGGTAAATTTAGAAGTACCATCTGGTTATCAAGCGAGAGTCACATCGAAGAAGAAATTAAGGCGTATAACCTTGGAGTGCATTTAGACGGAACAGTACAATTTTGAAAGTTAATTTACCATCATGTCTTAAAAGTGTTTAATCAACGCATCCTTCCAGTTCTCACTTAGAGAACAGAGACATCGATCTTAACTAAAAAGACACATGGAGTCTGCACAAAACTCAAAGACTCCTGAAGATATGCATGTTCCTGGTCCGATTTCGACCCAATTTTATTTTTGGAAAGAAAAAATATTTCAAAGAACCCTTCAGAGGTCTTTGAAATAATCCTTCATAGCTGCAGAGTGTGATCCAGGAACTTGCTGAGAAGGGTAAAGAAATGGGATGAAAAATGAACTTTCAGAAGAAAAAACTGAAGTGCAATGCTCTTGCAAGGAATGAAGATTTATCAATTGATGGGGAAAAGCTTAAGATAACCAATTCCTACCTTGGGCAGCAGATATCAAGCGAGAGTCACATTGATGAAGAAATTAATTGGCGAATAAAACTTGGCTGGAGAGCTTTTGGAAGAAACAGTACAATTTTTAAGAGCAAAATGATATTTTAAAAGAAAAGTGTTTAATCAATGCATCCTTCCAATGGTTACGTACGGAGCAGAGACGTGGACCTTAACTATAAAAGACATACAAAGACTGCAGATAACTGAAAGCAGCATGGAGAGATGCATGCTTGGTGTAACCAAGAAAGATAAAAAGACGAACTCATGGATCAGAAAAATGACAAGAATGGGAGACATCATGATCAGAGTAAAATCCCTGAAATGGCAATGGACTGGACACACTGCCAGGAGAACGGACCACCAAAAATTTGGACTGGATTCCAAGGGAAGGGAAAAGACCCAGAAGAAGGGCACGAGGGAGATGGGTGGATGGAGGAGACTGGCCCAAGACAGTTTGTTGTTGAAGAAACTTCGGGAGATCATCTAGCAGGGGATTTATAATGATTGACAATGATGATGATATATTCGAATTTATAATTCAAAGCAGATTTGTCCGGGTCGGGACCAATTATGTAACGCCCTGGTCCAAAATTTTTGACCCGTTTCCAACTCTGGCGTGTTACATCTTTAATAAAGTGGCAAAATTTACCCGCATAAAAATTGCTCTGTATAAAACTTATATAAAGCAATCTGGAACTTAAAATAAGATAATACAAATCAATTTTGTCACGCCATTGAAGATTTGCTATACCATACCCATGCACACTGGTGGCAGAGAGAGTAGATATCAATTTCCTTCAGTGAGGAAATTGTTTGCTAGAAGGAAGGGCCATCTTGGACTAAGGAAAGGCTTCCACAAGCTGTTGTGACTCCAACTGCACACAACTGCTATGCCACAAACAAAGGTCACTGGAAATGCCACTCAAACATCACGTGACATGAATTCACGCCTTCACACACCATGGAAGGAAGATATGTCAGCACAGGGAGCTAGTACAAAGTGACGTGACGCAATCAGTCCAAACCTTTCGACCATTTTTTTTTTTTTTTCATTACAAGAAAAAGAATCCAGGACTATCTCAGGACCTATCACAAAAATATTAAATATCAAAGATTTTCTATGTCCTAGAAAAAAGGGAAATTAAATTCCAGGTCTTTTCCAGAATTCCACGGGCAGTGCGCACCCTGGATTCAAATGTTGGAGGAAGATGGAAATCCGACGGAAGAAGTGAACAGAAGAGTGCAGGCAAGGATGGAATAACTGGAGAAAACAGCAGGTGTACTGTGTGACAGGATTCCAATGAGACTGAGAAGACGGGTTTTCAAGGGATAATTGTGATAAGACTAAGAATAGTGCTGAGACATGGTCAATGGCAAGATGTTTGGAGAAAACTTTCGGAGATGCTGACATGGATGTGTGGTGTCATCAGAAAGAACAGAATTAAAAAAGAGGGGATGAGGGCAACTGCTAAAGTGACACAGGTTTAAAAAAGGCCAAGAAGCAAGATGATACTGCTTTCGTTATGTCTTGACAAGAGATAGGGAGTGCGTGGAACGCAGACTTATGGGGCTTTTTTTTTAAAAATTGAACTAGATTAAGACCTAAAGTGAGGTGGAAGGATTGTACCGACCCAACGACCGCATGGAGAAGAAACTGAAGAGTGAGTTCACACAACAAAAAAGAAGGTCGGAGAGGGAGAATCCGCAAAAGCATCCCAACCTAAATGTGAAAATACGCAAGCTGGAAACGTAACATAGGGGGAAAGAACTGTTTTTTTTTTTTTTTTGCACGAAATCAGATATGGTGAAAAGTCTTTAAGCTCACTTATTAAACGCTACTGAAATGAGAAGAAAAAAAAGCGGCGCATGTTTTCGTTCTTGTTGTGTTTTCGTTAGCATGGTGCGATGTTTTCAATTTATGCTATTAAGAAGTGAAAAGATTCTCTTTGAGTGCAAAAATCACAATAAAATGTCAAAAGGTGCATTTTTCCTTTGAATAAATCGATAATGGATGAACTGTTTTTTTTTTTTTTTTTTTTTGCACGAAATCAGATATGGTGAAAAGTCTTTAAGCTCACTTATTAAACGCTACTGAAATGAGAAGAAAAAAAAGCGGCGCATGTTTTCGTTCTTGTTGTGTTTTCGTTAGCATGGTGCGATGTTTTCAATTTATGCTATTAAGAAGTGAAAAGATTCTCTTTGAGTGCAAAAATCACAATAAAATGTCAAAAGGTGCATTTTTCCTTTGAATAAATCGATAATGGATGAACTGTTTTTTTTTGGGGGGAAGAACTGTTTTTTTTTTTTTTTTTTTTTGCACGAAATCAGATATGGTGAAAAGTCTTTAAGCTCACTTATTAAACGCTACTGAAATGAGAAGAAAAAAAGCGGCGCATGTTTTCGTTCTTGTTGTGTTTTCGTTAGCATGGTGCGATGTTTTCAATTTATGCTATTAAGAAGTGAAAAGATTCTCTTTGAGTGCAAAAATCACAATAAAATGTCAAAAGGTGCATTTTTCCTTTGAATAAATCGATAATAATTTTCGAAGTGTAGCTTACCTACGCAATAACTAAGTTAATATAGTACAATATAAAACTAAACAATTAATACACCACTTCACCTGGGCAGCAGATACTTTAACTGATTACAATTTTCAGCTAATCTCGTACTAAAGAGAATGATCGGTTTTCTTTTTTCTCTTTTGTTTGGGGTGTGTGTCACCATGAGCAACTCAGTGGGCTATAAGTAGTCGCCCGTCCCTAATTTAGGGCCACTGGTTCCAGGGAAGGGAGAGAGCCAGTGCCGTAAGACAACCGCAACATCGATGCTTCTTTTTTTTTTTTTTTTTTTTGATTGGAGGTTTAACGACCACCGTGAGCAACTCAATGGGCTATAAGCAGTCGCCCGTCCATCGATGCTTCACCGGGATTCGAACTCAGACCCATTTTGGACGAATGTTGCGCCAGTGTGGGGCAGCTAGAGTGATCGTTATGAATCAAACTTATTAGCTATAGCTAAGCGATAAAACGCATTGAGTAACCTGGTGCCCATGACAAACTGGTTGTAGAAATACAAGGAAGGCTTGTGCTCGAAACGTTTACAACAGATATTTTCTTACCTTTCTTTTAATTGTACTACTGGTGCACATCTTATGTCGACGACCTTAAACTCATTAGCGAAAGACGAAGGCCGTGTTCCAGTCATTTAACATTTGCATATTCTGAATTTAATCTTCATGTTTTTCCCGCGTGAATGTAAAATATAAATATTATTGCCTCAGTTCTCACATGCATGTATACTAAGCGACTCGCGTTTTATAATGAAAAGTAAGATGTCCTTGCTTTTAATATTTGCTACTACCTGATTATAATAAAAATATTAACGGTATTTAAAGAAAGTTTTAACTTAAAGCAGACAGCTTCATATTCACTAAGTTATGCCTTGCACTGGAATTCGCTTAACAAAACAAAAAAGAAAAAGTCAGCTGATAAAAGAACAAAAAAATACTTACGTTTTACCCAGATAGCGCACTTTCTTACCTGCCTGAAGCGATTGGCTCGTGAGGTGTCCTTTGTTTAGGGGTTGTGTTTGTGACGTCATTGAAGCTATGATCCCTCTGACGTCATGAATCTGTGATGCCGGGAATGCATGATGGCACGAGCGCAATCGCTAAACAAAGACGGAAAGATTTCCGCAACATAATACTGAAACCTTTCCTCTAAAATTGCTTTTTGAAAAGAGCCTAGTGTATTCTTCTGTTCGGTTTTTTCAAAACGGTGATCCGAACCATCAAAACACCGTGGATTTTTTTTTTTTTTTTTTTAATCAAGGCCCGAAGATAGATTCCTCTTCTAATAAATCAAAGAATTTACGCCCATAGCAAAATTTCGATTTGTCACGAAGCAGTTTTAGGCAACGAAAACTTTTAAATCGCTTTATTTCTCAATCTGCTTCAAGTAAAACAAATTATAGCATTTTCTTGGAAAGATATTGTGTCACCTATTTATTTCTGTATCTGCAGAACTTACGGAGGCATCCCCAGCTCCTTAAGGGATACGGACGACGACGTCATGTCCTTGAAAATCTCAACGAGGTTAAAGAGCATATCTGTACATCCGGTGCGCCATCTGTCCTGAGCAGCTGGAACAGGAAAGCTTTTATCGTGGTTTTTCCTCCAAAGGCCTCCCCCATCGCTCTTCCGAACATCAAATCAGCATACGCCTATCTGTCATGTCTTGAGCAAATCCTGCTGTTAAAAGAAAATTCTCATCCTGTTTGAGCCGCTACTTTTACTAAGTTTTTCTATGGCTTTCCTCCGTACATAAGGCATTTTTATATGTTGAGGGGCTCAAACGTTTAAGGTTGACACCAAGGAGTCTCCAGACTAAGATTGCTGGCAACCACCTTAAATTACCGCTCCACTATAACAAAATGACCAAAATTGTGTGCTTTTGATTTCTAGGGGAAAGTGTTGCCAGGTGAAATTCTCAAAATTCAGTAGATTTCATCCCAAAAAATCAGTAGATTTTTTTTTTTTCGCTACAATGCATCGCTATCGGAATGGTCTAAAGTAGTTCTGATCACAATATTTTCGATTTAATGTCCTTTCTTAAAAGGCAATCTTTAGCTGTTCTGCTATGATCTATATAAGGTAAACGGTAAAAAATACCCCCAGAGAAAATACCCCTGAAAACTGAAAAGCGGTAAAAAAATACCCCCAGAACAAACGGTTCACTGTAAACTGCCACACAGGAACACTGATGTGTGGCAGTGTTCCGGTGTGGCAATTTACCGGCAACCCTGCCACACATCTTTCAGCAACTTGGAAAATTGCCACATGTTTTTCATTAAGGAGGCCGGGTACAAATTGCTGTTCCTCCGAAGAACACTTTGAATGTGTGACAATTTTTCCAGTGGGGCAGTTTTCCAAATTATGTGTGGCAGTTTTCCAAGGTGCCTAACGAGGGGAAGGAACTCTTTTGTTTGTCTGAATTTTCATGCCGATTCGTACGAGTTTAGGGCAACTGGACACAAAAGTTCAAGGGGGGGGGGGGCTACAAAGACTGCCGTTTCTGGGCCTATATTGAGAACTGAATTGGAAACTCCAAACGAATTTTGAGAAAACGTTCCCTGTAAGCCAAGCGAGAATTGTACTTTAATTTGAAGAAATAAATTGCCGAGGATCCGAGGTATACTTGGTTTGGGGGGCTCTACCCCCAACTTCCGTAATATTTTATTCTGGGCCGCTTCAGTCTGTCAGTGTATCCAGGATGTTCCCCTTGAAGCGTCCGCGAGGCCCGTGAGCTTTGGGAGGGGGCTTTCCCCCAAAATGTTAAAATGGACGTAGAGCTGTAAACATTAGTACCATGCTTTATATAATGATTCTGTACACGACCACAAATTTTCAGGAGGACGGGGTGAATTCACCTCCCCCCCCCCAGTTTCTAAGAGCTCTTTAGGGGTAACATCGAGGATACACTGATCTCAGAGGTCCAGAATATAAAATTATGGAAGTTTGGTGGTAGAGCCCTCCAAACCAAGCACCTCGTATCCCTTTCACAGTCTTCACCAAATTTCTGGGGGAGAGGGGAAGGGCATTCATTGTCTGCCACTAAACACAACATGAAGCATGCGAGCAAATCCCTTACCTTGAACACTTGTCTGCGCCCGTCCAATGGATTTTAGTTGATTGCATAAATAAATCGCTTTAGTAATACTGCAAGAATGACTTCCTTTCATTCTGTTTCACCGCATGCAGTTCATGCATGTAGACTGTATAACGAAGTAAATTTCTCCGTCATTTCTGTCCACGTGAGGATTCGAACCCGGATCCCCTCATTCCGGAATAAGTCACTCTACCAATTGAGCTACGCGGACGTTTTATTCTGATTCCTATCTGCCTTTATGCGTCCTTCTGGCAGGTACGTCACATCTCCTGGTACGTTACATCATCTCCCCTTTATTTTTATTTTTTTTATTTATTTATTCATTCATTATTATTTTTTTCGAAGGGCTGGAGAAGGGGTTCTCTTATTTTTCCTATCTCGCGGTGTGGAAAGAACATCACACCAATGCGAGATTTTGAACGGTCGGGTCATCCGGATAGTTCGGGCGCCATTATAACGAAGTAAATTTCTCCAGTCATTTCTGTCCACGCCAGGATTCGAACCCGGATCCCCTCTTTCCGGAATAAGTCACTCTACCAATTGAGCTACGCGGAAGTTTTATTCTGATTCCTATCTGCCTTTATGCGTCCTTCTGGCAGGTACGTCACATCTCCTGGTACGTTACAACTGTTATTAACAAACGGAGAAATGCGTCGAAGGTAACTGCAAAAAATGCATGATATTGGGAGATGTGAGTGTTTGATATGCTGGGGGTATTTCCTCCGGGGGTATTTTGACCGCTTTTCAGCTTTCAGGGGTATTTTTACCTACATCCGATCTATAATGCAAAGTCTAATAAAAATAGGTCAACTGAACTGTAGAATCCTCACTGTGGTCTAAGTGCTGGTTTATGACCATTCGTTCGAGAAAGATACGGGTTCGCATCCCGGTGAGGCATGGATGTTGTGTTTGTCCTACGGCACTGGCTCCCTCCCTTACCTGGAAAAAGAGGCCCTAAATTAGGGACAGGCGACTGCTTATAGCCCATTGAGTTGCTCACGGAGGTCGTTAAACCCCCAACCAAAGAAAAAAAAAATCCTCACTCTCAGAATTTGAACAGAATAGTTGTTCCGATCTTATTATCATGACTTTCGCTATCAGAGATGCTGTTGTTCATTTGTTCTACAAAACCATTTCACCCGTTAAAGCTATGCAATGAAGAACCTCTGTTTCTCTGAATTGTCTTCATAATATTTATCATAAGAAAAACTTCTTTCTACTACAGCCCTTGAATTAAGGAAGAATAACATACATGCCACAAATTTCGACAATAATGGGAACAGCATGCTTCCCTCACCATTGTGTTATATTTCCCACATGACCAAAAATCATTCACACGTACATCAGAGTGCATTTCAAGATTAGTATTTTGAAGCATTTTCTGTTTTTTTTTTTTTTTTTTTTTTTTTGAGGTTTAACGACCACCGTGAGCAACTCAATGGGCTATAAGCGGTCGCCCGTCCCTAATTTAGGATCACTGGTTCCAGGGAAGGGAGAGAGCCAGTGCCGTAAGACAAACACAACATCCATGCCTCACCGGGATTCGAACCCGGACCCCTTACGGACGAATGATCAGAGGCCATCGCTTAGACCACTGCGCCACCGGGGCGGCGGAAACTTCTTTCCCAGGACACTGACAGGGCTCTAAGTACATCCAAATTTTGCATAGCATTATCAGCAAATGAAAATCTTTTGATTAGGTTACCCTATTAAAAAAGAAATAGAATAACAAGATATTGGTAACAATTCAATAAAATAACAACGCACTACAAAAAATTGCATGAGCCACTAAAACCAACCACGTCTTAACACATTACCCACTACCTACCGAGAAAGCCCACTCACGCAATGGTCTACGTGCTGGCTTTTGACAACCATTCATCCGAGATGGATCCAGGTTCGAATCCCTATGATGCGTACATGGATGTTGCGTTTGTTTAATGGTACTGGTTCTCTCTCTCTTTCCTGGAACCAGTAGCCCTACATTATTAATGGCCGACTGCTTATAGCCCATCGAGTTGCTCACGGTGTTTGTTAAAACAAAAAGGTTTCCCTACCTCTACATCGAGGATCGTAGCAATTATGGATATTTCTTATTCAAATAAAAGAGCCCTGTGGACTATCAAGTATGACAATCACCCGTTTGTACATTAATATAATACCGAAGTTTATCAACCATTTCAAACAGATTAGATCCTGTTAAATATTTTTTGATATATTTAAGACATTATGCAAAAGACCCGTTATATTTCACATCAGCAGTATCACTAAACGCTTTCCGAAAAATTAGAATTTAACGAAACATGAAAAAATCAGTAGAAATAATTCGTTTTTCAAAAAAAGTCACTAAATGTGTGAAAAAATCAGTAGATCTACTGATAAATCAGTAGACCTGGCAACCCTCACTGGGGAAACGGGAAACTCGTACCCGAGAGATTGGTACCGTTTTAAAGTTAACGATGCTGTTTCGACGTTAAGGAAGTGCATATAAACTGCTTTAAAGTTAACGATGTTGTTGCGACGTGACAACTAACCTCCCCTTGAGTGGCGACGCCAGCAGTTCAGAACTGGGTGGGCGCTAAGTGTGGTACGGGGGGCACAAATTTCGGAGAACTTGGTAGTAATTTTGCCAAAAAAATTCCGTTCTTGTAGATTTTCCCCCAAGCTAATGTTATCCTCTTGGGTCGCGGGTGGCCTAGTGGTCAACGTTCGTGACTGCCACGGAGAAGAACTCGGGTTCGATCCCAGGCAGGTACGAACGCTCGAACCATTAAATATCCGCCGTGCGTCGGATGGGCACGTTAAGCCGTCGGGACCCGGGAACTGGCTCCGCGGGAATAAATATAAGGGCGTCTTCCTCCCCCTTTTCTACCTCGCTTCCGTGTTACTTTCCTATCGGGCACTCTAGCCCAAATCTCCTAGTTTCCTATCTCTAAGGGTTGTTTAAGACCTAGGGTTGACACTCCCTTCCTAAAATCCTCTACATATGATCTGATCTGATCTCTAATGTTATCTCCTCAGTGAAAAAAAAAATGTTTCAGATGTACACTCTACATGTATGTAGTACTTTTTCAGTGCATGCAAAATTGGAGACCATGGCTACGAATTTTCATGGCCTTTAAAAAGTTACTACTTCTTTGCAACTTTAAGCTTACTTACGTCTTTTTTTTTTCTAATATTTGCTGTCAGAAGGCTGTTTATGAATTTTAGTTTGTAACCTTGCAAGGAATATCTTTTATCTTTTTAAGCTATCATTACAAAAATGTTATCTTTCTACTACACTTAGACATTCGCTCAGAGAACCTGCCGTGACTTTTCGAATAACGTTGTAGGGATGAAGAGCTAATTAGTCATTTGTGCTCTTTTGCAGAAAGTTCTCTGAGCGTTTAACCTTGAATGGAATTTTTCCAAGCCCCACTCCGAAAGCATCTTCCTATTGTTACATTTACTATCTTACACTCATTCGTTCTGTGCTGGATTCATTTCACATAGTATAACACTAAATTTAACAGAAAATTAATTTTATATAACAAACTTCATTTCAATGAATTCAAAAAAATTATCTAAGTTACCTAAAAATCTTAGGTGGCTGCACTCAAACAAAGTGTAGGACAAATGCCTACCAAACAACTCGCCACACGGACAAATGGTCGCATACACTTTAGGCTGCCGCACAAAAATTGCACTTTCTTGGCCTTGCATAACAAAAATATGTTTTTGGGTAAATCTGACGTGCACAATAAATTACATTATCGTTTATAAAATATTTGTTTTTTGGGGTACAAAAAGTTTTTTTTTTTTTTTTTTTTTTTAAGTTACGAGTTTAGCGAAACAACAGAAACCATGACTTATTCTAATTCGGAAAACAATAGTAAGGAGGGCCTTTTTCTTTTTTTTTTTTTTTTTTTCAGACAGGTGAAATTGCAGAGCTTTGTCGCTGCAAAACTCTTGCCTTTTTTTAAAGGTTTAACGACCACCGTGAGCAACTCGATGGGCTATAAGCCGTCGCCCGTCCGTAATTTAGGTTCTAGGAAAGGGAGAGCACCAATGCCGTAAGACAAACATAACATCCTCACTTCCCCGGGATTCGAACCCGGAACCTTCTCGGGCGAATGGTTACAACCATTCGGTAACAGTCTCGTAACAGTGCACTTGATCTCACTTTAACTAAGAACAGCGGAGAAGTGAAATGTCACTGTTTTACTCTGGCACAAAACATTAATTATAAAGCCCCAGGGCCCTTTTTTAGCAATTCTGAATCGAATCCCGATAATGTTTCTTTGCTCCGATGAATGGTGTGCTTGTCCTACGTCACCAGATTAACAAGATTTATGAAGATGATTTTAGGAATGGGGTGCCTGCCCCTCTCTCCCACCCCCGGTCTTAAACGACCCTTTGAAGTCGGAAGCTAGGAGATTTGAGCTAGAGTACTTGACAAGAAAGTCACACGGAAGCGAGGTAGAAAACGGGAGGAAGACGCCCTTATTTTTAATTTTTAACCGGGGAACCAGTATCTGGGGTCCGACGGCTTAACGTGCCCATCCGATGCACTGCGGATATTTAGTGGTTTTAGCGTTTTTACAGGCTTGGGATCGATTCTGAGATTTCTCTGTGGTAGTAACGAACGTTGACCACTAGGCTATCAGCGGCGCCTCAGATGCTTACGGAGGCCTTTAACTCAAAAAGAAAAACTCTTGAAACAAAGGAAATGCGATGCTTTGGAGGCTAGGTTGACGATGCGGAAATCAAATTATTTTCGCTTACCAAAACATTTATTTTCCAAAATACTGAACACAAGACTTCTATTTAAAAAAGTCACTTATGCTTCCTAAAATATCTAACATGGTCCTCCTCCACCCCTTTCCTGAAACTGGAGACGAATAAAATCGATGTCATAATGTCGACAGCTGTCAAAACAGTGTTACTTAAAAGGTAGTAGCATACAGCTATTGTGATTAAAAGATATAAAGAAAAAGAAAACTGATTTCAATAAGCGGTTCACTATTTATTCCTGGTACTTCTGTAGTTCATCAGTTTTAAACGCTGATGTGTATTTTTACATTCAAACAAAATTCGAAAGTGGAGTCTCCAAAAATTTCGAAAGTTGAGTTCTAAAAATACATTTAAATCGGTTTATTTATCAGCGGTTTTTTTTTTTTCATTCTGGGTTGTTCAATAGCTCGGACGGTGTGGCGAGGTCGTCTACATTCTCTTTAAATGACGTAATTTGCCCTTGACAGCGCAACCATTGTTTCTCACGTTTTCATTCTATGTTTGTTTTTTTTCTTCCAGCAAACACAAAGAAAGCTTAAGCTCGATCAAACCAGATCAGGGCATTTCCCGTGTCAGGCTCTACATTTTCCCATTCTTTGCCAATTCTGTCGCTCGAATGAAGCTCTTTCTTGTGAGAACTATTACAACTCCACTGACGTTCTCTCTACAGCTGTTTGGACTGTGGTCAAGAAAAGTTTTAATTTATTCTGTTCATAATTAGATCTATTTGGGGGGGGGGGGGTAAACGTCTACCTTGAGCAATTCTGAGGATTATATGAGCAGACGCCTGTCCCAAATTTGGTTCCCGGGAGGGAGCAGTGGCATCGGATACACTTACGTCATCCGCGCTTCGCCAGATTCGAACACGGAACCATCTCGGAAAAAAAAATTAGAAGTCAGCTCCTTGTGCCACTCGGCCGGCACATCAATATTTTGTTTGTCATGCTGTGTCTTCAACTTTTCGATTTTTACAACCTTATTTTTTACAGAAAACTGAATTGACATTCAGTGATAATTCTGTTACACGTTTTTCTTAGGGATAGCCTTCAATACATGTATAAAAGAAATTTCAAAATGTTAAATCCCATTGTAAAATATATGCTTTAAAGAAGTACAAGGTATTTCTAAATAATGGTTTATTTAAAGTCTAATTCACTGTGAAAGAAAGAAAAGAAGCGCTTCATAATAGACTTATCGCATTGAAAGAATCATAAAGCCTATGAAAAACAAACTTCTCTTTCTACAGCTCTATCTGTCTATAGAAATCCTGATTATATATTAAGTGAAATCCTCACAACTAAGAATTTGATACTAGTGCTTTAATATGCAACACATGAATAACTTTTTTTTTCTTATCAATATTCATCAAACGGGATGATGGACATTGATTATAAAAATATTCATCCGTTTGATGAATATTCTTAAACGGATGATGAATATTTTGCACCGGATGCTAGGATAAACAATTCACACACACATACAGGTGAAACGATAAAACAAAAACAAAAAATCAAAACGCAACATTCAATCCAATAACTTCGAAACCAAAACGTTGACGAATTTTTTTCTCCGTGGAAGAGTTCAGAGAATGGAAAAAATCAGTTTAAAAAAAATATTTTGACAGTTCATGCGGTTAAAAACACATTCCCCTACTACTGCGTGTAATTATTTATTTGCCGCCCCGGTGGCGCAGTGGTCTAAGGCTCTGGCCTCTGATCATTCGTCCGTAAGGGGTCCGGGTTCGAATCCCGGTGAGGCATGGATGTTGTGTTTGTCTTACGGCACTGGCTCTCTCCCTTCCCTGGAACCAGTGACCCTAAATTAGGGACGGGCGACTGCTTATAGCCCATTGAGTTGCTCACGGTGGTCGTTAAACCTCCAATCAAAAAAAAAAAAAAAAAAAAATATGTATTTGAACTTAAATGATTCGCAGTCGGTATACAGCTTCATTCAGGGACAGATGGTATCTAACCCTTGTGTTCCCACGGACGCCACAGGATCTCAGTAAGCAACATGTTTGTATTTTTTTTCTTTTTCTATTTCTTATAGTCGCACAAAATGGAACGTCAATATGATTTAGGAATTCTCTTGATGCTAGATATACTCAACCGTAAGCCTAGAAGTTAAAGTAACGACGTTCTCTCTATCACGCGTCGGCGGATGTCCTTATCTATTGTCATGCCCTCTATGTTCCCATAAATTAATTATTCGCTTCCTGCACTTCCGGACTACACTACAGTGAGACGACAGCATACCGCGCCCTAAGGGAAGGGTAACAGTTTCTCCCTCACAGAGCGTGAAGACACTCTACTACTTTACAGCTTTATTCAGGGTCACATTAAAGTCATGAAACGATTCCACTACTTCACAGTATTGTTAAGTGCCCCGACACGTCACGGGAAAAAAGAACGCTTCTCCTGTGTTATGTGGGTGTGCGACACCCCCCCCCCCCTCCATCTGGGAAAGATGAGGTTTCGAAGTCCTAATAATAACATTTCTCGAGGGGGTAGGATATGCAGGGGCGTGCTGATAACCCCCGCACTGCTGTGGCGCCTAACGGCTAAGCTGGCCTACATCCTCAACAAAAAAGATTTTACAAAGCTTTTAGCGGAAATTTCATACGTAGCTGGTTAAACAAATGGCCCGGAATTTTGACTTTGAATGAAGTATTAAAAAGAAAAACATCCTTTTTTTTCAATAAATAAAATATTTAAAAATTATTTTCGCAGTTTTGGTTTATAAAAACTAGATTATGGGAAAGTAGCTACTCCAGAGGACTTTTTTTTTTTTTTTTGATTGGAGGTTTAACGACCACCGTGAGCAACTCAATGGGCTATAAGCAGTCGCCCGTCCCTAATTTAGGGTCACTGGTTCCAGGGAAGGGAGAGAGCCAGTGCCGTAAGACAAACACAACATCCATGCCTCACCGGGATTCGAACCCGGACCCCTTTGGACGAATGATCAGAGGCCAACGCCTTAGACCACTGCGCAGCCACAGTTCCTATACATGTATATCAACAAGAGAACATGAAAGAAATATCAATTCAGTGAATAAAATTTTTAAGCTAACGAGAATAAGGAGTTACGTATTACAGTCGTTTGCACAAAACTACAATGAAATAAAAGATGTTCTCAGCGGGGACTTTTATGCGAAATATTGTGGCTTGAAGTTAAATGCTTTTTATATATATTCAGTAGTACATAGTTTGCTCTTTTTTTTGTGTGTGCCACAATTGATAATTGTTACTTATTTGCTTGCTTATGCAATTTCGTACAATTTGGAAAGTCCACACGTGTTTTGCGTGTGTGAGGCGTTTCAAAGACGATGGCCTTAGTTCCCTAAAAGAATAAAATTCGCATATGACTAATATCGGCGTAAGTGTTTTGAATAAAACTACAGCAATCCTTTTTATTACAATATGCATATTTAAACCGATGAGCCATTACATTATGACCACCTACCTAATAAGCTGTAGGACCCTATAACGAAGTAAATTTCTCCGTCATGTTTATCCGCGCCAGGATTCGAACCCGGGTCCCCTCATTCCGGAATAAGTTGCTCTACCAATTAAGCTACGCGGACTTTTATTCTGATTCCTATCTGCCTTTATGTCGTGTGCGTCCTTCTGTCAGGTACGTCACATCTCCTGGTACGTTACATCATCTCCCCCTTATTTCTTTTTTTTTTTTTTTTTCGAAGTGCTGGAGAAGGGATTCTCTTATTTTTCCTACCTCGCGGTGTGGAAAGTACATCACACCAATGCGAGTTTTTGAACGGTCGGGTCATCCGGATAGTTCGGGCGCCATTATAACGAAGTAAATTTCTCCGTCATGTTTATCCGCGCCAGGATTCGAACCCGGGTCCCCTCATTCCGGAATAAGTTGCTCTACCAATTAAGCTACGTGGACGTTTTATTCTGATTCCTATCTGCCTTTATGTCGTGTGCGTCCTTCTGTCAGGTACGTCACATCTCCTGGTACGTTACATCATCTCCCCCTTTTTTTTTTTTTTTTTTTTTTTTTTTCGAAGTGCTGGAGAAGGGATTCTCTTATTTTTCCTATCTCGCGGTGTGGAAATAACATCACACCAATACGAGATTTTGAACGGTCGGGTCATCCGGATCCCTGTTCGGGCGCCATTATAACGAAGTAAATTTCTCCGTCATGTTTATCCGCGCCAGGATTCGAACCCGGGTCCCCTCATTCCGGAATAAGTTGCTCTACCAATTAAGCTACGTGGACTTTTATTCTGATTCCTATCTGCCTTTATGTCGTGTGCGTCCTTCTGTCAGGTACGTCACATCTCCTGGTACGTTACAACCCTCTTTAGCCCGCAAAACAGCGGCCACTCGGCGAGGCATCGATTCAATGAGGTGGCGATAGGTATCCTGGGATATCTGGTCATATAATATCAACAGCAGGTCCTCGAGTTTCCATACATTTCGGGGTGGTGATGATTTAGCGCGAACCCACTTTTCCAAGTCGAACCACAAATGTTAGATTGGGTTTATGTCAGGTGAATCTGGAGGCCAGGCATAAACAGAAAGTCACCTGCATGTTCCTCGAACCACTCCTTGACGATTCTGGTGGTGTGGCATGACGCATTATCCTGTTGGTAATGGCCAACACCAGCAGGGAACACAGTTGCCATGAATGGGTGAACTTGGTCTGCAACGATGTTCAGATACCTGACAGCTGTCAGGGATTGTGCTATTGGGATAATGGGGCCTAAAGTGTTCCGCCCAACAATGCATTCAGGTGCCACAGCTTCCGTCGGTAATCGGCTTATCCGCGCTTTACCGTCTACGTGATGCACCAGGAATCTTGATTCGTCAGACCAGGCCACTCTCTTCCAATCATCCACGGTCCAATCTCGATGATCTTGGGCCTATTTCATGCGTTGTTGGCGTTGACGTGCAGTAAGCATGGGGACCCGGCTAGGTCTTCGGCTACGCAGGTCCATGCGCATAAAGCTGCGATGAACTGTGTGCTGTGACACATTGACCTGATCACCACTGCTGTAGCTGCGGGTGATTTGTCGCACTGAGGCCCTGCGGTCGCTGTGAACAATGCGCTACAGTCTCCGCTCCCTTGTTGGCATCAATGAGCTGCGGACGACACACAGCTGGACGACGGTTTGGCGTTTGCTCATCTGCGCACCACTTTTGATACGTACTCACAAGCCGCGCCGTGCCATCACAATTTGTCCTTTATCAAACTCCGATAAATCGGCAGCTTTTCCCATTCTGACTCCGAGCACTCTAGTAACCGAAAGCCGGTCTTCGGCTTACACATATACTGCTCTGTGAACTTCACCTGCGCCATCGTTCAGTCTCCAGGCGCGCTCATTTCTCTAAGCTGGGGGTGGTCATAATGTAACGGCTCGTCAGTGTATATATATAGCAAGAAGTATAGATAACAAAAATGAAGGAGCACAGGTTTCCATAAAATAGTTTAAGATGCAAATATGCGAAGTATAATCGAATTAGAAAAATGCAATATAAAAAATTGGCAAGTAGTTATGATAACAAAAAAAGTCGTATCTCAGAAATCTAAATGAAATGCAATAGTTTCAAAATGTACAGATTTGAAAAAATACAAGTTGTAAAATAAAAAACGAAAACCAGGTAACCTTCAGGAGGGCAACCTGGTTTTCGTTTTTTCGTTTATCATTTTACCACTTGCATTTTTTTTTCAAATTTGTAGATTTTGAAACTATCGCATTTCTTTTGGATTTCTGGGATATCAGAAATTTTTGTTATCATAAGCACTTGCCAATTTTGAATACTGCATTTTTCTAATTCGTTTATATTCGTATATTTGCATCTTAAGCTATTTTATGGAAACCTCTGTGCTTTTTTCATTTTTATCTATACTTCTTGCTATTCTGCTAATCCCTTTGGTATGCTGCTAACAGCGCAACCTAGACGATTAGCCATGCTGCAATTGTATTTAATTTCTTTGTGTACATTTAAGTTTACTATATATATATATATATATATATATATATATATATATCATCATCATCATTGTCAACCATTATCAATCCACTGCTGGACGAAGGTCTCCCCAAGTGTCTTCCACAACGGTCTGTCTTGTGCCAGTCTCCTCCATGTTACTCCCGCATACTTTCGAATTTCATCCACCATTTCCCATGTGGTCTTCTTCTTCTGAATCTTTTCCTGTCCCTTGGAATTCAATCTAAAATTTCGGCTGTCCATCTATGGTCTGTCCTTCTGGCAGTCTGTCCAGCCCATTGCCATTTCAGAGACTTAACTCTGATCATGATGTCTTCCACTCTTGTCATTTTTCGGATCCACGAGGTCCTCTTCTGATCTCTCCAGGTTACACCAAGCATGCACCTCTCCATGCCGCTTTGAGTTGTCTGCAGCCTTTGTATGTCTCTTTTAGTTAAGGTCCACGTCTCTGCACCATACGTAAGCACTGGAAGGATGCATTGACCAAACACTTTTCTTTTAAGACATAATGGCATATTGCTCTTGAAAATTATGCTGTTTCTTCCAAAAGCTCTCCAGGCAAGTTTTATACGCCGATTAATTTCTTCATCAATGTGACCCTCACTTGATATATATATATATACAGGGGTCGCGCTGCCGATGGCATTCTTCGCAATTTTCGAAAAAAAAAATCGTTTTGGCGATGGAAAAAAATCTTTGGCGATTACCTTTTTGTACTGTTATAACACTTCGGCGAAAAAAAAAAAAAAACGAATTTGGCGAATAAATTGGCGAAAGCTTTAAAAAGGCCAGTGCAGCCCTTGTATATATACACACACACAGTAGAACCTGTGTGACTGAATGTCAACTAAAAGTCTATTTTTGCTCCTAATATTAGCAAACATAATCTTAATTTTTGTTCGCCCTTGATAAACAGGAAAAGTATTATCTTAAACACTGAAAAAGTGATCGAAATTTAACGTAACATTCCGAAACTGAAAGTTTTCCGGAAGACAAGCACCAAGCCAAATTTTGCGTTAAAACCTCTTGCGATCATTAGGCGCTTCGCTATTTTACGATAAATTTGCTGCGCGAAATATCTTGTTTTACCTCATTAGGTGTTTGCTGAACTTCCTTTTCTATGGCGGCAATTAAGCACATTCAGGAAGTTAACATGTAAACAAAGATTGAGAGTGGGTTACGGCGTTTCGTGGCGCATGCGCAAGATGTGACCATTCACATCACCGAACACAAAACGATAAGTCAGGCAGACAGATTGGCCTGAGGGAATGTAGCAACGAAATCCGTTAGTCTACGGCAGGGTTAACAAAGGCTTATTGGCACACTATTCAACAGGAAATGGTTGCATTGAATACATTACCGTGATCTTCGACAGAGGAAATCAGCTGCTGCCTATTTACTTTTTCAGGATCCCACAGTCAGGTGGGGGTCGCTGACGCGGATTCTCTACCTCGCGCAGTTTTGTCAGTGTTAAATGCTTTTTTTTTTCTTCATCTCATTGTTTAAACAATGCGTTTAGTCTCATGTTATTTAAGCAACATTTATTTAATCGTGGTAATCTCACGTACGTAGGGGCTACAACGGGTTCGTAATGTTTTGACTAGGAGGACGCCCACATGTGTATGTACTCCTACTACATAAACTTGCACTTTTGTATGGTACGCGATGCCACAATGTTTGAGTCTTTTCTATTTCGAAAAAACTAACCAGTCAATACATATTCAAGAACAAACCATTCCCATTAAACAACGAACATACCCACAGACTTCCGATGGTGAAATTTAGCTTTCGTGACGTCAACTTTTCAGAGTTCTCGTCTCCGCACATTTTGACGAAGAACTACGTCTTTCTCCGCATCGGGGGCAGGGATGCAACGAAAACATGTCACAATTTTAACGCTTGTATCTTCGAAGCTAATAATTGTAGAGTAATAAATAATACATCATTAGATAGTTTATACAGTCCCATTTATAACAAAACACGTTTCAACCCTCCACCCCTTAACCATTCGATACAGTAGCGTTAGAACGTTAAGCTAAATTTCAGGTGATTTTGTTTCGCCACACGCCGTTTTAAGGTTGATAAGTAGTGAATAGATAAGGGGAGCGATGACCTCAGCCCCGCATTCCGTAGCTGACGATCACAGCTAAAGGACGTACGGGATACACCGAAATAAAGTAGATTTAAAATTTATTTTTAGATAAAAAAAAAATTATGACGAAAATTTAGATATGTCGCGAAAATCTAGGGAAAATTACAAAAAGAACCGACGAAAGTTGAAGAAAAAGCTAGGGGAGAACGAAAGAAATCCGAAAAGACCCGCTAAGTCATCAACCGAAAGGTCACGGGAATGTAGGGAGCGTCAAAAGTCCGCGCGCCATGATGCGTTTCAACCGAGTTCGACTCTAGAGCCACAACCTTCCACTTCCAACTGCACAAATTGAGCCTGAACAGCAAGAACAGATCGAGATTGATGTCATCGATCCAAATTTTCCCACAGAGCATGGAATACCAATGTACTTCGCTGGATAATGAATGTACATATTACGTCTCAAACCTTTACACCGCCGATGCATTCTGAATCTAGACAAGAACAAGAGCAACAAAAAGAAGAATACATTACGCCCGAGACGTATCACCAAATTTATAACAAGGCAACTAAGGAGTTTGAAAAATTGTTTCTGAAGAACAATTCTTAAGAAACAATTTTAGCAATAACTCTCTCTCTCTCTACTGACAACGATGATACTACGCCTTCTACTAGCATTAATTTATAATCAACACAAGTTACTATGATTTGTATATAGCATAAGTTTCTTTTAAGTAAATAAAGTAAACAATTTCTTTCGTTTTATTTCTTAAAAAATTTATGCCCGAACAAAATCAAAGGGGCATAGTAGCAACTGCGCCATAACCTACATACAACGTAGAACTACGTCAACTGAATACTTTAAGAACCTAGAACTAGTGAGATAGTGCCATGAAATAATGACAGTTCACGTTGTAGGTAGCGACACAGTTGTTACTGTGTCCCTTTGATTTGTCTTTGTTGTTTTTTTAAATAACTCCCAAACTCTCCCAGGAAGGACCGAGCCTTTTTATTTATTAACATCTGAAACATATTTCACGTGAATATTGAGACGCTAGAAGACGTATGTGATGTGTATTTGCATGCACCTCCAGCAGAAATTATCATATTTTCATCTGCAGTCCCGTTGGCGTAGAGGTCTAAGCGCTGGCTTTTGACTATTTGTCCAAGATGGATCAAGGTTCGAATCCCGATGAGGCATGGGTGTTTTTGTCTTACGGCACTGGCTCTTTCCCTTCCCTGGAACCAGTTGCCCTATATATTAGGGACGGGTGTTCCGAACTCGCATTCTAACATTGCCTCGTCAACGAGGCAAATATCTTCCAGAAACGCCGAAGCTGTCGCGTTGAACATTTGCTGATGACGGTTTGTTTTACAAATAAGTCGACTCAGCTATCAAAGGGACAGCTGACCAGAAGGGTAGAAATTTTGTAGCAATGGTCTCAATAGCGCACTCAGTGGGAGGGGCCCGGGCCCTCCCCATGAGGTCCCTTGTTCTTTTGTCATTGACTTTTATTTTTAAATATATTTGTACGTTTTCAAATATACGTTTTACGAATAATTGGTATAACGAAGTAAATTTCTCCGCCATTTGGTCTAGGCCGGGATTCGAACCCGAGGCCGCTTATTCCGGAACAAGTCGCTCTACCAACTGAGCTACGCAGACATTTGTTCTGATTGCTATGTGCCTTTATGTCGTGTGCGTCCTGCTGGCAGGTACGTCACATCTCCCCTGGCAGGTACGTCACATCTCCCCCCCCCCCCCGAAAGAGGGCCGGGGGCATGGCCCACGGGTCAGCCGTGACCATGAATCGTTGCAGGCAGCCATCCACTGTAGAACGTGCACTTGAGAACTCCCAGTCAATCTGCTGTGTGGAATGCAACATCACACATTTTTATTTTTCGAAGCGCTGGAGAAGGGATTCTCTTATTTTTCCTGTCTCGCGGTGTGGAAATAACATCACACCAATGCGAGATTTTGAACGGCCGGGTCATCCGGATAGTTCGGGCGCCATTATAACGAAGTAAATTTCTCCGTCGTTTTTGGTCTACGCCGGGATTCGAACCCGAGGCCGCTTATTCCGGAACAAGTCGCTCTACCAACTGAGCTACGCAGACGTTTATTCTGATTCCTATCTGCCTTTATGTCGTGTGCGTCCTGCTGGCAGGTATGTCACATCTCCTGGTACGTTACATCATCTCCCCCTTATTTTTCTTTTTTTTCGAGGTGCTGGAGAAGGGATTCTCTTATTTTTCCTATCTCGCGGTGTGGAAATAACATCACACCAATGCGAGATTTTGAACGGCCGGGTCATCCGGATAGTTCGGGCGCCATTATAACGAAGTAAATTTCTCCGTCATTTGGTCTACGCCGGGATTCGAACCCGAGGCCACTTGTTCCGGAATAAGCGGCCTCGGGTTCGAATCCCGGCGTAGACCAAAAATGACGGAGAAATTTACTTCGTTATATTGGAAACTCACTTTAATATGGCAGGGATAATTTTTTTCGTCTCCCAATATTTTGGAGGTTTAGAGTAATTTTGGATCATCTCCATAAGAAATCCTCGCTGCGCCACTGAATGGGTTTAATAGCTTCACGACTTGCTGATGCTTGGCGATGATCCAAAAACTCAATGTCGATCCGAGAGACTTTTTTTTTTTGATTGGAGGTTTAACGACCACCGTGAGCAACTCAATGGGCTATAAGCAGTCGCCCGTCTCTAATTTAGGGTCACTGGTTCCAGGGAAGGGAAAGAGCCAGTGCCGTAAGACAAACACAACATCCATGCCTGACCGGGATTCGAACCCGGACCCCTTACGGACGAATGATCTGAGGCCAACGCCTTAGACCACTGCGCCACCGGGGCGGCCCGAGAGACTTATTACACAAAACAGATAGTCTTAGGAACTTTTTTTTCCATCTGGGAATTCTAAAAGCACAGCCTGGTATGAACAACGTATATTTGAATAGCTCTGATTCTGCCAATGGCTTGGTACCAATAGGTACGCCGACTCTTTATGAAAGCATTAGACCACCGAATAAAAAGATCATTTTTTTTTTTTTTTTTTTTTTTTTAGTGGGGGTTCAACGACCATCATGAGCAACTCATAGGGCTGCAAGACGTCACCCGTCCCTAATTCAGGGCTAATGCCACCAGACTAGAGCGCCACCCATGGCCCATCTCGGACGAATGGCCAGCACCTCAAGCTACTCGGTAACTGAAACGGTCAACGACATGGACGTTTCTCTCTGAACATCTTGGATTTTTTCTCTGGACATCCTGGATTTCCGGTTTTTCCCCGGTCAGAATCAAAAACAAATTCATTATACAGTGAACCCTCATTAATCCGGACCCCACATAAAACAGGACAGCAACCGGCCGTGGCGTGCTATTTGTTCTCCAATTTTGGAAAATTAAGTTAGCATTTCCGATTAAAAAACGAAATATAGTTGTACCGGTGTTGATTGTGGTTGGCCATATCGTTCACACTCATCTTCAAATTGCAGCTGATGTTTTACCTACTGAAACAGAAGCTTTCGTAGTTAGAAATTATAAAAACAATGGTTGTAATTTTATTAAAAAATAAAATATAAAAATTGTTTCAATATTGTCATTTTTAAAATATTCCTACCTTAGTGGCTGCATGTTTTGGTTCCGTTGCATGAAAATATGGGCAACAGAGACAATATAATTTACGCTGATCCAAGTATTTTCTAATGGACCATACATGATAATTTGATCATCATCATCATCATTGTCAACCATTATCAATCCACTGCTGGACGAAGGTCTCCCCAAGTTTCCTCCACAACGGTCTGTCTTGTGCCAGTCTCCTCCATGTCACTCCCGCATATTTTCGAATTTGATAATTTGATAACATCACTTAAAATAACCGTTCCGAATGCTGTCCCGATCATATTTCCTTCTGTCTATATTTGTCCCGGTTTTGATACCGAAAAATATGGTAACACTATATACATGAGATCAACCATTACTTCCATAGGACTGAAACCTGCATGAATACCAACGAGCAGTGTTGTGTTATATCAATGGATTATATTCATCCCCTTTGACCTTTCAATGAATGGAAAAATCAAGACATTGGAATTGTTACGTAGGCTGATTCATTTTTTTTTACCGTTAGTTGTAACTAAATTATTCAAGTAGTTATATGTTCCCCGAAGCTTTCTATTAAACATTTTCCTAAGAACTGAGTTAAACACATTAAAAATACATCACAAGCTTAAACAACAACTATTAAAAGTGAAACTCCACACTGTATATTTTAAACAGACAACAGTACGACTAACTTCGCTCTTTTTTTTTTTTTTTTTTGAACGATTCACAATGAATGACTCTTCATGGCGAATGGCTCACTCTCAGCGCTGTGAATGTTCGATTACTGCGACACACACCGAAGTTGCAGAACGCTTATTTTGATTCCGCCAGCATGAAATTGGAAACGAATTCCCATTAAGAAAAGCAATGTCGTGAATTAATAAGCGTCACCCGTTATGAGAGTGAGCAATCGGCAGTTAGCTAGAAAATAATGGTGAAACTTAAGAATGGGAATGATACATGAATGCCATCCAGTCGCATGGTGTGCACGAAGGGTTCGCCGCGAGCTGTGGGCGCCGACAGGGGAGGGGGCACTTAACCCCTGTAGAATTATTTTTCCATTTTATTTTATTTTATTTATTACTTTTTTTACACTCACAGAACTGGACCACAAGGAAAGATGGAGTTTCGGGCGTTTAATTTAAAATCCAATTTTATTGGAAATTTGGAATTGGAAATCGATAATATGAAAACGGAAAACCTAGCAAACCGCAAGGTAGTAGCCCAAACAAGTTCCGCTCAGAGTGGGGCTTGGCGTAGCCCTGCTCAACACTGTTCATTATTTTGAAAACAGTTACCAATGTACATAATACATGACTATTACTAACATACACTTTCTTCAACAGCAGCATCAATTAATAATAATAGTAGTAGTAGTAGTGTTCTAGTGTAGTAAGTAAGTAGTAGTAATAGCAGAGGTCGCGCTGTCGGATCGCCATCTTCGCAATTTGCGAAAAAAAAAATCGTTTTGGCGATGAAAAAAAGAGCTTTGGAGATTACCTTTTTGTATGCTAAAACATTATGGCGAAAACAAATTACAAATTGAATTTGGCGGGTAAACTGGCGAAAACTTTAAAAGAGCCAGCACGACCCCTGAGTAATAAGTAATAGTATTAATCTTTCAATTTCACGAATTACTGTTTTCTACATATTAGCCCAACCTTAATTATTTACACTTGACCCCCCTTGAAAAATTATTTGCAGGCGCCCATGCCGCGAGCTAGTTCGTGAAATGGTGTGGAGCAAGGTACTTACTTAGAAGGAGGAACTTGGTGTGGAGCTGGGGCTGTTTTAGGCAGTTTCACACAAAAAAAAAAAGCCTTGAAAGCGCTTTAGTCGTAAACACGTGATCCCTGCTACGAATGATTTACTCAATAAACGTAGTGACACCTGGAAATTGAATGGCCATTCGATAATTCATGAATGACAATTTCGCGTGAAAGATTAATGCACTTCCATGGAATGCTATCACTGCAGGGGAGGAGGAGAGTCCGCGCCGTACCACAAGCACATACCTCCCATCCAGGTTTCAAAATTTCAAAATCGCTTTATTCTAATTTATCATAGGACTCGTAGCAGTATTCTCCGGCAACTAGCCAGTAACTTACAGCCTCAGACCATTTAGCCTCCAGAGTGATCAACCGTACACTTACAAGAACCACAAATTCCATCTTGACTGATACGTGAAATTGTTTAAAATACAGACTTGAAAACTTTCAGTCCATGTAACAACGTTAACCTAACAACGCCATAGAAAACAGGAAAAAACCAAAGCTGATTTACAATACTACAACATTAACTGTACAAACAACATGCACAGTTCTACACTTTAACATACTTATTTTATCTCATATGCGGAATAAAGTGGGGGTCACACACTGGTCTAGTTCTTTTTCCGGGATATATATTTTTTTATATTCAAGTCGTTATTTCCGGTAATCTGCATCAAATCAAAGACATGGCGTTGTATCTGTAATACATCCGCCCATAAATTGGAATTAAAGCCCATGTTGTTCCTAAACACCGCAAAATAATACGTACAATGAAAATAACCACTCCAAGCTAAGTAAAAATCCTTTGGAAACTTCCTTTTGAGGAAAAGAACCGCTTAAAATATCGTAGCTTCCATTTCAAAACTTTAAGAGCGCTAGCACATCTGTTCTGTGTAACCACAAAGTTGATGAGCGGATATTGTGACGTAAAACATGCTGACTTAGCAAGCATGCAACATTAGAATGATTGCGTACAAATGGGCGTGTTTCAAGTGCAATGGTTTCTCCAGAACATCGCAGTTTCCACGACGAAATTTTTTCTGCCTTTTCGCTAATTACACTATTCACGAAGTTTCACACACTTTTTCCCCTTTAAATTACGTAACCCGCATTACAAGCAGTTTCGTTTCAGCGGATTTAAACATCCCGCCACGAATAATTTTTTCGCACAGATAAATTACATTATCATCGGAACACTACATAAACTAGGTCAAATATTCTACCGTCTTAAAATTGAGAAACCCAACAGTTTGTAATCCAGCTTCGGCCTTCTACAATACTACTGAAACCGATTGCTCAACACTTGACACCCGACAGAGAATAAATAAAAATAATTTTATGCACAACTTTAGAAATTCTAAGCACACAGTTTTAATTTAATGGCGCGACTATACCGTAACAATAATTAACTGCAAGACATTTAAAAATGTAGAACAATACTGAAAATGACGCGAGCTTAAAGATATTTTGAAAGACAGCTACTCACGTAAACGTATTAATACTCAAAAAGAGCGGGTAAATGTCCCCTTGTAAATTTGGACTGCAGTCAAAGGTTCCAAATACTTTGGGAACCTGGCCGAGTACGGCTCCGAGCCGTTTTTGTCTGCGTTCTGGCAAAGAGAAAGAGGAGGAAAAATTCCCAGTGAAGTGCGATGTGCTGTCGTGAATCATCACCACTGGTGACTCACCGCCGTGACCTCAAAACCACGGAACCCAGTCGAGGCAAGCAGGTGAGAGAATTCGTCAGCGCGTACGGTTTGTTTGCGAAGCAAAGCCTCGCCGAGTTCGGCCTCTGACAAGAGCCTGACTTTTCTTTTTCTTTCTTTTTTTTATTCCTATATAACGACTAGGTAAGTATAAAAATTACGGAAAAAGCACACAGCCCGTGACAACCTAAACCGACAATTCCCAAATACATCTTATAAGAAGAATAAATGAAAAGACTTTTGGATTTTAAATTCCAGAGACGTAATGCAAAACAACTACTCAACGTTATTCTAATATCTGGAGCTTCTGAATTGAGTACAAGGTCCCAGTGCGAATGTTACCAACAGGTTGGTTGTTTTGGGCAGCAAACCCAGGCTTCAAAACAAGGAACTGGGGTACGACCGGAGTATCTAGCTGTATTTGTGATCGCTGACATACTACACAAAGCATAAATTTTGCCAAGGATTACTAGTTTAGTCATTATTTGAGGACGCTATGAGAAAAACTACCTGGTCTTTTAGCTCCACTTCCTGTACTCAAGTGTTTCCTCAGAAGCCAACATTAAAAATAGTGTTTCAGTTACTTTGACACCCAAGCATCTTTACTAAAATCACACTGGTGAATGAAGTTGGGGTGCCTATATAAAATACCATAGCTGAATTTAAACCTCATGGCGGAATATAATTTTAAGAAAACGCTAAATGGTAACTTTTCTTGTGTTACATCTTCTGACCCATTGGGAACTGGATTTTTTTCTTTTACCTGAACGTATGAAGACACCTGCTGCTTTTACGTTTGTTTTAAATAAATATATGCAATTTGTCCACGGAGAAGACCACATAGAGAACAAACAGCGTTAGAAGAAAGCCGGTTAAACAACAGTGCAGCCAAAATAGAGTATGTGTTCTGTAGTAAAGAGAAAATCAAATTATGTTAATACCCAATCAAAAAGGTACGAAGATTCAAATACCGAGGACGGACGTTGGAGGAAGACAGATGAACTGCAAGCAATAACTGGAGAAAAACTTCGTGTCAAAGAAGAATGCCATTAATGAGGCTGAAAGTTCGAGTCTTTAAGGCGGTAGTAAGGCCTATAATGCTAACCCGGTGCAGAGTCTTAGCCAATGATAAAATGTTTGATAAAAAAGCTATAAATTTTTGAAATGAAGGTGCTGATGTGGAGATGTGATGTTACCAGAGAGGATAGAATTAGAAATAACAGGATGAGAGCAACAGTTAAGATGACAGAGGTCCCAAAGAAGGCCCAAGAACAAGATTTTGCTGGTTATGGCAGTAGACTTATTCCAAAAAGTTGGGGGAGACATGACGTTCGCTATGATTACAGGAAATATTTCAAGTAACCTGTGCATATGTACGGATATAAATAATTATTTTTCATTAAAATTGTTTTATATCATACATATCAATAATTATTTTTAAGAGTGAAAATAACCAAATCTGCCATTCTCATCAAACTGAGGGGATAATTGAACGGCATGCCTTAAAATAGGAGGGCAACCCTGGGTCTGCAGACTGCATAAAACGTTCTGAGCAAACATAGAGGATTAGAAAGGATACAACTCCAGAGGAAGGGAGCTCAGCTCGAACGATTGATTTCCCGACCATCTGGGAGGCAATTTTTTTTTATTATTACAGAAACATAAAGCCCCCTGAAATGCAGCAGACCCTACACTGTTGCAAATTTTGTAGTGGGTTGCACCAAAAAGTGGTACTACACCAGCTGCACCACTAATGAGGCAAAGGTAAACCATTGTGCGATGCATGGAACATAACAAACATGGTGCAATGTGTGAAACTTTGCACCATTCAGATTGGGCAACATACTGTGGTGCATAATTGCATCGTGTTTTTTATGTTCATGCATCACACAGTAGTTTACCTTTGCCCAAAAAGTGGTGCAGCACTTTTTGGTTCAACCCACCGCAAAATTTTTAACAGCGTACCTTCAGGGGGGTGAAAGGACCTCAAACAATGTACACATGCCAAATTCAGATACTCTGCTCTCATCGTCAAGTAGAGCAGAATATATCGAGCACGTAAGTATAATAAACGTGTCACGACACATGCCAAGTGACAAAACCGCAGGTCGTGGTCAAAGGGCTGGTTTATGACCATTCGTCCGAGATGGATCGGGGTTCGAATCCCGGTGAGGCATGGATGTTGTGCCTGTCTTACGGCACGGCTCTATCCCTTCCCTGGAATCAGTGACCCTAAATTAAGGACGGGCGATTGCTTATAGCACATTGAGTTTCTCACGGTGGTCGTTAAACCCTCCATGGAAAAAAAAAAAAAAAAAAACGAAACCACACAAGAAAATATGTGAATACACAGCATATACTCCACTCTCAACAGTTATCAATCGAGTCAGAGAAATACAACAGTTTTTTTCTGACTCCGAAAGAAACCCATCGACCTCCCAGGCTCGTAATTAAGACACACAACTGTTTTTAATAATATTTTAGTAAGCAGTTGGTAATCTGCAAAATGTACAGTCGATTTCCTTAATTTTTGTGCTTGTCTTGCAAAACGAATTCATTCCTCTCAGAAGTGTGAAAAAATGTTGAAGAACACTTTTTCTTCGTAATTCCCCAGTCGCCACACGCGTTTAAACATAAAACTGTGAAAGTATGCCATTCCTAGTTTAGAGCTGAGTCAAACGTGTGCAAAGAAGTTTGAAATCGGAAAACAAACTTCCAACCATAAAAAGCCTAAGTTTCAGATAAAGCGGTTTTTTTCTTTTCTTTTTTACATAAATTCAAACTACAGGAACTAATAAATCGAGCTTTTGCTTAGAAAGCCGGGCAAATATATCAAAGTTATCATACCTGCTAAGTATGCTGAGAAATCGTAAATCCAAATAGCTTTGGCCAATCTGTTAGGTTTTGTTCTGTCTTTTTCAAAACCAACATTTCATAATGATTACCCAACTCTTCGTAGGTGGCATTTTCTGAAGTGATTCCTTTGAAACACGATGAGGGGGTTTAATACTACATTCAACATGCCGTCATCACTACTGATTCGTAAACCGTACTGCGAAATGATTAGTCATTGATTGACCGCTATGACGCACGCTTGAAAAGTCTGATTTCATTCTCTTCAGATACAGAACGATCTAAACGCGGATTGATTACACAAGCAGGCATGTTATTAGATATTTATGTCACTGGTACAAAGCTATGGATTAATTACGTACATTTTAACTAATGTTAAAATGTATTATTATGTTTTATTTTCAAAATTAAGGGAAATTCAAAAAAATAACTGGACTACACATTTTGTGTTTGTTTGTTAAATAACGATTACAGAACAAGAAGTCAAAAATATCGACGAATTGAACAATTTACGATGATATATTAGTAAATGTGATTGGTATGCAGAGTACACATAAAACTATTTATACAGATTTAGCCAATTTGGGAGAAATGTTTGCATCAATATAAAAATCGGGTACAATCGATATGAAAAATCCGGCACGACTTCATTTGCATTTCCAATTACGGGGAATAAGAGTGGAGCCCTAGCGGGGAAAAAAACTCGTTGCATATGAATAGTGGTGAATGGTGTTGCAGATATCTGGAATTTACAACCTAAAAAAATGCAGCATATTGGGGTAAATTAGAGGACATTTTTCACGTCCTCAGCCAATGGAAATTTCCTTATTTTGGACATATAGCAAGAAGAGAAGTATTTGTGTTAAACAGCTAGCAAGCCAAATGTCTCAGTCACGGGAAAGGTAAGTGCATGTTAAAATAATCTAATTGCATCCGAATACGTTAAAATGAAAACAGACGAAATTTTGTGAAACGCTATTTCACACCACGGGCGCCGATTTAACCAATTTTTTTTTTTTGGGGGGGGGGAGCAGCCGTGGGAAGGGGACACGTCTCTTCCATTGTCAGGACGAAAAACAAAAGGGCAAGAAGATAAACTACGGGATTCGACGGATATTTTAAAATGCAATTGTAATTGCTCATCAGCAAATGAACGACGCAACAGAAATATTCTTTTGCTGAATATTAATATTTTTGAAATATAATTCAGCTTGTGATTTTATAAAAATATCCGGAGAGATTTTATTTTCAAACGTTTATGAGAAAATGAGAAATTAGCGCGATTATCAAAGAATAAGAAGTGCAAAAAATAGATAAATAAAGGAGCTAGAGATTATTCGTTTATATATTTTTATTTATTAATTTTATTTTTTTATTAGAAGTGTCTTAAACATTTACCACATATAACGATAACATGTCAAACACAATACGGGTCGGGCAACCAAGTTTCTTATTAAATAAATGAGCAATACTAAAAATGGAAAAAAAAAGTTTTTTTATTTTGTTATTTATTATTTTTTTGGCCTCATAAATTTGAGATTGGTCCATCTTATGAAGAATGATACAATTCTATAAAGGAAATAAATGTTATTTTTTGCAATTAGCACAGCGTACGATAGTTTCAGTAGTATGGGAAAGCATTTTTTCTCTGTAAAAATATTTCAACTCACGCATTCCGAAAATGACATACGCACGCAAAAACAAAAACTCATTTAAACAGGGCCAAAAATATTGAGTGGGCACTGCCCGCCTAGTAAAATTATTGGAGGGGCAAGATTGGCCTCCCCCCCCTAGTCAGCGCCTATGTTTCACACCTGACAAATGAAAATAAATGAAAAATAAGAGAACAGAAGCTAAACTTTTCTTCATAATGCGAACTTAAATGTGAAATATTTAAATATTTTTGCCCCATATGAATATTTCAAGTCAAGGTCATTTCATAAATGTAGGCTTAATAAATTTTATCATTCATGTTGATGAAGAAAAGGATGAATTTCCAAGTTATGCGATAACACGTTAATATTTACTTTCACACGAACTTGAAACTAAAACTTTTCTCAATAAATCAGCTTAACACTTTTAAAAGCAGTTACGCATGCTACATTGTCTTAGTTTCATATCAACTCACCTCTGCGATTCTTGGCAAAAGGTATCTGTTCTAAATGAATGCGTCATCAACTTACCTTTTTAATTCTGTGATGGGAAATGAAGTTGAATAACGGAAGCTCCATGCTAACTTATAAATTTCCTTATCCGGCAATAAAAATTTAAATTAAAACAATGCAGTACGTTAGTGTTGTTCGTACGGTTCTGATAATAATTCTGTCTATATGAAACTCACATATGCTTTTAATTATGGTAGAATAAGTTGTTCTTCCTAAATTGTACATGTTAAATGTTATTCTGCGGTGATTTTAATCATCACGGATGAAGAAAATTCTTCCTCTTTCAGCGAGTTATTTTTTCGACTGTTTATATATCTAACTAAACATAGATGCATACGTGACCCTAAATAAAGGACGTCACTGGAAGAGTACGATACGTATAGCTTCAATAATACATCAAAATAATTCTTAACACTTAAAAATCATTGTGCACACTTCTCCACAGAAAACTATACGCTGTGCCCAGGTTGAAGTATATATAAACACACACACACACACACACACACACACACACACACACGCACAAAGAACCACAATTTCGTACAAGATGAAAATAATTGTGAAACTTTTTATAAAGGTTCTAAAAATATATGCTTTATATGAGCAAACGCGGATATAAGGCCTCCACCTTGATAATTTACTAAATTAATTTTTAATATACCTTGCAGTTTATATTACACTTATACTAGTCGCGATTATTTTAATTTTGATAGTTTTCTTGAGTTTGTTGCAGGTTATGAACAGATTCGTTGTCTCTAAGAATTTATGTCTGTGTATTCGTCATTTTTCCAGGTCATAATTTCATTTATCTAAATTTAAGGTTCATTTTTATGGCAAGTTTTTTGAATTCGGCCTCGAGTTTTGTCACCATGAATAAAAAAAGAAATAGTTATCTTCCCGGCCTAAGATTTACATTTCGTGATAATAAGTAGTTCTAACAATAAGTTCTTTCCTGACCTATAAACTACAGTTAAAGGGGAAGCAGTACCTTTTTTGTTTGTTTATATAAATCGTTTTCCTTAAAATAAAACTGATATTCAGGTCAGGGAGCATGGTCCCTCCGAAAGATTCATTTTTTAAAGTTTTTGTTAAATGCGACTTAAAAAAAATTGCCTTAATTTAATAAAAATGCATCGGGTTACATTAGAAAAAAATGATTTTTTTCTTTTGTTTTTCATAAATTTTAATTTTGCTCTAATAGATTTCAAAAACTTCTATTTTTCGTCGCCTCACCCCCTCTCTACCCCGAAAAATAAATTCTATATACGATCCTGCCAGAGTTATGGCCTAAAATATAAAATGTTACAAGAAACAGAAAAAGTGCTAAATTTCATTCACAAAAATGTTTATTTATCAAACGTAAAATAAAAGTCGCTGTCGTATGGTATTTTATTGGGTGACCATAGTTAAAGGAAATTAATGTAGTTTAAATGCTATATGAAGAATTTAGGCGACTTACTTGGTTGCTCGTTCTGAGAATATCCGTACAAATTTCCAAAAACGAGGTGTGCTGCCCCTGGAAGATATCGCGTCCTTTCCGAACACAACACAGCAACGGACACATGCGCACCTCCCAACTGCTACCGCTGCTGCTCTACTCACTCAAGGATCAAGTCTGTTTCTAGTTCAGAATGCTCCCGTCTTTTTTTTTTTCCGCAGACCGGTTTAATGTTTCAGGATTGCGTCACACTGTGAGTCATGTGCGTGACGTCTTCTGTCCGTTGGGCCATGACGTCATTTCCCACCCGTGTCACGTGATCGCTTCATTGTCGCTCGCCAAGGACGGAGTTTTCGGAGGACGTAACGCGCGCGCCCGAAAAAGAAATTGAGCAAACACATCTGCCGATGTTTACAATCATCCCATTCAAGGAAAGATAGCATTCACTTCCCATCGCTCCTGCTATTTAATTGGAGGTCTCACAAAAAATAAGCGCAAAAGTAGTCCGGTTTAATTCTGTATACTATTGCAGATCTGTCTGCATGAGAAGGAAAGTTTTATAGTTGAAAGGAAACTTGCATAAAATCTGATAAAAAGGAAAGTGAGGAGGGTCTGTAAAAACAAAAATTTCGAGGGCAAACGTCTTGGGTAGACTATTGTTATGTAAGGAAATTATTATGTTTTATTTATTGTACGCGCCAGGAAAAAAATGAATTCCCACTAAGATTCATACTGAAGGCTTTTAAAATTTGGCCGGCTAACAGTTCGCATCGACATATGTTAAATTAACATGAAAAAGTATATTATTATCACTAAAATTTAAAATAAAGCCACCAAAATCACAACTCATATACTTAACAGGAATATTACTTAGACGCTGCATGCAAAGAAAAAAAAAAAAAAAATTATAACGCTATCTCAGTAATAAGACTTTTATACACCATCTCCACCCTCCTTATTAGCATGTCTTTTGTAAAGACGATCGTGCTTATGTGAACGGTTTGTCCGTCCGTCCGTCTGTGGACACCATACCTCTGGAACTATAATTCCGATTTGAAAAATTATTTTTGCATTGGGAAGCTTGAAATGTGCAAATGATGATCCTTGCATTCCGGTGTGTGGTTTTTTTTTCTGATGCACAACTTCGCCGCTAGAGGGCGTAAATGCAGATGATATCGAATTCAAAATACATTTTATTGCACATAATTGCTTCTAAATATCCGATTGAAAAAAATTCTTCCTTTCTTTCGATGCCATTTATAACGGAGACTTTTTTAGGTTGAGTTTTCTTTTTCGAGTAGATTTTCCGCTAGCGGCGTGAAGGTAAATTGCGTTTTCCTTTATTTGCTTTTTAATGTCCGATTTAAAAACTTCTTCCTGCATCGGATACAGCTCCTGATGGGAAATGTTCTGCATATAATTCCTAATCTTTGGTGAGAAATTGTTTTGGCCACCAGGGGGCGTAAGTGTCTATTTCTGCTTGTGATGTATTTGCAACAAAATCTAAGCTTCCGAAAACTCGATTGAAAAAAATCTTTCGTAGGCCGACACCGCTCACCTCGGAAAACGTTTGAGAATACCTCCTGCTTAAAATAGCGCATAGTTTTCTCGCCAGGGGCGTAGATGCATATGTTATTTTTATCGATATCTCTACTTCTAAGAGTCCGATTTCAAAATTTATTTCTTTGTTCGAGAACGTTTGCGGTGCGAAATGTTTCTCATGCAGTTTCAAATTTGTCAAGTGATTCGCAGATCTTCCCTTAGGGTGCGTAAAGGCGAGTTGCGTTTTCCCGGATATCATTGCTTTTAAAACTCCGTTTGAAAAATTCTTTCTTTTGTTTCCGGTGCGAAACATTTCTCATGCAGTTTAAAATTTTTCAAGTGATTCATAAATTTTCCGTTAGGGGACGTAAAGGTAAATTGCCTTTCCCCCGATATCTCTGCTTCTAAAACTCCGATTTGAAAATATTTTCCTGCATCGAATACAGCCCCTGATGGGAAATGTTTATTATCATAATTTCTAATTTTTGGTAAGGAATGGTTTGGCCACCAGAGGGCATAAGTGTTTATTTCTGCTTTTGATGCATTTGCAGTAAAACCCGAGTTTTCGAAAACTCGACTGAAAAATTCCTTGGTGGATCAATACCGCTCACCTCGAAAAAAATTTCAGAATACTTTATTCTTAAAATAACGCATTGTTTTTTTCCGTCAGGGGGCGTAGATGTATATCTTATTTTTGTCGATGATATCTCTGCTTGTAAGTGTCCGATTTGAAAAATTATTCCTTTGTTGGAGAGCGTTTCTGCTGTGAAATGTTTCTCATATAATTTCAATTTTTTTAACACACAAGTTTGCCACTAGAAGGCGTAAGTTCATGGCTCGGTTACAGTAATATCTGATTAAAACCATTTTTTTTAGGTCAGATACTACTGACTATGAAAACTCTTTGTGTGTATTTTCTTCCCAAAATAATGCACAATTTCGACTTAAGGGGGCGCCAACTTGTAATCTCTTTTCTTAATATATCTGTTTCTAAATGTGCGATTTAAAAAATTCTTTCAACACTGGATACCATTGACCTTTTAGAACACGTTAATGTCAGTATTTGAAGAGTTTTGTGGTTCACGGTTCTATCGCTAGGTGGTGTTTCGGTACTTCTGTTTGGAACTGTATCTCCTCTTCTAAAAACCCTATAGAAAAATTTCTTTTTCACAGTATGCCATTCGCTACAAGCAGTGTTTCTTTCAGGCATACATCCAGGGGGGTGAAGCCCTCCCGGAAACAACAACCCCTTCCCCCGGAGACATTTTAGGTTACCGAACCAAATTTTAATAAATTCAGGCTATGATGAAAAAGGAAGTTTCGTTTCTTTTTTATGCTTCAAATATTTCTCCAATTATATTTTTTTAAATATTTGTTCAAATGGTACTAGAGTGTATTACGAATCATGGTATTCTTCAAAATATTATAAGTAGTCTAATCATACCTAATTGTCTGGGAATCGGGATTCAGGAACAAAAGTGCGTTGAATGCATTTTAATAGATAAAAATTTCAAGCCTGCGGAACCTACCCCTTCCCTTCTTTAGCTGAAAACAGCTTGTTATTCCTGAAATGTTTGAAGAAGTAATTTCTATATCAGGAATGTATTAGAATTTTTCTTCGGGGGGGGGGGGGAGACAAAAAAGGAAGTTTTTGAAATCCACCATCTGGAACAAAAATTAAAGTTAATGAAAAATTGAAAAAAAATTTAAGGATTTTTTTCTAATGTAAGTTGGTACATTTTTATTAAATTAAGGCATTTTTTTTTCTAATGTAAGTCGCATTTTAACCAAAAAAGTCGCTAGGGTGTCGTGGAAGATCTGGACATGGCACTTCCGTACAATGAAAAAATTTTGTGTCGTAAAAAACACAAAGCAAGCAAGCATTTCTCCGCTGCGTCTTCCAACTGGGAGAGCCGCCCTGGTGGCGCAGTGGTCTAAGGCGCTGGCCTCTGATCATTCGTCCGTAAGGGGTCCGGGTTCGAATCCCGGTGAAGCATGGATGTTGTGTTTGTCGTACGGCACTGGCTCTCTCCCTTCCCTGGAACCAGTGACCCTAAATTAGGGACGGGCGACTGCTTATAGCCCATTGAGTTGCTCACGGTGGTCGTTAAACCTCCAATCAAAAAAAAAAAAAAACTGGGAGAAGGAGGTAAACTGATCGTGTGTCACTTCCGTACAAAGGGTTACATCCCGTTTCATCCTCGGGTTTCAACAGGAGTGGCGATTCGTCCGCCACCCCCCCCTCCCCCTCCTACATTTTCCCAGTCGCTTAATGAAATGAGTTGTTTGAGTTCGTGTTATTTAGTCTTGTTCAGAGTTTTAGTCGCATATTGCGTTTCCAGGGAACACCACGAGGAGGTGTCTGACTTCGTTTCCCAAAAATTATTATCGTGGTTTCTGGGACTATACTCAGTGTTCCTTTAATTTTTCTTGTCACAAATGCAGGAAAAATCTTTGTCAGAAAAATGCAGTGAAAATAGCTGTGATTGGTAGCACTTTGTGAATTTTAAGAACTTACCTAACATATAATTGTAGTTTCACTGTGTATGCCAAAGCACGTAAGCATTCAATTAGTGTCTTCTTTCCGGTTTTCGAAATCATGAACCCGTTTTCTCAATTATTTTATCCAAATTTATATACTGTATATTTTTTGTCTTTTTTTTTTTGTAGGCATATTAAGTTCATGTTGTTTTCTTTGAATGTCATAGATCTTTTAACTTAATCAAAAGTTCTAATATATTTGGATGTGATTTTCTCACAGATTTATTTAATCTGTTGTGCCACGATTCTACGGAATTTGTCGTTCTGTGACGCTCTTTATAACAGTTCCATATTTGACCAATAACAGGGTTGTCCATCCACTGATCTACCATATAATTATTAAACTCTTGAACGACATCATTTGTGGGCGCATCCTCCATTATGGTTAAAAATCCATCGTCTACACAAGTGGGTGGAATGTATGCAAGTGCTGCAAACATTCGTATATGATGTTTGATGTCTTCATTGTTAGGCCTAAATTTTGAACTTTACGCCATAGAGATTGGTTGTAATGGTAATTACATTCTTTGACTTCGCAATCTGGAAACAATTTCTGTACTGCTGTGAGCATCGCGGCTACGCCGCGGGTGGCCTAGTGGGCAACGTTCGTGACTGCCACGGAAAGGACCTCAGGTTCGATCCCAGGCAGGTACGAACGCTCGATCCACTAAATATCCGCCGTGCGTCGGATGGGCACGTTGAGCCGTCGGACCCCGGGTACTGGCCCCCCGGTAATAAATAAGGGCGTCTTCCTCCCCACTTTCTACTTCGCTTCCGTGTCACTTCCCTATCGAGCACTCTAGCCCAAATCGCCTAGCTTCCTGTTTCTAAGGGTTGTTTAAGACCTGGGGTCAGACACTCCCTTCCTAAAATCCTCTACTTATGATCATATGCATCGCGACTTCAAAAGTTACGCATAGATTTTCCGCTAGGGGGCATAAAAGTAAATTACGTTTCCCCCTATATCTCTTCTTCTAAAACTCCGATTTGAAAAATGTTTTCTTCAGCGGATACAGATCCTGATGAAAAATCTTTTGCATGCAATTTCTAATTTTTAGTAAAGAGTACTTTCGCCACCAGGGGGCGTAAGCGTTAATTTTTATTTCTGACGTGTTTGCAATAAAATTTGAGCTTCTAAAATCTCGGTTGAAAAAAATTATTTCGCTGACTGATGCCCGTCATGTCGATAAACCTTTTCGGAATATTTTCTTCTTAAAATATTGCATGGTTTCTCCTCCAGGGGGCGTAGATGTATATCTTATTTTTGTCAATATGTCTACTTCTCATGGTCCGATTTGAAAAATTATTTCTTTATTGGTTAAAGTTTCCGGTGTGTTTTTCATATAATTTCAAAATTTTCAAGTAATTCATAGACTTTCCGCTAGGGGGAGTAGAGGTAAATTTCGTTTCACCCGACATCTCTGCTTCTAAAACTCCGATTTGAAAAATCCTTTCTGCACTGGATGCAGCTCCTGATGGGAAATCCTTCGCATACAATTTCTAATTTTTGGTAAAAAATGGTTTGGCCACCAGGGGGCGTAAGTCTTAATTTCCGCTTCTGATGTATTTGCAGCGAAACCTGAGCTTCTAAATTACCTTTTGAAAAACATCGTTTGCGGACTGATACTTCTCACGTCGACTAACATTTTAGGCATATTTTCTTCTTAAAAAAGTGCATGGTTTCTACGCCGGGGGGCTTAGATGTATATCTTATTGTTGTCAATATCTCTACTTCTACGAGTCCGATTTGAAAAATGGTTTTTTTGTTGGGTAGTGTTTCCAATGCGGAATGTTTTTGATATAAATTCAAAATTTTGAAGTAAATCTTAGACTTTCCGCAAGGGGGCGCAAAGGAGAATTGCATTTTCCCCGATATTTCTGCTTCTAAAACTCTGATTTGAAAAATTCTTCCTGTATCGCATACTGCTCCTGATGGAAAATGTTTTTCATATCATTTTTAATATTTGGTAAAGAATCATTTGGCCACCAGGGGGCATAAGTGTTAATTTCTACTTTTGATGTATTTGCAGCAAAATCTGAGCTGAAAACTCGACTAAAATTTTTTTTTCTTGGACCGATACCGCTCACATCGAAAAACCTTTTGAAAATACTTTCTTCCTAAAATAATGCATGGTTTTCCCACCCGGAGGGCGCAGATGCATATCTTATATTTGTCCATATCTCTGCTTCAAAGAGTCCGATTTGAAATTTTTTTCCTTGTTGGAGAGCATTTCCGCGGCGAAATGTTTCCAATATAAATTCAAATTTTTCTTAACGCACAAGTCTGCAACCAGAATACGTAAGTTCACGATTCCGTTTAATGCAATATCTGCGGGATTAAAACCCTGATTGAAAAACTTCTTTCTTTGGTCAGATACTACTGTTTTCCATACCAGTTCCATTGACTTTGAATAGCTTTGATAAATTTAATTCGCGTCAGAACGGAATCAAAAGACGTGCTCATTATACCCAAAAATTCGGTGTCATCTTTCTTGTTTATTCTTGAGACTGCTGAAAATGATCTTTCAGCAGAACAATTCGTGAATGGTAAGGTTAAAAATATTCTCAAAGCTATTTCTAAGTTTGGAAATGTAGTCTGAAGATTGTTATCAATGATGAAAGTGTACATATCCCGTCTTCGGTATTCATATATGACTGGAAATGTAGAAATTCGTTGTTGAGAAAGTGTTCTATGTCTTTTTGGTACCTATGAACAAGTTTATTTAATCCAGCCTCTATGTCACGAGCACTGGTCTCAGTCAAATCCCTAAAAAATTCAAACCTTTCCAGAACAACTTCATGTGATTTCCTCCTGTTTGCTAAATTACTGATTAAAGAATCCATAATCTTAAAAAACGCGTTTACTCTTGCTCAGTTAATGCTCTCCGTCCACGCATATGGAGTGATGACTACAAATAATATAAGTTTTAAACATTAATAAATTTTGTAAAATTATTTTAGAAAAAAATTTCTTGGGTGATGGTGCTAAAATATTCATTAAAAAAAAATCGAGCTTGCCGCCCTGGGCTCGGGCCTAGTGGGCCCGTTGCTTAAATCGGCCATGCTGTCAATCCTTCAAGCATCCTGCATAATTCTGAGGGCCCTTGAAAATGCTGGGTCCGGGGTTGCACCCCCCCCCATCCAGCACCACTCTTAAATGGGCTCTGGGTTAAACCCCTGCTAGACAGTAAACAGTTCCGTAGCTTAAAGATATGATTTTTAATTACACCGTTTCAAAATTGGGGGGGAGCTTTCTTTCCTTGCACTCCGTCATAAAACATATCACTACAACGAAAATACCAAGACTGAATGCAGATAAAAATATTCCAGTCCTCTATCTCCCTAGCTGCATGAAGGGTACCAGTAAACGGTAATATTTCCACCTCCCCACGCGCCTCAGAACATCTCCGAAAAGTGACTAATCGTTGTATTCGGAAGGGTAGAACACATCCATTAATCCGGAAAATTAAACGTTCACAGATACACCCCACAGCGTCTGCGACCTTGAAACTTTGCTCCCGACTACACTGGACGTATCCGGTTTTCGTAGCTCCAAGTTCTGCAGCTGAAATCAGTGGCGTACCGGAGAAACTCGAGCCCCCCCCCCATATGTGTTCCAGGCCCTTTTGCGAAAATCCATTAGCTTTCAATTACTCAAAATTTTAACTTCCATATCATTGACTAGGCTTTACGGGTGGTTTAATAAATTAAATTCTTTGGAACCTACGAGTATTTTTCGTAAAATTAAAATTATTTCACTTCATTGCGTGAAAACAATGTGTACATTTTAATTAAAATGATTGTCCTGGTTACCGATACAAATTACTACAAAATACGATTTATACGAAATGTCACGACATAAGTACGCAAATAACTAAGTAACGATTCAGAACTGTAGCACAAAACGTAAAACTACTTAAATTATATACTATGGAATATAAGAAACACACTTAACATAATGCCACAATGTTTTGCACAGCGAAAAAAAATATTTTCACTGGTAGAAATAAAATGACAGATCTCTGATTTTCCGCTCCCGCGAAGAACACCTTTTAGTTCATTTTATTCGGAAGAATACATAGCTATGTGCAAACAACTGTAACACATAACACCTTATCCTCATTGGTATAAATATTCTGCTCATTGAACTGATATTTTTTTCACATTCCCTTGTTAACATAGCTGCATTGAAGCTATATTGAGAGGACTGTGAACTTGAGGCCCCTTGTAAAAGCAAGGACTATTACAAGGGGCCTCAACTTCTTTTGAATAGTTGCTTTCCCGTCATCCAGTTTTTATGAACTAAAGCAACGAAAATGATTTCTAAAGATTTTACGTATTTGCTGAGAAACAAATGCTTTTCTTCTTAAAACTTCATTCAAAGCTGCCTTAATTATTGGCTATTTTTTTAACCAGTTTCATATGAAGTTTCTGCAAAAAATTTTGTAAAATCTTTTTGCTGCTCAGGCTAGAGGCCCTTTTAACCATGATGCCTTTCGCACTGCGGGGGCTATCCAGTAAGCCCCTGGCTGAAATTTACTTTCCTTAGAGATCAATATGTGACTTACGTACTGCAATGTTTCATTTGGAAATTAATGTTCCTTTAAATAATGGCGTACCGTAGAAACTTGTCCCCCCCCTTCCCCGGGAAAAAATATCTTCAAGGCCCATTTTCGAAAATCTATTGCCTTTCAATTACTGATATTTTAAAATTACACATCATTAACTAGGTTTTATAAGCGTTTTATTAATTAAAATTCTTTGGAACCTACAGATATTTGTCGTAAAACCAAAATTACTGCACTTTATTGCGTGCAACACAATTGTGCACGTTGCAATTAAAATGACTTCCTTTGTTTTATACCAATAGAAAGTACTACAAAACAGTTACGCCAACGTTAATCATTTTACGCCAATTTAAATCTTTTAGAGAAGTCTCCTTATAAGAGAGGAAATCTGCCCTTTAATTTCTTGAGAGAAGTTTCCTAATAAGAGAAGAAATCTGCTCTTTAATTTCTTTAGAGAAGTCTCCTCATGAGAGAAGAAATCTGCTCTTTAATTTCTTTAGAGAAGTCTCCTCATAAGAGAAGAAATCTGCTCTTTAATTTCTTTAGAGAAGTCTCCTCATCAGAGAAGCAATCTGCTCTTTAATTTCTTTAGAGAAGTCTCCTCATAAGAGAAGAAATCTGCTCTTTAATTTCTTTAGAGAAGTCTCCTCATAAGAGAAGAAATCTGCTCTTTAATTTCTTTAGAGAAGTCTCCTCATAAGAGAAGAAATCTGCTCTTTAATTTCTTTAGAGAAGTCTCCTCATAAGAGAAGAAATCTGCTCTTTAATTTCTTTAGAGAAGTCTCCTCATAAGAGCAGAAATCTGCTCTTTAATTTCTTTAGAGAAGTCTCCTCATAAGAGAAGAAATCTGCTCTTTAATTTCTTTAGAGAAGTCTCCTCATAAGAGAAGAAATCTGCTCTTTAATTTCTTTAGAGAAGTCTCCTCATAAGAGAAGAAATCTGCTCTTTAATTTCTTTAGAGAAGTCTCCTCATAAGAGAAGAAATCTGCTCTTTAATTTCTTTAGAGAAGTCTCCTCATAAGAGAAGAAATCTGCTCTTTAATTTCTTTAGAGAAGTCCCCTCATAAGAGAAGAAATCTGCTCTTTAATTTCTTTAGAGAAGTCTCCTCATAAGAGAAGAAATCTGCTCTTTAATTTCTTTAGAGAAGTCTCCTCATAAGAGAAGAAATCTGCTCTTTAATTTCTTTAGAGAAGTCTCCTCATAAGAGAAGAAATCTGCTCTTTAATTTCTTTAGAGAAGTCTCCTCATAAGAGAAGAAATCTGCTCTTTAATTTCTTTAGAGAAGTCCCCTCATAAGAGAAGAAATCTGCTCTTTAATTTCTTTAGAGAAGTCTCCTCATAAGAGAAGAAATCTGCTCTTTAATTTCTTTAGAGAAGTCTCCTCATAAGAGAAGAAATCTGCTCTTTAATTTCTTTAGAGAAGTCTCCTCATAAGAGAAGAAATCTGCTCTTTAATTTCTTTAGAGAAGTCTCCTCATAAGAGAAGAAATCTGCTCTTTAATTTCTTTAGAGAAGTCTCCTCATAAGAGAAGAAATCTGCTCTTTAATTTCTTTAGAGAAGTCTCCTCATAAGAGAAGAAATCTGCTCTTTAATTTCTTTAGAGAAGTCTCCTCTTTGAAATGCCTTAGGATCACACGTGCAAAACACGTAACGGCCTTGTGGCAGCGTTAACCGACCTTTTCGGATTTGTATGAAAATGCGGAACATGAACAAATAGCTAAAATGGGAACTGTGGCACAAAAATGTAAAACTACTTAAATTATTTAGTCTTGAATAAATATATATATATAAACACCCTTAACATAATGCCACAATATTTTGCACATAGCAAAAAAATTGGTTGCCGGAAAACCGCCACACCGAAAAACTGCCACACGTATTTCAGCAACTTGGAAAACTGCCACTCAGGAAAACTGCCACATGTTTTTCATTAAGGGGTCGGGCACATATTTCTGTTCCTTCGAGGAATACTTTGAATGTGTGGCAGTTTTCCAAGTTTCCGAATTATGTGTGGCAGTTTTCCAAGGTGCCTAACGATGGGAAGGAGCTCTTTTGTTTGTCTGAATTTTCATGCCGGTTCATACGAGTTTAAGGCAACTGACCTAAAAAGTTCGGAAGGGGGGGGTAAAGATTACCGTCCTTTTCTTGGCCGATATTGAGAATTGAATTGGAAACTCCAAACAAATTTCGAGAAAACGTTCATGTACGCCAAGCGAGAATTTTACTTTTATTTGAAGAAATAAATAAGTAAATTGCCGTTACTTAATTAGTACATTTCTTAAAACTACAGTGTTCGACAAGACCACGGAATTACACAGCATGATTCAGAAAAGGACGATGAGGTGGGATTTTTTAATAACGCTGCGATTTTACTTAGGCGCTAAATATTTACATAGCATGTCAAGTTAGTAACATTTCTCTTTTACTTAATTAATTCATAGTCTCTAGGCCTTTTTAACAGCTTTTAATCCACCGACTTCATATTGCTAACGTTTATGTATCAAATACAGTTAATAGCATTGCGCATTTACTTAGGCACTAAATATTAATTCGTAGGCCATAGGCCTAGCCCTTTTTTACAATTTTTATTCTACCGATGTCATATTCATAACGTTTAGATACCAAGTCAAGTTAGTAGTATTGCGCTTTTACTTAGGAATTAAATATTAATTCATTGGCCCTAGGCCTAGGGCCTATAAATTAATATTTCGTGCCTAAGTAAACGCCCAATATAAGCGTTACTGTTTTTTTACAGTTTTTATTCTACCGATGTCATATTCATAACGTTTACATCCCAAGTCAAGTTAATAGTATTGCGCTTTTGAATTAATATTTCGTGCCCAAGTAAACGCCCAATATTGTTAGTTTAATTTGCTGTGTAAAAGTTGTGAATATGACATTTGTAGAACAAAAAGATGTTTAAAAGGCCTATGAATTAATGTTTAGTGCCTAAGTAAAAGCGCAATGCTATTAACTTAAGTTGATACGCAAACGTTATAAATATGAAGTCGACGGATTAAAAACTGTCAAAAAAGCCTAGGCCTAGGGTCTATGAATTAATATTTTGTTCCTAAGTAAAAGCGCAATATTATGAACTTGATTTGATATGTAAACGTTGCGAATATGACATTGGTAGAGCAAAAACTATTAAAATCGCTTAGGCTTAGGGCCTATGAATTAATATTTACTGCCTAAGTGAAAGCACGATACTATTAACTTAACTTCATATGTAAACGTTGTGAGTATGACATTGGTATAATAAAAACTGGTAAAACGGCCTAGGCCTAGGGCCTGTGATTTATTATTTCGTGTCTAAGTAAAAGCGCAATATTATTAACTTGATTTGATGTGTAAACGCTGTCAATATTCACCAATTTTCCTTGTTTTTTCTCAAATGCTGAAATAATTTCAATTCTTTTATCAATTTTCCTTGTTTTTTTTTCAAGTGCTGAAATAATATCTTCAATTCTTTCATCAATTTTTATATATATTTTCTTCCATTTTGATACCGGTTCTCCTAATTCTTTGATTTTCAAAAAATGCCATTATGAATAGCTCTGTCCGTGTCCGCAAGTGGCACGTCCGCAAAAAGCACGACACCTGCAGTGCGGGGTTTGCGGGGGCTGCGGGCGCCAGATTTAGGGGGCGCCGAGCTGGAAGATGTATTTTTATAAATATTTTAGCACCACCACCCAAGAACATTTTTAGTTAAAAATTTGTAAAAAAATTTTTAATTTTTAAAACGTATATTATTTGTAGTCGTCACTCCATATGGAGATCATTAACTTAGCAAGAGCGTCGATTGTCGGCTGTATTTGGGGCTAGCCAAAATGTTACAATAATTAATTGTTGTATGGGGCAGTCTGACATTGAAACTTGTTATGTGCTGGTTTGAAAGGAAGGGAGAGAGAGTTCGAGGGGTGACCTCTTGCCTTGATGTCTAATAATATGCTAGTTTATAGTAATATGTGGGAGCAATCAGAATCACTGTTTGCATAGGGCGCATTCTTCCCCTCCAAAACTACTTAAGCAGGCTGAGCCTCACGTATTGTTTTTATTTCTAAGATTAATAAAGCTGTTCACCCTGTTCTTCACGAACTGTTTGCAAAGGGCGCATTCTTCCCCTCCAAAACTACTTAAGCAGGCTGAGCCTCACGTATTGTTTTTATTTCTAAGATTAATAAAGCTGTTCACCCTGTTCTTCACAAACTGTTTGCATAGGGCGCATTCTTCCCCTCCAAAACTACTAGTACTTAAGCAGGCTGAGCCTCACGTATTGTTTTTATTTCTAAGATTAATAAAGCTGTTCACCCTGTTCTTCACAAACTGTTTGCATAGGGCGCATTCTTCCCCTCCAAACTACTTAAGCAGGCTGAGCCTCACGTATTGTTTTTATTTCTAAGATTAATAAAGCTGTTCACCCTGTTCTTCACAAACTGTTTGCATAGGGCGCATTCTTCCCCTCCAAAAACTACTTAAGCAGGCTGAGCCTCACGTATTGTTTTTATTTCTAAGATTAATAAAGCTGTTCACCCTTTCTTCACAAATATATATACACAGTCGCTATATATACACAGTCGAGTATCATTATTGACCACCTCCTACTTTTGACGTCAACAGCGCGTAGCCAACGAAAGAAGGCACGTGTCGTGAGCTGGCTTGGAGGGTATATAAGGTGTGATGTACGCAATCTGAATACATTATCACTCGTTGGCTGTCATGGATAAAAGGAGCGATTTATCAGATTTGCAAAAAGGGATGATTATCGGCTTTCGGGGCAAGGGTGGCAGTACTTCTGAAATAGCGCAGTTTGTGAACTGTTCGCGTGCTTCTGTGGTTAAAGTGTATCGTGATTGGAGAAATGGCACCCTTGCGAATAAGCGATGTGGAAACTATCACCACGTACCATTGATGTGAGAGGTGAACGTCAGCTTCGAAGGCGCGCGAGTACCGATCGACCCGCTACAGTGGAGCAACTCACTGGCCGAATGAACCAGGGGGCTACCGGAAATGTGTCTAAAACCACAGTTCAGCGAACCCTGCTGCGTATGGGACTCCGATGCAGACGGATGGTCACTGCATCTATGCTAACGAAGGTGCATCGGCAGAAAAGACTTACATTTGCACGGCAGTATCGGAATTTGACCTCCGCTGATTGGCAAAGGATAGCCTTCTCCGATAAGGCACGTTTTCTGCTTCATCGAAAGGATGGACGTTGGCGTATAAGGCGAGAAACATCAGAGAACATACGCTCTTCAACCATTGCTGGAAGAATACAAGCTGGTGGGAGCAGCAATATAGTCTGGGGAATGTTTTCGTGGCATTCCCTGGGTCCACTTATAACTGTGGAAGGCACTATGGACCGAAGTAATTATGAATCCATCCTTGAAGACCACGTACACCCATACATGCTGATTGTCTTCTCTAGGACGGATGGGATCTTCCAGCAAGACAATGCGACGTGTCTCACAGCTAGAAAGGTCCGAGAGTGGTTGGAAGAGTATGATGAAGACTTCAAAGTATGGCCCCCTAATTTCCCAGACTTAAACCCAATCGAGCATCTGTGGGACCACCTCGATCGTGTTGTTTGCTCTATGGATCCTCCACCACGCACGCTCCAGCAGTGGTCAGATACACTGCAGTCAGCATGGCTCCACATACCTGTGAACACCTTCCAGCACCTTATTGAGTCACTTCCAGCCCTTCTAGCTGCTGTCCGCGTTGCACACGGCGGTTACTCTGGATATTAGCTGGTGGTCACAATAATGTGACTCGACCGTGTATGAGTGGGTTTTTTCATATCCTCGCTTTTTGCCGCCCTGGTGGCGCAGTGGTCTAAGGCGCTGGCCTCTGATCATTCGTCCGTAAGGGGTCCGGGTTCGAATCCCGGTCAGGCATGGATGTTGTGTTTGTCTTACGGCACTGGATCTCTCCCTTCCCTGGAACCAGTGACCCTAAATTAGGGACGGGATTGAGTTGCTCACGGTGGTCGTTAAACCTCCACTCAAAAAAAAAAAAAAAAAATATCCTCGCTAACGGTAAAAAAAAATCGCGAACGTGATACCGCTACTCTGAATTTTCGTTGAGTACTAGGTCGCCCGTCGTTTTTCCTGATACGTGAAATCTCCTTGCTTCCGCCATTATTTCCGCGGTAACAGTGGGATGAAACAGTTTATAGAAGACTCCACGAGAGAGGTCTGTATGTATGAAGGCCAATGCTCCTTATCCCACTCACTGCAACGCACAGAAGGGTCCGTCTGAATTGGTCGCAACATCACCCCTGGTCCCCTGATCGATTGGGCCAATGTTCTCTTCAGTGACGAGACGCGGTACAACCTAAACAAGGATTCTCGACAATTGTACATTTGGAGAGAGGTCGAAAGCAAAAGTCTTACCCCCAACATTAGGGACATTGACCACCACGGTGGTGGAGAACTCCTGGTTTTGGATGGCATAATGTTGGATGAACGCACGCTGCTGCACGTGCTTCCAGGAGACACCCAGGCTACAACGATGAGGTCCTAGAGCCCTATGTGTGGCTTTTTAAGGGAGCTGTTGTCCCCAGTTTCTTTTTACTGACAATAACGCCAGTCCCCCTTAGAGCTCGGCTAAGCGACAAATACCTGGAGAGGGAGGATATTCACAGGATGGAGTAGCCGCGAGATCTCCGGACCTGAACCCGATAGAGCATGTCCGGGATGCACTGGGAAGAGCAATTGCAATTCGGAAGCCCACTCCCAGAACCTTCCTGGGACTCCGACGTGCCTTGGTCGAGGTGTGGCACTTATTGCTCCAATATCTCATACACAGCATTTTAAACTGTAAGAGGGCTCTTTAAGAGAACTGTATCGCTCTCGGTGGTAATCGCACTCCCTATTAGCCGCTCGAAATCTGCGTCACTTGCTGCATCACTTTTGGACTGCCATGCTGTCATGCGTATGCTTTCTTCTCATGCGATGATGGCATTCCTTTTCTGATGTGTATTTGTGCGTTATCAATATACACTCATCGTAAAAAATATTGCTGCACCCAGAAGCAAGTGTCGCATTCCAATGCTATTCAGCAGAAAGGTAAAGGTTACCAGGAACAATAAATGATTAAACATTGAGACTACTATGGGCAATATTAATTGAGCTACACGCCAATAAGTAGTGTCTCTCAGTGTAGCATCGGACCGCCATATTTGTTCACACAGCATGCCAGACGCCTCGGCACGGAGTTGTACAGCTTCCTAATGGTGTCCTGCGATAAGCCATCCCATGCAGCTTGAATCTTCTCACGTAGTTCCTGCAGATTGTGCTGTAGAGGTGGAGTGTGAATAGCGCGTCCAATAGCATCCCAAACATTTTCAATCGGCAATAGATCTGGCGATGCGGATGAACATGGCAGAGCGTCAGTGCCTTGAAGGCAAGCTCTCGAGACAGCAGCTGTATGCTGACGAGCCTTGTCCTCTTGGAAAGTATGCGGACGAACGTTGTCCTTTTGGAAAGTCGCACCAGAGCGAGCGTTCAGAAAAGGTACGCCACAGGTTGCAGGACCTCATTAACGTAACGTTGGGCTCTCAAAGTGCCTGAAATCAAAACCAACGGTGATCTTGCATCATAGGCAATTTCACCCTACACCATGACACAGGTCTTCTGGACGTGTGACGCTGGACAGCAAACCGTTCATTTTGGCGCTGACCACGGTGCCTCCACATACGGATTCGTTGGTCGTCACCTCCAAGACAAAAGCGGGACTCGTCACTGAAGATCACCCGCTGCCATTCTGAGTGGCTTCATGACAGTCAGGCACGACACCATTGCAGTCTTTGGCGATGATGCAATGGTGTTAAAGACAGTCGTCGTAAAGGTCTGCGTGCGTTTAGTGCTGCGTCGTGCAGCCGTCTCCCAATGGTGCTGGCATTAATCGGACGATGCATGGAGGGCACTACTGCTCGCTGAATATCCGCAATCATGGCTGTTGGGTCACTCCGCTCATGTCGGACAACCCGTCTGCCCCCCTCCACCTCTCTCTCTCAGTGGTTCGTCTAAGTCTTCCAGACCCTTCCCGTCGCTGCTGTGTGCCCTTTTCTATCCACTGCCGCCAACAGCGAGCTATGGTGATATCCGCACGGCCGGTGTGGCACGCATTTCGGCAATAAAGCCTTCCCGCTTCCCGGAACCCGACTATGCGGCCGCTTTCGAACTCCTTCAACTGCTCGAATTGCTTCCGCACTTTTCTCCGAGGCATACTTCACTTGCAAAGAATGCAACCAACACAACAGCACGAGTCAGAATGGCAAGCACGCGAAACGTAACGACCTTATATAGCCGGTCAGGCACAGCGCTACGACCCCTCCTTGCTAGCGTCACACGCGCGGCCCAGCGTGATACTTGAATCATTTGTATGACTCACGATGTCAACCACCAGTTTTTCCTGTCGGTTGCTTTCCTTCTGGGTGCAACTATTTTTTTTGACGATGAGTGTATGTATGTTCGTACCAACTGGCATTAAACTCTGTCGTGCAGGTTTTGCGTTTTTCAGGATTTTGTGTTTGCCACGTTAATTTTGAACATTAATTTTGAACACCAATGTATTTAAAAGAACAAGGCCGCCTCGGGGGCGCAGTGGTCTGAGCGCTTTCGTCCGAGATGGGTCCAGGTTCGAACTCCAGTGCGGCATGGATGTTGTATTTGTCTTACGGCACACTGGCTCTCTCCTTTTCCTCGAACCAGGGACCCTAAATTAGGGACGGGCGAGTTGCTCACGGTGGTTGATAAATCTTCATAATAAAACTGTTACGGAAAGTGCAATAATTATTTGTGATAGTAAAAATTTAAATAATTTTCGTATTCTACCCTTTTTTACGCTTTCCAACCGTAGGTTGAAGAAGCGTATATGTTCCAGCTTTGCCCGTCTGTCCGCCCTCACGATAACTCGCGTAAAATTGGTTCGATTTCGATGAAATTTTAGCACGTGGTAGGGGACAACTGGGGACGAACCCTGTTGAAAATGGGCGAAACGGGGTCCATTCCATCGGCCTTATGCGTCACAACTTAAGTAAAAATGCTCCGATTGCGACAAAACTTTGTCATGTTGTTTCGGAACTATACTTAACCGGTTCTGTTGAATATCATCGAAATGAGGTCAAAGGTCAATGTACAGGAGCGAGATTTGTTTCACAGCCATTATCCTCATAACTTGACTGAAAATGCTTCTATTGCGACAAAACTTTAGTATGTTGTTGCGGAGGTATACTGAACCAATTCTGTTTAATATCATCGAAGTGGGGTCAAAGGTCAGGGCACAGGAGCGATATTTATTCCACAACCATTATCCTCATAACTTGAGTAATGATTTCTGGTATGTTGGAAAGCATATCATAATCAATGCTTTGCGTGATTTTACTAACTTGTTTTATTTGCAAAGGAAAAAAAAGTTCACACCTGAGGCCCAGGTACTACGGCGGTGTCGTGGCCCTTTCCTGTGGGGAGCCCGCCCTTACACGATGGTTACACTCATCACGTCGAGCCCACGCCCAGACCACACAGTTATTTCAATCCATGATGAAAATTCATGGGTCATTGTGACTGACGTAAGTATTGTCGGCTTTCGCGGCTGGAACCCAATGGGGCGATGACACATTGATGTCTTCTTAGTTGCCGCAAAAGGAATAAGAACTTTTGCCAGAAAAAAAAAATTAATTAAATATCCTTCTGGTTTGTGCGCGTACTTGAAGCGATAACGATGACCATGCTGCGTTGTTGTTTAAAGACACTGCAGTTCCTCACGCTTCTGTGTATATGTTTGAGTTGATTAGATTGGTTGCTGCGAAACATGAAATCTGTTCCATGCACGTACATTTCGTTATCTCACAAGTAGTCGTTTCGCAACACAATCTGCTCGCTTCCTTGCCTGCTCGCCACATGTTCGAAATTCTCGTTTCGGTGGGAAGTTGAGCGTTGGGTACACAACTGAAAAATGGAAGCCTTTCGTAAACTCAAGAGCTGTTGTTTCTCAGCTCACTTTGAAGTGACAGACGATTTTTGGTTTGAGAGTTACATGCGAGAAGTGAGTTAGGTTAACGATATAAATAATTAATGAAACTGAACTAAACACAACAGTCACTTGGGAAAACAGTAGCTGTATACTTTTCCATTTCGTCGCTCCGGTGACGCAGTGGTCTAAGCGCTGGCTTCTGACCACGCGTTCGAATCGCAATGAGGCAAGGATGTTGTGTTTGTCATATGCACTGGCTCTCTCCCTCTCCACTGGAACAAGTGGCCATAAATTAGAGACGGACGACTGCTTATAGCCAATCAAGTCGTTCACGGTGGTCGTAACCCGCCCCTCATCCAAATAGCTTTTGCATTTTAGCAACAATTACCGGTTCTATCCAACATTTTGGTGGGACGGTGCCAATTGCGCTTCTCTGCTTAATCAACTTACTTAGGGGCCGTCCATAAAGTACGTCCATGAATTTTTCTATTTTTAGACTCCCCCCTTCCCCCATGCCACATTTTGTACGATTTTTGACCCCCCCGCCCTAAAAAGTGCGTCTTAGGCCCGTTTCTTTTTTTTTTTTTTTTTTTTTATTGGAGGTTTAACGACCACCGTGAGCAACTCAATGGGCTATAAGCAGTCGCCCGTCCCTAATTTAGGGTCACTGGTCCCAGGGAAGGGAGAGAGCCAGTGCCGTAAGACAAACACAACATAAATGCCTCACGGGATTCGAACCGGGACCCCTTACGGACGAATGATCAGAGGCCAACGCCTTAGACCACTGCGCCACCGGGGCGGCTAAGACTGATCTTTTTTTTTTTTTTTTTGATTGGAGGTTTAACGACCACCGTGAGCAACTCAATGGGCTATAAGCAGTCGCCCGTCCCTAATTTAGGGTCACTGGTTCCAGGGAAGGGAGAGAGCCAGTGCCGTAAGACAAACACAACATCCATGCCTGACCGGGATTCGAACCCGGACCCCTTACGGACGAATGATCAGAGGCCAACGCCTTAGACCACTGCGCCACCGGGGCGGCTAAGACTGATCTTTTTTTTTTTTTTTTGATTGGAGGTTTAACGACCACCGTGAGCAACTCAATGGGCTATAAGCAGTCGCCCGTCCCTAATTTAGGGTCACTGGTTCCAGGGAAGGGAGAGAGCCAGTGCCGTAAGACAAACACAACATCCATGCCTGACCGGGATTCGAACCCGGACCCCTTACGGACGAATGATCAGAGGCCAACGCCTTAGACCACTGCGCCACCGGGGCGGCTAAGACTGATCTTTTTTTTTTTTTTTTTTTTTGATTGGAGGTTTAACGACCACCGTGAGCAACTCAGTGGGCTATAAGCAGTCGCCCGTCCCTAATTTAGGGTCACTGGTTCCAGGGAAGGGGGAGAGCCAGTGCCGTAAGACAAACACAACATCCATGCCTGACCGGGATTCGAACCCGGACCCCTTACGGACGAATGATCAGAGGCCAACGCCTTAGACCACTGCGCCACCGGGGCGGCTAAGACTGATCTTTTTTTTTTTTTTTTTTGATTGGAGGTTTAACGACCACCGTGAGCAACTCAATGGGCTATAAGCAGTCGCCCGTCCCTAATTTTGGGTCACTGGTTCCAGGGAAGGGAGAGAGCCAGTGCCGTAAGACAAACACAACATAAATGCCTCACGGGATTCGAACCGGGACCCCTTACGGACGAATGATCAGAGGCCATTGCTTAGACCACTGCGCCAGCGGGGCGGCTAGGCCCGTTTCACACAGACAGAATGAATCCGAAGAATCTATAAAACCTTCCCGCAGTGCTGTTTTTCGGTGGCTTTCACACGAGCGGTTTTATTTTTAGAGCGGAGAAAAAGAAACGTTCGACCGATAGGCGGGAATAAAATGGCTAGGCTAGCTCTTTGTGTGGGTAAACGGTAAAAATACCCCCGGAGAAAATACCCATGAAAACTGAAAAGCGGAAAAAATGCCCCCGAAAATACCCCCAGAACAAACGGTTCACTGTAAACTGCCACACAGGAACACTGATGTGTGGCAGTGTTCCGCTGTGGCAATTTACCGGCAACCCTGCCACACATCTTCAGCAACTTGGCTACAAAAGTGCAAGGGGGGGGGGGTGTCTATAAAGATTGCCGTGTCTGGGCCTGTATTGAGAACTGAATTGGAAACTCCAAACGAATTTCGCGAAAACGTTCCAGTAAGCCAAAAGAGAATTGTACTTTAATTTGAAGAAATAAATTGCCGAGGATCCGAGGTACACTTCGTGGGGGTGGGAGGGGGGGGTTGCTCAACCCGCAACTTCCGTAGTATTATATTCTGGGCCGCTGGAGTCTGTCAGTGTATCCACGCTGTTCCCCTTAAAGCGCCCGCGTGGTCCATGAGTTTTGGGGAGGGGGGCATTCTCCCAAAATGTTAAAATGGACGTAGAGCTGTAAATGTTAGAATCATTATATAAAGCATGGTACTAATGTTTACAGCTCTACGTCCATTTTAACATTTTGGGGAAAGCCCCCCCCCAGCTCATGGACCTCGCGGATACTTCAAGGGGAACTTCCTGTATACACTGGCAAACACCAGCGGCCCAGAATATAATATTACGGAAGTTCAGGGTAGAGGCCCCCCCCCCCCCAAGTGTACCTCGTATCCTCGGCAATTTATTTCTTCAAATTAAAGTACAATTCTCGCTTGGCTTACATGGAACATTTTCGCGAATTTCGTTTGGAGTTCCCAATTCAATTCTCAATACAGGCCCAGACACGGCAATCTTTATAGACCCCCTCCCTGAACTTTTGTAGCCAAGTTGCTGAAGATGTGTGGTAGAGTTGCCAGAACACTGCCACACATCAGTGTTCCCGTGTGGCAGTTTACAGTGAACCGTTTGTTCTGGGGGTATTTCTTCCGGGGGCATTTTTACCTACATCCCTTTGTGTGGTCAGTTTCTAGATTGTGTGTGTCTTCGTTCAAATGCAGTATTTGATGTAAGAACTCGATGCATAACATGTTTCAAACTCCTGAAAAGATAATGTATTGAATATTACGAGTACCAATGTCGATGTATAATCCACAGTAAATGTAGCAAATGTATGACATAAACCATTTTTTCGGAGCCAATGTTCTATGAAACCGTTTACCGTGTTGAAAGATACATACACGGAAATACTAAGAAACATTTGTAAAGTGCATTAAAAAAACACACACACACACACACACACACTTTTACAGAGCAGTTTGGAGAACACTTGAGGAAAACTACGGAATCACAGAATACCTTAGTAACCTTTTATAAGACGTTTTTGAGAGCACTTTCACAAGGCTGTGTGATCATTTCGAAATAATTAACTCTCCTTATATGTGAAACTTTCAATTTCAGGCAATTATTGGTGTGAATTATTTATCAGGTGTGAATTTTTTCGATGCGGGCTGTTATTTCTCCATGCAACATGTAACAACGGATTTCGAAAGAAATCCTAATTCACACATAAAATGATTAAATTTGTTGTTCTGGATGAGGATGGGTTTTTTTTAATTATTTACTACATTCTCTTAGTTTGTTTAACTGTTGAAAGACACAGCATGGCCATAGGGTTTTCGTTATTTTATTCTGGAAGCCTTCAGACATTTTTTCGTTTAACGCACACATTTAACCTGTTTGTGAAATTTGACTTCTTTCTTGAAAGACAACTCCCATAACTCTGAAGTTCCGACAGTCAGTATACCATTGGTGTTTCTACATTTATTTACTATCGTACGTTTCTACATTTATTTCTGTGCACTACTAAAATTTTTTCTACATTTATTTCGTACGTTTCTACATTTTGTTTTCGGCACTGCTTTTTGCTTAAAATACTGTTTTGCATAGTTACTACATTTTGAAGTCATTCACTCCTATACAAAAAATGGCGAAATGTGACAATTAACTTCTGCAGCACTGTAAACCATTACAATGTTTGTAGCAAATTGCTGGCATCATACCTAAACTCGAAATATGCGGTGATTATGAGCGAACTATGAGAAAACAATTATACTAAACTTGAAATTTAAAAAAAATGCAGAAAACGCTGCTATTTCCATGAACGAACAAGATTTCCAAACATTGTGAGTTTATGCATTATACCTGACCTAGAATAATTTTCTCTGTTGATAAATAAATGATCGGAGCGAATGTCAGGTGCAAATGCAAGGTATATATTTTTTCTTTCATTACAGTGTGTGAGTGGAGGCCCCCACCAGGTGGAGGGCCAGGACTTTAGCCCCAAAGCCCCCCCCTCCCTTCCCCTCTGATAATGACAGGGAAAGCCATACTCATACATACCTGCCAACTAAATTTAATGAATATGCAGAAGATTGCTTTGAAAAATTCAAAAGATTGTATAAAAATTCAGAAGATTTTTTTACGTCAATTTGTCACACGATAAAGTGATTTAGAACTCATACTGCTTGAACAAAAAAGGAATACAGGACACTTACCTTTATTTTTTGGTGTGTTTTTATTGAAGGGAACTTTTATTTATAGTAATTTAACAGTTAGCTAAACTTTTTACAGTGGCCTTTTTGGCTTTTTTTAGGAATTCTTTGGAGTACTCTTTTTTGAAAACAACGTACATTTTATTTGCATTTAATTAACAGAAGACTCTGAAGCGATTCACCTGACATTAATGATCGAAACATTGTGCGATTTTTTTAACCAAAAAAAAATATATATATTTTGCATTATTAATTAAATGGCAAATACACCCTATAATTATTATTTCATTTTGGTGTTCTTTCAAATGACGAGCCACACCATTTTTCTCTCCTATCATTACTGGAGCATTGACTGCTCCAAAAGCAATGCAAGTTTTGAAAAGTATCCTGTGCTTACTAAAAACATCAACTGTAGCTGAGAACCATGAATTCTGATATCAGAGCTTTCACTATTTTAGATAAATGGTGTAATTTTCAGAGAATGAATACTTTTTGTTTTTAACACCATGCATCAACTCTTACAAATTTCCTAACTTCGTCACTTCCGTTTTTGGAAATTTCCCCCACCCTTATCATGCTAAAATGCACACATATTTATGAGGGTGATGACATTTAACAACTACATAGGAGTGGGGATCACATCGCGGGGGAAAAAATACAATTACTGAAGAAATCTTCGCTCCGTCTGACTTCCGTTTTCGAAAATTTATTCAACATTTTCAAACTGAAATACAAATATTTATGGAATAAAATGATATCTAATAATAACTGGGTAGAGGAAACATCGTGAGAAAAAAAATTACGATTACGAGAAAAATCTTACCTTCGTCTACTTTCCGTTTTCGAAGGATGAAATCCGTCCTCCGACGGAGAAAGCGCCCCCCCCACACACACACACCACCACCACCAATCTTCCCAAAAGTTCAGTTCCGTTGTGCCTCGATCTCGTGAATTGGTCCAAATGATAACAAAAAAGACGGAATTCCTCGAATTAGCGTAACAATCTCGTCCCCAGACGGAATATAAAAAGACAAAACAACGTCCCCAGACGGAATACGACCCCCCGCCCTATAACTAATACCCGAAAATTTCTTCATTTTTGCATCAATCTCGAAAAGGACAAAAAAAAAAGAAAAGAAAAAAGAAAGTGGGGTGGGGAAGGCGGGGGGGGGGGGGGGACTCCGCGAATCCACGGAAGAATCTCACTTACGAATTAACCGCTGAATCGATTTCGAATGGCGTAAGATTACGCTAAAATATCGATGACCGGTAAATTTCAACTTTTGGCACAAAATTAGCGCAGATTTCGTCAAAATCGCAATTTTTTAGCAGAATGGTGCAAGAACAACGTTTTGGCACGGGCTGGTGTAATTGGCGCAGGTCTGGCAGACCTGAGATTGAGACTAGTAAGTTATTGTTTCGCTTTTCAATTTTTTTTTTTTTTTTTTTTTACCTACAAAAATTAATAAAACAGGTTATTTTTTGCAAAAAAGGCAGACATTTTTCGAACGGCAGAAGAACGCGAGTTTGGTCGGAAGATCGGAAAAATGTATAAAAAATCGGAAGACTTCTGCCAAAATCGGAAGAGTTGGCAGGTATGCTCATATATTATTGTTGTGAAATATCTCTGCACACAGACAAGTATATTCGGGATTCGCTTACCGATGATGTTCCTTTCATATTCAGTGAAATTGTCGAACTCGTTGTACAGGATTCTGCGGATATCATTCCAAGGATTTTTTTTTTTTTTTTTTTTTTGATGTTCCTATCCCTCTAATCTTCCGACGATGTATCCCAAACTTGTGGGCGTTTTTCCACTTCCAAAAATTAATAATTCAATATCAACATTGATAGCAGACATGATCAACAGAGGTTATAGCGCAAACTATACTAAAAAATCAGAGTATTTCCGTTGAAAACTAACAAACCACACAAGACCAAAATCTTACATCTGTGTTTCTCCAAATTTGGACGGTATCGCAGTTGTCCGGTTTGTAGCGAACCCCGTGAAAGCTCAGCGGCTACCGGATCGGAGTTTCTACCGATTCCGCTCGTCTGAAAATCTCACGTCAGTATAACTCTATAGCCCGCTTCAAAAGAGGCAACGGTTGGGCAGCTGAATAATTTATTGCTTCTGTGGGAAAAACCGGGTTGTGTGAAACGGGCCTTAATTCCCGCAAAACCGCTTCATTTTTAACACGTCTTTTGTAAAAAAAGATCGTGCTTATGTTATCGGTTTGTCCGTCCGTCTGTACCCACGAAATCTCTGCAACTATCAGTCCGATTTGAAAAATTCTTTTTGCATTGGGAAGCTTGAAATATGCGAATGATGATCCTTCATTTCGTTTTTTTTTTTTTTTTTTTTACGAGGTGCAATTTCGCCGCTAGAGGGCGTAAATGCAGATGATGTCGAATTCAAAAATACGTTTTATTCCACATATTTGTTTCTAAACATCCGATTGAAAAAATTATTTTATCTTTCGATTCCATTTATGCCGAAGAGTATTTTAGATATAGTTACTCTTTCAAATTACGCATAAATTTTCCGCTAGGGGCCGTAAAAGTAAATTACATTTTTCCCGATAACTCTTCTTCTAAAACTCCGATTTGAAAAATGTTTTCTTCAGCGGATACATCTCATGTTGGAAAATCTTTTGCATATAATTTCAAATTTTTGGTAAAGAATACTTTGGCCACCACGGGGCCTAAGTGCTAATTTTGGCTTCTGATGTATTTGCCATAAAATCTGAGCTTCTAAAATATCGATTGAAGAAATTCTTTGGTGGACTGATGCCACTCAAATCGATAAACCTTTTTGGAATATTTTTTTCCTAAAATGCTCCACAGTTTCTCAGCCAGGGTTCGTAGATGTACATCTTATTTTTGTCAATATCTCTGCTTCTAGGAGTCCGATTTGAAAAATTCCTTCTTTGTTGGATAGTGTTTCCAGTGTGACATGTGGTTCATATAATTTCAAAATTTTCAAGTAATTCATAGACTTTCCGCTAGGGGGCGTAAATGTAAATTGCGTTTCCCCCTGTATCTCTGCTTCTAAATCTCCGATTTGAAAAATTCTTTCTGCACCGGATACAGCTCCTGGTGGGAAATCGTTTGCACATAATTTCTAATTCTTGAAAAAAAAATGGTTTGGCCACCAGGTGGTGTAGAAGTCTTAATTTCCGCTTCTGATGTATTTGCAGCAAAATATTAGCTTCTAAAATCTCGATTGAAAAAAAGTCGTTTGTTGACAGATACTACTCATGTCGACAAACCTTTTAGGAAAATTTTCTTCTTGAAATAATGCATGGTTTCCCCACCAGGGGCGTAGATGTATATCTTATTTTTGTCAATATCTCTACTTTTAAGAGTCCGATTTGAAAAATTCCTTCTTTGTTGGATAGTGTTTCCGATACGAAATGTTTTCCCTATAAATTCAAAATTTACAAGTAAATCATAGACTTTCCACTAGGGGGAGAAAGGTAAATTGCGCTTTCTGCGCTATTTTTGCTCCTAAAGCTCCGCTTTGGAAAATTCTTCCTGTATCGCATACAAGAACTGATGGAAAATATTTTACACATAATTTCTAATGTTTGGTAAAGAATGGTTTGGCCACCAGAAGTCACATGTGTTAATTTCTGCTTCTGATGTATTTGTAGCAAAATCTGGGCTCCTGAAAACTCGACTAATTTTGTTTTCTTGAACCGATACCTCGTGTATGGATAAACCTTTTGATAATACTTTCTTCTTAAAATAATGCGTGGTTTTTCCACCAGGGGACGTAAAGTCACATCTTATTTTTGTCTATACCTCTGTTTCTAAGAGTTCGTAAGCCACGATTCCGTTTACAGCAATATCTGAGGGATTAAAAACCCGATTGAAAACCTTCTTTCTTTCGTCAGATCTATTGCTTTCTATACCGGTTCCATTGACTTTGAATAGCTTTGATAAATTTAATTTGCGTCATAACGGTTTTAAAAGACGTGAAATTTATCAAAGCTATCCGAAGGTTCGGCGTCATCTTTCTTGTTGACGACTGCTTTTAGAAGTCCGTTGAAAGACAGAAAGGAAACATGTAATTATTTAAAGGAATCTTCCATGTATTTACACGTTTGCTTCAAAAATTAATTATATTTTAGGCATTAATTTATTCCCAAATGCTAACCGAACGTTATCATTTTGAAATAAAGATCTACAAATAAGCGCATACATTCAAAGTTGCAGCACTTCCGATTATACCATCTACAAAACACGATATATTTGGTAGTACAAATACGAGAACTTAATATTAATATTCTGATTTAGCTAAATATCATGAGAAATCTGAAATATTTCATACCTTTTTTTAACTATTAAAAGAAGAAAAAAGAGAGTCCCTCCCGGTGGCTCAGTGGTGTAAGCGATGGATTCCGATCATTCGTCCGAGATGGGTCCGGGTTTGAATCCCGGTGAGGCATGGATGTTGTGTTCGTCTTACGGCACGGGCTCTTTCCCTTCCTTGGAATCAGTGTCCCTAAATTAGGAACAGGCGACTGCTTATAGCCTACTGAGTTGCTCACGGTGGTCATTAGACCTCAAACAAAAAAATAAAAAATAAAAAAAAAAAGAGAGAGAAAACAAAACGAAGAAATACCATCCACTATATTTTTGACGCTGGACGTCCGAATTACTAAACCTCCCCCTCCCCCATGTCACGTTTGGTCCGGTGGTCGGGAACCCCCTCCACCAGTAATCTCGATGGACAGCCTGTAACGTACCAGGAGATGTGACGCACCTGCCCGAAGGACGCACACGACATAAAGGCAGATAGGAATCAGAATAAAACGTCCGCGTAGCTCAATTGGTAGAGTGACTTATTCCGGAATGAGGGGATCCGGGTTCGAGCCCCGGCGTGGATAAAAATGACGGAGAAATTTACTCCGTTATAATGGCGCCCGAACTATCCGGATGACCCGACCGTTCGAAATCTCGCATTGGTGTGATGTTATTTCCACACCGCGAGATAGGAAAAATAAGAGAATCCTTTCTCCAGCACTTCGAAAAAAAAAAAATAAATAAGGGGGAGAGGATGTAACGTACCAGGAGATGTGACGTACCTGCCAGAAGGACGCACACGACATAAAGGCAGATAGGAATCAGAATAAAACGTCAGCGTAGCTCAATTGGTAGAGTGACTTATTCCGGAATGAGGGGATCCGGGTTCGAGCCCCGGCGTGGATGAACATGACGGAGAAATTTACAGCCGCCCCGGTGGCGCAGTGGTCTAAGGCGTTGGCCTCTGATCGTTCGTCCGAAAGGGGTCCGGGTTCGAATCCCGGTGAGGCATGGATGTTGTGTTTGTCTTACGGCACTGGCTCTCTCCCTTCCCTGGAACCAGTGACCCTAAATTAGGGACGGGCGACTGCTTATAGCCCATTGAGTTGCTCACGGTGGTCGTTAAACCTCCAAGCAAAAAAAAAAAAAAAAAAAAAAAAATTTACTTCGTTATAACGGCGCCCGAACTATCCGGATGACCCGACCGTTCAAAATCTCGCATTGGTGTGATGTTATTTCCACACCGCGAGATAGGAAAAATAAGAGAATCCTTTCTCCAGCACTTCGAAAAAAAAAAAATAAATAAGGGGGAGATGATGTAACGTACCAGGAGATGTGACGTACCTGCCAGAAGGACGCACACGACATAAAGGCAGATAGGAATCAGAATAAAACGTCAGCGTAGCTCAATTGGTAGAGTGACTTATTCCGGAATGAGGGGATCCGGGTTCGAGCCCCGGCGCGGATAAAAATGACGGAGAAATTTACTTCTTTATAAGTTGCTCACGGTGGTCATTAGACCTCAAACAGAAAAAAAAGAGAGAAAACAAAACGAAGAAATACCATCCACTATATTTTTGACGCTGGACGTCCGAATTACTAAACCTCCCCCTCCCCCATGTCACGTTTGGTCCGGTGGTCGGGAACCCCCTCCCCCTGTAATCTCGATGGACAGCCCTTTAGGTTCAGATGGATACATCTTCGTACCAAAGAGATTTTAGCATGCGGGAAAATAGAATTTAGAAAAAGGATTACATCAGCCAGACTGAAAAGACTGGAAAGAGAATAGTGAAAAAACATATACGGATCTGCTTGACTGGAAACAATAACATAACATTTTATAAAATACTAGCAATATGGAGCAGCCTGATTGGAAATACTAATAAAATAGTGAACAAATATTTGTGGGATGAAGCAACCTGAGTGGAAAGAGTACTAGAATAATGCAAAAAAATATTAGTGGGATCAAATAGTCTGAGGAAGGAGTAATAGAACAGTGAAAAGTTATCAGCAAGATGCAGCAGTCTTAGTGGAATGAGCACTAGAATAGAGAAAAATATTGGTGGGGTCAAACAGACTGCCTTGCCTTGAAAGAGTACAAAATAATGAAAAAAATGTTAGTGAAATGAAACAGCCTGAGAAAAAAAATATAATAGAAGAATGAAAAGATATTAGCAAGATACAGCAGTCTGACTGGAATGAGCAATAGAATAGTGAAAAATATTAATAGGATCAAACAGCCTGCTTGGAAAGAGTAATAAAATAGTGAAAAAAAGTTAGTGAGATGAAACAGCTTGAATGGAAAGAGTAATAGATTAATGAAAAGTTATAAGCAAGATGAGGCAGTTTGACTAGAATGAGCAATAGAATAGTGAAAAAGAGCTTAATGGGATGAATGAGCCTGAGTGGAAAGAGTAGCTGAGTAACGAAAAAAATATACATATTACTGGGAGGAAACAGCCTGACTGAAAAGAAAATTGGCAAGATGGAGCAATATATCTCAAATATTAGGAAGACGGAGCAGCCTGATTGAAGATACTAATAAAGTAGTGAAAAAATATATGTGGGATGAAACAGCCTGAGTGGAAAGAGTAATAGAATAATGAAAATATATTAGCAAGACGCAGCGGTCTGATCGGAATGAACAATAGAATGGTGAAAAACTATTAGTACGATAAAAAAGCCTACCTGGAAAGAGTAATAAAATAGTGAAAAAATGTCAGTGAGATGTGGAAAGAGCAATCGAATAATGAAAAGATATTAGCAGGATGCGGCAGTCTGACTGAAATGAGCAATGGGATAGTGAAAAAATATTAGTGGCATCGAACAGCCTGCCTGGAAAGAGTAATAAAGTAGTGAAAAAATGTTAGTAAGATGAAACAGCCTGAGTGGAATGAGTAATATAATAGTGAAAAATATTAGCAAGATGCAGCAGTCTGGCTGGAATGAGCAATAGAATAGTGAAAAACCATTAGCAGGATCAAACAGTCTGCCTGGAAAGAGTAATAAAATAGTGAAAAAATGTTAGTAAAATGAAACGGCCTGAGTGGAAAGAGTAACACAACAATGAAAAGATGTTAGCAAGATGAAGCAGTCTGACTGGAATGAACAATAGAATAGTGAAAAAATACACTGCCTGACAGAGAAAATGCCACTCCACGAAGACGTGAACGCAGTGCCAAGGAAACTACAGGGTGGGTGCACACGTACAAATTATGCAAATGTTGCATTTGCACGCCAATCGCACGATACTCCTAATCCTCAATTGCTCCTATACTCCTAATCCGCGTACTTTTGAAGAGCGGATATAAACGGACAATCAGCCCGTGAGGTCATCAATCGATACGTCGTCACGGCCGCGAGAAGTGACTGGTTCTGCTATTACCGTGTCTGGAGAACGAACAGGGGGTGCCAATGCCGTTAAGACTCCGTCGTACGCGATTTTGTCAAACGGATGAGTTCACGAGAGGTGTTGTTGTAGGATTTCGTACCGCCTTTGCGTCGTATTGCGGAAGAAACGCAACCTGATGCCGCAACCGTCATTCGCATTTGGAGACAGTGGTCCCAGGAAGGATCAGTGCAACGTCGTTGGGGGACCGGAACACGGAGACCGACGTCTGAGCACACCGATCGTCGCATTCGACGTCATACCGTAGCAGAAGACCCACAGGCTACAACGGGTGACATTTTGCGGAGTGTACGGGGAGACCTTGATGCTCAGATATCGACGCGGACAGTGTCGCGTCGATTAGCTGCGTCTAGTTTGCTGTCCAGCTGTCAGTTGCGAAGGCTACCCTTAACAGCGAGCCATCGTCGTCACCGCTTGGCGTGGTGTTGTTTCAGAGCTGCGTTGAGTGCCGAATGTGACACTCGGAATGTTACTCGTCGTTTAGCATGGTGTAAAGAACATATATCGTGGACTGTAGATCAATGGAAACGGGTCCTGTGGACTGATAAATCCAGATACACGATTAATCAGCCTGATGGCCGTGTGTGGGTATGGCGGCAGCCGGAGAAACGCTATTTACCACAGTGTACTGTTCCTACGGTCAAGTTTGGAGCTGGTAGCGTACTCGTGTGGGGGTGTTTTTTGTGGTATGGTCCCGGCCCACTGACTATCGTGGGCAAACCTGTTAACCAGCACGTCTACCTCGATATTCTGGATAATTATGCCCTACCAACTCTGTCGCAATACTATGGAACCGAGCCTTGTTTGTACCAGCAGGATAATGCACCGAGCGATAAAACAAGGACTGTTACAGCGGGGTTTGACAATAATTCCGTATCGTGTGTGGACTGGCCAGCACAGAGCCCTTATCTTAATTCCATAGGGCACCTATGGGATGAATTAGAGCGCCGCATAAGAAGTTTAAAACCAAGGCCTACTGCTAAGCAACAGTTAGCGGCAGCATTATGTACTGAATGAAAGCGGATACCTATCGCTGCGTTCCAAAATTTTGTCGAGAGCATGTCGCGAAGGGTCAGTGCATGCATTGAGGCTAAAGGTGGGCCGACACCGTACTAATGCATGACAACAAATGCTATGTTGTGTTTCTCTTCTAGGTGTCCGGTGACTTTTGTCAATAGAGTGTATATATATATATATATATAGGGGTCACAGGTCCGGGTCAATTACAGAACCGGTCCGGGACCAATTATGTGCCGTCCGGGTCCAGGTCCAAAATGTTTGACCCGTTTCCAACTCTGATCCGAGGGGATCGAAAGTGGGCAGAAGGGCAGATTACGGAAGCACATGTAAATGATTAACCGGGCAGCACATATGGAAATCATGTGGGACGGTAACGCCCCATGAAAATCGTATGAGAAAGGTGAGCAAGGAGTCAGTGTTAAGCACTCGAAGAGTGTTTGCTCGCCGTTCCTGGCCACGAAAACAGCTTCAGCATGCCCCGTCGAAGACAACGGCCGCCGTACCAGCATGTTTCTGACTTCGATCGCGAGAAAATTGTGGCATGTCGGGATTGCGAATTATCATTCCGAGACATCGGTGCTCGTGTGGGATGGCATGCGGTTACGGTGGGGAGAATATGGCGTCAGTGGGTAGCTGAGGAACGAACACACCTACGGGCGGGATCCCAACGGCCACGTCAAGCATCGAACGAGAGAACCGACATCTCGTGTGCATGGCTATGACGGATCGCCCAGCCACATCGACCACCGTAGCTCAACAGTTCGGGTGTGTGGAACGACCCCCAATCTCCGCATGGACGGTTCGACATCGTCTGCAGCAGCGGGGCATTTTTTCACGGCGCCCATTGCTTCGGCTACTTTTGACTGTACATCACCGGCGTCTGCGACAGCAATTGTGCCAAGAACGTCGCACATGGAGGATCGAATGGTAAGGCATCGTGTTTTCCGACAAATCCCGCTTCAGTTTACCGCACCATGATGGAAGAATCCGTGTCTGGCCGGACCGCGGCGACCGGCTGAATGAGTCCTGCATTATGTTGCGTTATATCGGTCCGGCACCCGGCGTTATGCTATGGTGAACGTTTGGATTCCACTCTCGCACGCGCCTCGTCCGCATTACCAGTACGTTGAACAGCCATTGTTACATCACTCAGGTGTTGGTGTTGGAGCCAGTTGTTGTACCATATCTTCAGGGACTGTCTGGTGCTATTTACCAACAGGATAATGCGCGACCGCATGTGGCACGCAACGTCCAAGACTTCCTGGATCGCCACCATATGCCTTGTCTTCCTTGGCCCACGCGATACCTGGATGTGTCGCCTATTGAACACGTGTGGCCCGTGATCGCCGGACGACTGGCACGCCAACGACCACCGCCAACTACAACGGAGAAACTGTGGTATTGTATCAAAGCTGCATGGGCGGGTATTCCCCAAACAGACATCTAAAGTCACTTCCTCTGAAATCCGGGCCGTGTAGCAGCTGTAATTGCGGCCCATGGTGGCTACAACAGATACTAATTGTTATGTGTTCCCCTCGTCTCACTGTACTGTATTTGTGATCGATTCGCCCTTGTATCATCTGTTTTCTGTACAATAAATATGGCTTTCACACCTCTTATCTTTCGTCGTGTTGCACTTTTAATGGCCAGCAATGTAGAAACTTCGGTGTCTATAATGGCTATTTGGCCAGACTTATGTGTAAGTGTAAAAATAAGCTTAGGGTCCTTTCCTAGGTTTGTAATTATTTTTCGATCTGTGCAGTCCTGAGGAGCTGTTCTAGAAACATTTTGAGTTCTGCTTGGAAGTAACAATTAAAAGTTCATTTCCGTGGTCTATTTGCACAATTAAGATAACACTTCCTGCCTCAGCAATTAAATCTGTTAAATTAGGTTTAAAAGAAGAACAACATCATTTTGGTCCTGCCTCAAAAGTTTTTACTTTATCTTCAATCAAAGCTTCACTGGACACGTTAACAAACGATCCTTGAAATGGTGGTCATGCAACTTTGAGTCTCAGATTCTTCTCAAGGCAGGCAACTTTTTGATATGGCATACCGTTGAAATATTTTTTGTCTCTCCTCTCGAGCATACTAATTTTGGAAATTTAGTCATTGAAATGCAAGGAGGGTCATAAACTTACGAGTTTCTTGTATTTTCTAAAGCACGTGCCCACTAAAACAGACGGTGTGAGAAAACGTTTGTAGAGCAAAATTTCCCTGTCTTCTTTGGCTCGAGAGATCACTGATTATACCGTTTTAACTCGTAAGTGGCGTCGTGCGTATTAGGTGCACACATAAGTTTTAAAGCGTTTCTTGTGTGACGTATACCGCTAATTTACATATCCGACATTCCCCCGCGTTGTTGTCATGTGACCGTAACTGGTCCAGAGTATAAAATGTGACACAGAAGTTTGCCCAACAATGAAACGCACTTGCACATTAGTAGGTGAAAGATGGCGAGAGATACTGCACTTATTCGACACTGCATTCGTTACGAATTTCATCAAGGAAAAAGTGCTGCAAAAGAAGGTGCATCAATCTGTTCTGTTCTGGGGGAGAATATTGTATCAAAAAGCACGTGTCAGTTTTGGTTTGGACGGTTTAAAGCAGGTGATTTTGATATTAGCGATCGAGAAAGTAGCGGCGCCCCGCAGAAGGTTGCACATGAGGAACTGCAAGCACTGCTGGATGAAGATTCGTCTCGAACGCAAAAAGAACTAACTCAGGGTAACTCAATAAACCATTTCCAATCGTTAATGCCCAATGGGAAAGATTCAGAAGGAAGGAAAATGGGTGCCACATGACCTGAGCCAGAGGAACAAAGATAAGCGTGTCATGAATTGAGTGAATCTGTTGAATAAGCAACACAGAAAGTCTTTCCTGTGGGAAATCGTTACGGGTGATGAAAAATGGATGTGGTACGACAATCCCAAACGCAAAAAACACTGGGTGCACCCCGGTGTAGCAACGACTTCGACACCGAAACGCAATATTCACACCAAGAAAGTTTTGCAGTGCATCGGGTGGGATATGAAGGGTGTGCTCGATTACGAACTATTGGAACAGGGTCAAACTGCCGATCGCTACAATCAACAATTGCTGCGACTGAACCAGGAAAGCTGTCGGAAACGTCCATTCACAGACAAAGGATTGCATCCCGTGAAAATACTGCATGACAACGCTTGTCGTGAAATCGGTCAAGGAAACGTTATTGACGCTTGGCTGGGAAGTTTTGGAGCACCCGGCGTGTAGTCCCGATTTAGCCCCTTCAGACTATCATTATTCCGATCGGTTCCGGACATGTGACGAAGTGCAAAAATGGGTTGACGACTTCATCGCGTCACACGACGAAGTATTCTTCATGGCTGGACTCCGTCAGCTGCCCGACCAATGGCGGAAGGTGATAGATAATGAAGGCGCATATTTTGGTTTGTAAAGGTATTGTTGTTTTCTCTCAAACTGCATGTTGCGTTGTCTTAAAACTTTTTAAACTTATTTGTACCCCTAATATTCAGTACGTAGAGAGCGTCGTGCGGTTAAGGATACCGCTATCTGTACTGCATCCTAGATAAAGGCCTGTTGCAGGAAAATCAATATTAATTACTGTTTTACACTTTAATAACTCTTTGAGACCCAAATGGGGGTAACATTTTAAACTTTTGTTACTGAAAATCTCGTTATTTTGTTGGAACACAGAAGAAATTTTAATCTGAATCATGTATGCATTAAATTCTCTTAAAAAAATAAAATACATACACTTTTAAGACTGCATATCTGCTGTTCATGAAATATTCTTCATAAAAAACTAAGTATTGGGTCCATCCAGCGCAAATTTCTATAAAACTGCAAGCGTTCAACTGACAACGCATTCAACTATCGGAATTGGAGTTTGCACACTGGAGGCATATTTTTTGGCAACACTCAAGGCATGCTGGTCTATTGCAGGAAGGACACAAAAAGGCAGTTTTGCGCTTCTTTTTTTGATTGGAGGTTTAACGACCACCGTGCGCAACTCAATGGGCTATAAGCAGTCGCCCGTCCCTAATTTAGGGTCACTGGTTCCAGGGAAGGGAGAGAGCCAGTGCCGTAAGACAAACACAGCATCCATGCCTGACCGGGATTCGAACCCGGACCCCTTAAGGACGAATGATCAGAGGCCAGCGCCTTAGACCACTGCGCCACCGGGGCGGCATTTGCGCTTCTTTGCCGCTGGACATAGAAAGTATGTTTTTCTATTTTCTCTTGCTAACTTGTCATCGTTTTTTTTCCTTTCCCAATCTGCTCCTCTTTCCTGATTCCAAGGATGCGTTGCATGGACAAACGCAATTCCTTGAAAGTCTCGTGTTATCCAATCTCTTTTTAGGTAATGGATCTATAAGATCCTTGGCTAGAGATTTCATGAAATCCAACCGTTATAGAGAATCTGCATTACTATGAGACTGATACCGAATATATGCATTCACTGTACTCATATCAAATATTCGAAAAAATACAGCCAGAGGCCAACGGCTAGTGAGATGACTAGAGTTATAAGTGCGGCATTTTTTCATCTATGCATCCACTCCTCCTTTTGTGCAGTTATAAAGACCAATTATTTCTGACATAGTCTACAGGATCCTTTCAGTGCCACGGATGGCCTAGTGTTCAACTTCCGTGACGGCCACGGAGAAACCTCAGGTTCGATACCAGGTAGGTACGAACTCTCGAACCACTAAATATCCGCCTTGCGTCGGATGCGCACGTTAAGCCGTTGGGCCCCGGGTACTGGCCCCCCGGTAGTAAATAAGGGCATCTTCCTCCCACTTTCTACCTCGCTTCCGTGTGACTTTCCTTTATCGGGCACTTTAGCCCAAATCTCCTAGCTTCCTATTTCTAAGGGTTGTTTAAGACCTGGGGTCAGACACTCCCTTCCTAAAATCCTCTACATATGATCTGATCTGATCTGATGGGCACATTAAGCCGTCGGACCCCGGGTACTGGCCCTCCGGTAGTAAATAAGGGCGTCTTCTACCTCGCTTCCGTGTGACTTTCCTATCGGGCACTCTAGCCCAAATCTCCTAGCTTCCTATTTCTAAGGGTTGTTTAAGACCTGGGGTCAGACACTCCCTTCCTAAAATCCTCTACATATGATCTGATCTGATCTGATGGGCACATTAAGCCGTCGGACCCCGGGTACTGGCCCTCCGGTAGTAAATAAGGGCGTCTTCTACCTCGCTTCCGTGTGACTTTCCTATCGGGCACTCTAGCCCAAATCTCCTAGCTTCCTATTTCTAAGGGTTGTTTAAGACCTGGGGTCAGACACTCCCTTCCTAAAATCCTCTACATATGATCTGATCTGATCTGATGGGCACATTAAGCCGTCGGACCCCGGGTACTGGCCCCCGGTAGTAAATAAGGGCGTCTTCTACCTCGCTTCCGTGTCACTTTCCTATCGGGCACTCTAGCCCAAATCTCCTAGCTTCCTATTTCTAAGGGTTGTTTAAGACCTGGGGTCAGACACTCCCTTCCTAAAATCCTCTACATATGATCTGATCTGATCTGATGGGCACATTAAGCCGTCGGACCCCGGGTACTGGCCCCCCGGTAGTAAATAAGGGCGTCTTCTACCTCGCTTCCGTGTCACTTTCCTATCGGGCACTCTAGCCCAAATCTCCTAGCTTCCTATTTCTAAGGGTTGTTTAAGACCTGGGGTCAGACACTCCCTTCCTAAAATCTTCTACATATGATCTGATCTGATCTGATGGGCACATTAAGCCGTCAGACCCCGGGTACTGGCCCCCCGGTAGTAAATAAGGGCGTCTTCTACCTCGCTTCCGTGTCACTTTCCTATCGGGCACTCTATCCCAAATCTCCTAGCTTCCTATTTCTAAGGGTTGTTTAAGACCTGGGGTCAGACACTCCCTTCCTAAAATCCACTACATATGATCTGATCTGATCTGATGGGCACATTAAGCTGTCGGACCCCGGGTACTGGCCCCCCTGTAGTAAATAAGGGCGTCTTCTACCTCGCTTCCGTGTCACTTTCCTATCGGGCACTTTAGCCCAAATCTCCTAGCTTCCTATTTCTAAGGGTTGTTTAAGACCTGGGGTCAGACACTCCCTTCCTAAAATCCTCTACATATGATCTGATCTGATCTGATGGGCACATTAAGCCGTCGGACCCCGGGTACTGGCCCCCCGGTAGTAAATAAGGGCGTCTTCTACCTCGCTTCCGTGTGACTTTCCTATCGGGCACTCTAGCCCAAATTTCCTAGCTTCCTATTTCTTAGGGTTGTTTAAGACCTATGGTCAGACACTCCCTTCCTAAAATCCTCTACATATGATCTGATCTGATCTGATGGGCACATTAAGCCGTCGGACCCCGGGTACTGGCCCCCGGTAGTAAATAAGGGCGTCTTCTACCTCGCTTCCGTGTGACTTTCCTATCGGGCACTCTAGCCGAAATCTCCTAGTTTCCTATTTCTTAGGGTTGTTTAAGACCTATGGTCAGACACTCCCTTCCTAAAATCCTCTACATATGATCTGATCTGATCTGATGGGCACATTAAGCCGTCGGACCCCGGGTACTGGATCCCCGGTAGTAAATAAGGGCGTCTTCTACCTCGCTTCCGTGTCACTTTCCTATCTGGCACTCTAGCCCAAATCTCCTAGCTTCCTATTTCTAAGGGTTGTTTAAGACCTGGGGTCAGACACTCCCTTCCTAAAATCCTCTACATATGATCTGATCTGATCTGATGGGCACATTAAGCCGTCGGACCCCGGGTACTGGCCCCCCGGTAGTAAATAAGGGCGTCTTCTACCTCGCTTCCGTGTGACTTTCCTATCGGGCACTCTAGCCGAAATTTCCTAGTTTCCTATTTCTAAGGGTTGTTTAAGACCTGGGGTCAGACACTCCCTTCCTAAAATCCTCTACATATGATCTGATCTGATCTGATGGGCACATTAAGCCGTCGGACCCCGGGTACTGGCCCCCCGGTAGTAAATAAGGGCGTCTTCTACCTCGCTTCCGTGTGACTTTCCTATCGGGCACTCTAGCCCAAATTTCCTAGCTTCCTATTTCTAAGGGTTGTTTAAGACCTGGGGTCAGACACTCCCTTCCTAAAATCCTCTACATATGATCTGATCTGATCTGATGGGCACATTAAGCCGTCGGACCCCGGGTACTGGATCCCCGGTAGTAAATAAGGGCGTCTTCTACCTCGCTTCCGTGTCACTTTCCTATCTGGCACTCTAGCCCAAATCTCCTAGCTTCCTATTTCTAAGGGTTGTTTAAGACCTGGGGTCAGACACTCCCTTCCTAAAATCCTCTACATATGATCTGATCTGATCTGATGGGCACATTAAGCCGTCGGACCCCGGGTACTGGCCCCCGGTAGTAAATAAGGGCGTCTTCTACCTCGCTTCCATGTGACTTTCCTATCGGGCACTCTAGCCCAAATCTCCTAGCTTCCTATTTCTAAGGGTTGTTTAAGACCTGGGGTCAGACACTCCCTTCCTAAAATCCTCTACATATGATCTGATCTGATCTGATGGGCACATTAAGCCGTCGGACCCCGGGTACTGTCCCCCGGTAGTAAATAAGGGCGTCTTCTACCTCGCTTCCGTGTGACTTTCCTATCGGGCACTCTAGCCCAAATCTCCTAGCTTCCTATTTCTAAGGGTTGTTTAAGACCTGGGGTCAGACAGTCCCTTCCTAAAATCCTCTACATATGATCTGATCTGATCTGATGGGCACATTAAGCCGTCGGACCCCGGGTACTGGCCCCCGGTAGTAAATAAGGGCGTCTTCTACCTCGCTTCCGTGTGACTTTCCTATCGGGCACTCTAGCCCAAATCTCCTAGCTTCCTATTTCTAAGGGTTGTTTAAGACCTGGGGTCAGACACTCCCTTCCTAAAATCCTCTACATATGATCTGATCTGATCTGATGGGCACATTAAGCCGTCGGACCCCGGGTACTGTCCCCCGGTAGTAAATAAGGGCGTCTTCTACCTCGCTTCCGTGTGACTTTCCTATCGGGCACTCTAGGCCAAATGTCCTAGCTTCCTATTTCTAAGGGTTGTTTAAGACCTGGGGTCAGACAGTCCCTTCCTAAAATCCTCTACATCTGATCTGATCTGATCTGATGGGCACATTAAGCCGTCGGACCCCGGGTACTGGCCCCCGGTAGTAAATAAGGGCGTCTTCTACCTCGCTTCCGTGTCACTTTCCTATCGGGCACTCTAGCCCAAATCTCCTAGCTTCCTATTTCTAAGGGTTGTTTAAGACCTGGGGTCAGACACTCCCTTCCTAAAATCCTCTACATATGATCTGATCTGATCTGATGGGCACATTAAGCCGTCGGACCCCGGGTACTGGCCCTCCGGTAGTAAATAAGGGCGTCTTCTACCTAGCTTCCGTGTCACTTTCCTATCGGGCACTCTAGCCCAAATCTCCTAGCTTCCTATTTCTAAGGGTTGTTTAAGACCTGGCGTCAGACACTCCCTTCCTAAAATCCTCTACATATGATCTGATCTGATCTGATGGGCACATTAAGCCGTCGGACCCCGGGTACTGTCCCCCCGGTAGTAAATAAGGGCGTCTTCTACCTCGCTTCCGTGTGACTTTCCTATCGGGCACTCTAGGCCAAATCTCCTAGCTTCCTATTTCTAAGGGTTGTTTAAGACCTGGAGTCAGACACTCCCTTCCTAAAATCTTTTACATATGATCTGATCTGATCTGATGGGCACATTAAGCCGTCGGACCCCGGGTTTTGGCCCCCGGTAGTAAATAAGGGCGTCTTCTACCTCGCTTCCGTGTGACTTTCCTATCGGGCACTCTAGCCCAAATCCCCTAGCTTCCTATTTCTAAGGGTTGTTTAAGACCTGGGGTCAGACACTCCCTTCCTAAAATCCTCTACATATGATCTGATCTGATCTGATGGGCACATTAAGCCGTCGGACCCCGGGTACTGGATCCCCGGTAGTAAATAAGGGCGTCTTCTACCTCGCTTCCGTGTGACTTTCCTATCGGGCACTCTAGCCCAAATCTCCTCGCTTCCTATTTCTAAGGGTTGTTTAAGACCTGGGGTCAGACACTCCCTTCCTAAAATCCTCTACATATGATCTGATCTGATCTGATGGGCACATTAAGCCGTCGGACCCCGGGTACTGGATCCCCGGTAGTAAATAAGGGCGTCTTCTACCTCGCTTCCGTGTGACTTTCCTATCGGGCACTCTAGCCCAAATCTCCTAGCTTCCTATTTCTAAGGGTTGTTTAAGACCTGGGGTCAGACACTCCCTTCCTAAAATCCTCTACATATGATCTGATCTGATCTGATGGGCACATTAAGCCGTCGGACCCCGGGTACTGGCCCCCCGGTAGTAAATAAGGGCGTCTTCTACCTCGCTTCCATGTGACTTTCCTATCGGGCACTCTAGCCCAAATCTCCTAGCTTCCTATTTCTAAGGGTTGTTTAAGACCTGGGGTCAGACACTCCCTTCCTAAAATCCTCTACATATGATCTGATCTGATCTGATGGGCACATTAAGCCGTCGGACCCCGGGTACTGGCCCCCGGTAGTAAATAAGGGCGTCTTCTACCTCGCTTCCGTGTCACTTTCCTATCGGGCACTCTAGCCCAAATCTCCTAGCTTCCTATTTCTAAGGGTTGTTTAAGACCTGGGGTCAGACACTCCCTTCCTAAAATCCTCTACATATGATCTGATCTGATCTGATGGGCACATTAAGCCGTCGGACCCCGGGTACTGGCCCCCGGTAGTAAATAAGGGCGTCTTCTACCTCGCTTCCATGTGACTTTCCTATCGGGCACTCTAGCCCAAATCTCCTAGCTTCCTATTTCTAAGGGTTGTTTAAGACCTGGGGTCAGACACTCCCTTCCTAAAATCCTCTACATATGATCTGATCTGATCTGATGGGCACATTAAGCCGTCGGACCCCGGGTACTGGCCCCCGGTAGTAAATAAGGGCGTCTTCTACCTCGCTTCCGTGTCACTTTCCTATCGGGCACTCTAGCCCAAATCTCCTAGCTTCCTATTTCTAAGGGTTGTTTAAGACCTGGGGTCAGACACTCCCTTCCTAAAATCCTCTACATATGATCTGATCTGATCTGATGGGCACATTAAGCCGTCGGACCCCGGGTACTGGCCCCCCGGTAGTAAATAAGGGCGTCTTCTACCTCGCTTCCATGTGACTTTCCTATCGGGCACTCTAGCCCAAATCTCCTAGCTTCCTATTTCTAAGGGTTGTTTAAGACCTGGGGTCAGACACTCCCTTCCTAAAATCCTCTACATATGATCTGATCTGATCTGATGGGCACATTAAGCCGTCGGACCCCGGGTACTGGCCCCCCGGTAGTAAATAAGGGCGTCTTCTACCTCGCTTCCGTGTCACTTTCCTATCGGGCACTCTAGCCCAAATCTCCTAGCTTCCTATTTCTAAGGGTTGTTTGAGACCTGGGGTCAGACACTCCCTTCCTAAAATCCTCTACATATGATCTGATCTGATCTGATGGGCACATTAAGCCGTCGGACCCCGGGTACTGGCCCCCGGTAGTAAATAAGGGCGTCTTCTACCTCGCTTCCATGTGACTTTCCTATCGGGCACTCTAGCCCAAATCTCCTAGCTTCCTATTTCTAAGGGTTGTTTAAGACCTGGGGTCAGACACTCCCTTCCTAAAATCCTCTACATATGATCTGATCTGATCTGATGGGCACATTAAGCCGTCGGACCCCGGGTACTGGCCCCCCGGTAGTAAATAAGGGCGTCTTCTACCTCGCTTCCATGTGACTTTCCTATCGGGCACTCTAGCCAAAATCTCCTAGCTTCCTATTTCTAAGGGTTGTTTAAGACCTGGGGTCAGACACTCCCTTCCTAAAATCCTCTACATATGATCTGATCTGATCTGATGGGCACATTAAGCTGTCGGACCCCGGGTACTGGCCCCCGGTAGTAAATAAGGGCGTCTTCTACCTCGCTTCCGTGTCACTTTCCTATCGGGCACTCTAGCCCAAATCTCCTAGCTTCCTATTTCTAAGGGTTGTTTAAGACCTGGGGTCAGACACTCCCTTCCTAAAATCCTCTACATATGATCTGATCTGATCTGATGGGCACATTAAGCCGTCGGACCCCGGGTACTGGCCCCCGGTAGTAAATAAGGGCGTCTTCTACCTCGCTTCCGTGTCACTTTCCTATCGGGCACTCTAGCCCAAATCTCCTAGCTTCCTATTTCTAAGGGTTGTTTAAGACCTGGGGTCAGACACTCCCTTCCTAAAATCCTCTACATATGATCTGATCTGATCTGATGGGCACATTAAGCCGTCGGACCCCGGGTACTGGCCCCCGGTAGTAAATAAGGGCGTCTTCTACCTCGCTTCCATGTGACTTTCCTATCGGGCACTCTAGCCCAAATCTCCTAGCTTCCTATTTCTAAGGGTTGTTTAAGACCTGGGGTCAGACACTCCCTTCCTAAAATCCTCTACATATGATCTGATCTGATCTGATGGGCACATTAAGCCGTCGGACCCCGGGTATTGGCCCCCGGTAGTAAATAAGGGCGTCTTCTACCTCGCTTCCATGTGACTTTGCTGTCTGGCACTCTAGCCCAAATCTCCTAGCTTCCTATTTCTAAGGGTTGTTTAAGACCTGGGGTCAGACACTCCCTTCCTAAAATCCTCTACATATGATCTGATCTGATCTGATGGGCACATTAAGCCGTCGGACCCCGGGTACTGGCCCCGGTAGTAAATAAGGGCGTCTTCTACCTCGCTTCCATGTGACTTTGCTATCGGGCACTCTAGCCCAAATCTCCTAGCTTCCTATTTCTAAGGGTTGTTTAAGACCTGGGGTCAGACACTCCCTTCCTAAAATCCTCTACATATGATCTGATCTGATCTGATGGGCACATTAAGCCGTCGGACCCCGGGTACTGGCCCCCCGGTAGTAAATCAGGGCGTCTTCTACCTCGCTTCCGTGTCACTTTCCTATCGGGCACTCTAGCCCAAATCTCCTAGCTTCCTATTTCTAAGGGTTGTTTGAGACCTGGGGTCAGACACTCCCTTCCTAAAATCCTCTACATATGATATGATCTGATCTGATGGGCACATTAAGCCGTCGGACCCCGGGTACTGGATCCCCGGTAGTAAATAAGGGCGTCTTCTACCGCGCTTCCGTGTGACTTTCCTATTGGGCACTCTAGCCCAAATCTCCTAGCTTCCTATTTCTAAGGGTTGTTTAAGACCTGGGGTCAGACACTCCCTTCCTAAAGTCCTCTACATATGATCTGATCTGATCTGATGGACACATTAAGCCGTCGGACCCAGGGTACTGGATCCTCGGTAGTAAATAAGGGCGTCTTCTACCTCGCTTCCGTGTGACTTTCCTGTCGGGCACTCTAGCCCAAATCTCCTAGCTTCCTATTTCTAAGGGTTGTTTAAGACCTGGGGTCAGACACTCCCTTCCTAAAATCCTCTACATATGATCTGATCTGATCTGATGGGCACATTAAGCCGTCGGACCCCGGGTACTGGCCCCCGGTAGTAAATAAGGGCGTCTTCTACCTCGCTTCCGTGTCACTTTCCTATCGGGCACTCTATCCCAAATCTCCTAGCTTCTTATTTCTAAGGGTTGTTTAAGACCTGGGGTCAGACACTCCCTTCCTAAAATCCTCTACATATGATCTGATCTGATCTGATGGGCACATTAAGCCGTCGGACCCCGGGTACTGGCCCCCGGTAGTAAATAAGGGCGTCTTCTACCTCGCTTCCATGTGACTTTCCTATCGGGCACTCTAGCCCAAATCTCCTAGCTTCCTATTTCTAAGGGTTGTTTAAGACCTGGGGTCAGACACTCCCTTCCTAAAATCCTCTACATATGATCTGATCTGATCTGATGGGCACATTAAGCCGTCGGACCCCGGGTACTGGCCCCCGGTAGTAAATAAGGGCGTCTTCTACCTCGCTTCCGTGTCACTTTCCTATCGGGCACTCTAGCCCAAATCTCCTAGCTTCCTATTTCTAAGGGTTGTTTAAGACCTGGGGTCAGACACTCCCTTCCTAAAATCCTCTACATATGATCTGATCTGATCTGATGGGCACATTAAGCCGTCGGACCCCGGGTACTGGTCCCCCGGTAGTAAATAAGGGCGTCTTCTACCTCGCTTCCGTGTCACTTTCCTATCGGGCACTCTATCCCAAATCTCCTAGCTTCCTATTTCTAAGGGTTGTTTAAGACCTGGGGTCAGACACTCCCTTCCTAAAATCCTCTACATATGATCTGATCTGATGGGCACATTAAGCCGTCGGACCCCGGGTACTGGCCCTCCGGTAGTAAATAAGGGCGTCTTCTACCTCGCTTCCGTGTCACTTTCCTATCGGGCACTCTATCCCAAATCTCCTAGCTTCCTATTTCTAAGGGTTGTTTAAGACCTGGGGTCAGACACTCCCTTCCTAAAATCCTCTACATATGATCTGATCTGATCTGATGGGCACATTAAGCCGTCGGACCCCGGGTACTGGATCCTCGGTAGTAAATAAGGGCGTCTTCTACCGCGCTTCCGTGTGACTTTCCTATTGGACACTCTAGCCCAAATCTCCTAGCTTCCTATTTCTAAGGGTTGTTTAAGACCTGGGGTCAGACACTCCCTTCCTAAAATCCTCTACATATGATCTGATCTGATCTGATGGGCACATTAAGCCGTCGGACCCCGGGTACTGGCCCCCGGTAGTAAATAAGGGCGTCTTCTACCTCGCTTCCGTGTGACTTTTCTATCGGGCACTCTAGCCCAAATCTCCTAGCTTCCTATTTCTAAGGGTTGTTTAAGACCTGGGGTCAGACACTCCCTTCCTAAAATCCTCTACATATGATCTTCAGATGGGCACGTTAAGCCGTCGGACCCCGGGTACTGGCCCCCGGTAGTAAATAAGGGCGTCTTCTACCTCGCTTCCGTGTCACTTTCCTATCGGGCACTCTAGCCCAAATCTCCTAGCTTCCTATTTCTAAGGGTTGTTTAAGACCTGGGGTCAGACACTCCCTTCCTAAAATCCTCTACATATGATCTGATCTGATCTGATGGGCACATTAAGCCGTCGGACCCCGGGTACTGGATCCTCGGTAGTAAATAAGGGCGTCTTCTACCGCGCTTCCGTGTGACTTTCCTATTGGGCACTCTAGCCCAAATCTCCTAGCTTCCTATTTCTAAGGGTTGTTTAAGACCTGGGGTAAGACACTTCCTTCCTAAAATCCTCTTCATATGATCTGATCTACAGGATCCTTTCTGTCTCATGTAGTAGACAGCAACGTATCGGTTGAATTTAGTCTGCAATATGGGTCGTAAGACAAACTTTGCCGAGTGGCGAAAAGGAGCCATCGTGTTTGACCGTGCATACGGATAGAAAGCGAGTGAAGTCGCCCAATTTGTTAGTGTGTCGAAGCGTACTGTACAGCGGGTCTACAAACAGTGGTGTAGTTCGCAGTCAACTGAGAATCGGCGACGTAACTTTGGCCGGAAAAGCTATTCTCACCAACAGGGACCCCCGCCATGTTTAACGCCTAGTAACTGCAAATCGGTTTCAAACTAAGCAACAATTGCTCCAAACAGTCAACGAAAGTCCACTCCAACCGACAATGCGCCGAGAACTGAATGCGACGGACATCTGGAGTACAGTACCAAGGAAGAGGTCTTTTTTAATAGCAAGTAACAAAGTCACACGTTATCAATGGGCTCAGACGCAATAAAACTTTACTGTGGAGGATTGGAAACGAGTAATTTGGTCTGGTGACTGTATTTTTATTTGTACTACAATGATGGGAGTCGACGAGTGCATCGCAGGCCCAATGAAGCCTTCAATCTTGATTGTGTCAAAGCTGTTGTTCAAGCTGGAGGGGCCGCCCTGGTGGCGCAGTGGTCTAAGGCGCTGGCCTCTGATCATTCATCCGTACGGGGTCCGGGTTCGAATCCCGGTGAGGCATGGATGTTGTGTTTGTCTTACGGCACTGGCTCTCTCCCTTCCCTGGAACCAGTGACCCTAAATTAGGGACGGGCGACTGCTTATAGCCCATTGAGTTGCTCACGGTGGTCGTTAAACCTAAAAATCATCATCAATCAAGCTGGAGGGGGTTCTGGGATGTTTTGGGGATGTTTTTCATACCACGAAATGAGCCCTGTCGTTGCAGTGACAATGAATTTGAACCAGCATGCGTACCTCCGCATTCTGAATGACGAAGTGTTGCCCTGTTCCCTACACCTCCAGAAGCAGCATCGCATTGCCACTATTGTCTTCCAAGACGATAATTGCCGTGTGCACAGGGCTAAAACTGTGTCTCAGTGGCACGACGAACAAACAGCAACACTGTCTCAGCTCGACTGGGCCACCAAATCCCCAGATTTAAATCCTATTGAAAATCTGTGGGATCATTTGGAACAGACTGTTAAACGCCGGAATAGACACGTACGTAGTCAGGTGGAACTTCGGGACCAATTGACGCATGAGTGGCTGCAAATCGATGTTCAATACATCCACAACCTCGTGGAGTCTCTACCGCACCGGATTCATGCTGTTATCAGAGCAACAGGCGACATAACCCGTTATTAGGTAAGTTATGCCAGGGGTGACTAATTTTTTGTGCGGTGTGCTTATAATATAATATAATACACTGATCTACATAGAAAATGCCACACTAGGAAGTATAACACGTTTTTGGGTTTAAAGACCGCCTTGATCAGCGTATACACGAGTTTTGCCGGTGGTAGGATTCGAACCCACATTTTTCTTCTCCGGAGCTGCTGTTTTCCTAAATGAACTATGCCGGCAGACTTATCGCTGCTTCATTGTCGATATGACTCATGTGTCATCTCAGTAGAACGTCATTTGACGTAGTATGTCATTATACATCATCCACCACCCCTCAATCACAGGTTTCCGGTTAGCCGGCATTCATGCTCGAAGGACCATCTCATCGTAGAACAATTAATTTTATCAATCATGTGCATTGTGTGGAGGAATCATCGCACGAATTTTCCATACCTAACGGCCAGAAAATTGACTTTCGCTCGGGCGCCAATATGACATACACTGGTGTGCAAAAATTAAGGACAAAGAGGAGAAATTAGTATAACAGCGGAATGAGCAGGCAGAACGTACCGAAAGACCACTCAGGAGATAGACTAGGGTCCGGTACGGTAGGGCATGCGCATATATGCAGCATGACGTAGGGGAGGGGGAAGGGAGTGTCGGAAAGGTATAAAGCACACGGGTGGTGTACGCTCAGCAATTCGGTGAAAGCTACTGCACGGTGTACATCGGTTAGAACGACGTCGAGTTGCTGACACCGTGTGATATGGGCAACAGGCAATCCAGTAGACGACATCTGGATGACTTTACCCAAGGTCGCGTCATTGGGAAGTTGGAAGAAGGTCGAAGTGTGACTAGTGTTGCAGAGGAGTTCGGGATCGCTCACAGCATCGTTTCACGAGCTTGGAGAGCATTTCAAACGACAGGAACAGCTATCCGAAAGTTTAGCAGCGGTCGTACACGAGCAACCACGGCGGTGGACGACCGGTATATTGTCCTATAGGCGAGAAGAGACAGACGGCAGACAGCGGGAGAAATCGCAAGGCACATGCAACAGACAAGTGGACGTCCGTTATCGCGCTTTACCGTGGTCAGAAGGCTGCACAAAGGTGGTCTATTTGCACGACGACCAGTACGGTGTGTGCCGTTAACGCCTGCTCATCGGAGACGGTGGTTTTTGTGGTGCCAGGAACACAAGAACGGGACACATCAGCAATGGAGTCGAGTTCTCTTACGGATGAGAGCTGATTTAGTCTGACGAGCGATTCTGGACGTGTACACATCTGGAGAGAGCAGGGAACACGCAATCACACCTCCAACATCATCGGAAGGGACCGGTTTGGAGGTGGCGGAATTCTCGTTTGGGGCGGTATCATGCTTGGTAGCCGTACTGACCTCCACATCTTCCAAGGAGGTTCACACACTGGTGTCCGCTATTGTACCTAGGTTCTCTTGCCTTACGTGCGTCTGTTTAGAGGTGCTGTGGGTCCTGAGTTCCTCTTCATGGACGACAACGGTACACCTCATCGTACAGTGGCTGTCGCAGAGCTGTTGGAGAGTGAAGATATTCAACGCATTGATCGGCCCGCAAGGTCCCCGTACCTAAATCCAATCGAACACGTGTGGGACCTTCTCGGGAGACGCTTGGCAGCACGTCACCAGCCGCCAGCAACGATTCCGCAGCTGCGATTGGCGCTACAAGAGGAATGGGCCGCGATGCCTCAACAGCTCCTTGACAACCTCGTCCTCAGCATGGACAGACGTTGTAAATCCTGCAACGCAGTCAAGGGTGATCATATCCCCTACTAAAGACTAGATTTTTCTTGGCAGCCGCCTGTCACGTTTCTGTCTTCTGTCCAGTTGTGCTCGAAGCTACCTTTTCAGTAAAGTGCCTTGGTATCCTTTGGATTCCTTGTTTGGACGGTTTTGCTCACTTGTCCCATATTCTTACATCTTGGGGATCTTATGGTATGATTTGAGTCGATGCGGAGCACTTCTGCACGACGTTACATTTGAAAAACCGTCTCGTCCTTAATTTTTGCACGCCTGTGTATAATCTTTTGCCAGTGGTGGTTTTCGAACCACGTCTTCATACTCCGGAGCAGTTATTCTCCCAACTGAACTACGCCGGCTGGCTTGTCGCGGCTTGATTGTCGATTTATTTCATGTGAAGCTTTAGTAGTACGTCATAAATTCGAAACTCAATTTATAATTATACGTAATCAGGTATAATTATATTACTCGTATATAATCATATATATACACAGGGCATTCAAAAAGTCTCTCCGCAGTGGGTATCGTAGGTAACATAGAAATCATATAAAACGTATAATTTACTCACCTGCAGAAAGTGTTTTTTTTTTCTTGTCCTAATATTTAATCTGCTAGAGCACTCCTGCTCCGTGCTACTTTTTAACTCGTCATAGTAACAACCGAGAAACAAATGTTTGTGATGTCCCGCTTAGCTTTTCGTCTTTCATGTAGGTGACGTCATCACTTACACGCGCACAATCCACGCGTATACCACTTTGTTTTGTTATAGCAACAAAGAACACAGCTGTTGGTGTGACGTCATCTAATCCGAACCATTCTTTTTTTTTTTTTTTTTGTGATTGGAGGTTTTACGACCACCGTGAGCAACTCAATGGGCTATAAGCAGTCGCCCGTCCCTAATTTAGGGTCACTGGTTCCAGGGAAGGGAGAGAGCCAGTGCCGTAAGACAAACACTACATCCATGCCTCACCGGGATTTGAACCCGGACCCCTCACGGACGAATGATTAGGGGCCAGCGCTTTAGACCACTGCGCCACCGGGGCGGCCAAAACCATTCTTACATGACGTCAGATATGCGTTACGTCACACGGTCAACTCTTGAGACATGAATTTGACGACCAGCGTGAGCAACTTAGTGGGCTATAAGCAGTCCCCCGTTCCTAATTTAGGGTCACTGGTTCCAGGGAAGGAGAGAGCCAGTGCCGTAAGACAAACAAAACATCCATGCCTCACCGGGATTCGAAACAGGACCCCTTTCGGACGAATGATCAGAAGCCATCGCTTAGACCACTGCGCCACCGGGGCTGCTACGAAAAACTTTACATCAGGAATTTTGGTTCACTACCTAAACCGGTGTTTAGCGATCTGTATGTGGCAATGTCAAGAGTACGACGATCTGACGTCACGTCGTCAAGATAAAAAATAGTTCACGGAAAAGAACAGGAGAAATTGATACAATGTTCACAGTCAGTGTATACGAACAATGAATGTTGCGTACAAGGAAGTGATGACAAAATAGGGACTAAAGGTTTTACAAAACACATAACAAGCAGACAGCCCGTCGTAACAAATTCCATAACCGACTGCTCGGGAAATGTTCAGTAAGTTGTGAGCCAACGTCGCCATCTATTGACGTGAAACTGAAAAACTCAATAAATAAATGTCAATAAATTCTGTATTATAAATTTCATTTTTCCCCGTCATTATTGACGGGTTTTTTGTCTAGTAAAAAATAAAAGGGAAATAAAACCGGGTCGAAATCGGGTAAGGGACACATTGACCCGACCCGTTTGATCCGCAAGAAATTGTCGACCCGTTGACCCCCTAACCCGTGACCGGTTGGTTTCCATCTCTGAATGCGCCGGGGGGGGGGGGTCACCCATACCTCATCTGGAACTTGAACCCGGACCCTTTGTCAGACAGCTTGTAACGTACCAGGAGATGTGACGTACCTGCCAGAAGGACGCACACGAGGGAGATGATGTAACGTACCAGGAGATGTGACGTACCTGCCAGAAGGACGCACACGACATAAAGGCAGATAGGAATCAGAATAAAATGTCCGCGTAGCTCAACTGGTAGAGTGACTTATTCCGGAATGAGGGGATCCGGGTTCGAATCCCGGCGTAGGCCAAAAATGACGGAGAAATTATAATGGCGCCCGAACTATCCGGATGACCCGACCGTTCAAAATCTCGCAATGGTGTGATGTTCTTTCCACACCGCGAGATAGGAAAAATAAGAGAATCCCTTCTCCAGCACTTCGAAAAAAAAAATAAAAAATAAGGGAGAGATGATGTAACGTACCAGGAGATGTGACGTACCTGCCAGAAGGACGCACACGACATAAAGGCAGATAGGAATCAGAATAAAATGTCCGCGTAGCTCAACTGGTAGAGTGACTTATTCCGGAATGAGGGGATCCGGGTTCGAATCCCCTTATTCCGGAATGAGGGGATCCGGGTTCGAATCCCGGCGTAGACCAAAAATGACGGAGAAATTTACTTCGTTATAAGCTGTTATGTTTATCTTACGACACTGTCTCTCTCCCTTCCCTGATACCAGTGGCCCTAAATTAGGGACGGGTGACTGCTTATAGCCCATTGAGTTCCGCACGGTGGTCGTTAAACCTCCAATTGAAAAAAAAAAGAAAAAGAAAAGAAGCAGTTTACTTTTGCGTTTTCTGTCCCTCTTTTCTCTTTCGAATTGACACTATGGAGAGGCATGAATGAAGAAATTTCGAAGGTCACTCTTTTAGTCATATGATGTAAGGAGAGATCATGAGCGTCACATTCCTGACTCATTAAACGTCTGACGGTTGATGAGCTGCTACTGCTGAGCTCATTATAAACATGATCTCACGTCTACATACACTCATGTAAAAGCCAACCCAGCTTAATTACGTTGTGCTAAGTTTCTTCATTGGTTTGGTCAGTCGATATCAGAATGATCTTTTCCCTCTCTCTCTCTCTCTCTTTTTCTCTTTTCTTCTTTATTTTTGGAAATGGCTCTAATGCCGTGGTCTTCGAAGAAGATGGTTTTCGAGATGATGCACTGGTACTCAGTGTACGTACGAATTTAAACAAGAAAGATGACACCGAATTTTCGGTTGTAATCAGCACGTCTTTTGAACCCGTTCTGATGCGAATTAAATTCATCAGAGCTATTCAAAGTCAATGGAACCGGTATCGAAAACGGTAGTATCTGATAGATCTGAGTTAGGGCTCAATTTTCGGAGCCCGATCTCGTGGTATACAGTCCGAACCCGAACTTTATTTTGCAAGATAGAGCCTGGGCCCGAACGAGCCCGAAAACTGGCTAACCTGTTCAACCATTAATAAAAAAACATCTCCTTTTCTACCTTCCACTCTCTCCTCCTCCTGCAATTAACCAATGTGTTTCTCAAATGGGGAGTGCCGCCCCGGTGGCGCAGTGGTCTAAGGCGCTGGCCTCTGATCATTCGTCCGTAAGGGGTCCGGGTTCGAATCCCGGTGAGGCATGGATGTTGTGTTTGTCTTACGGCACTGGCTCTCTCCCTTCCCTGGAACCAGTTACCCTAAATTAGGGACGGGCGACTTCTTATAGCCCATTGAGTTGCTCACGGTGGTCGTTAAACCTCCAATCAAAAAAAAAACAAAAACTATAAAGTGTCTTATTTGTTAAATCATATAAAATCACGTTTATATATAAAAAAAATTCTCTCCCTCTCTCTCTAAGAGCCCGAGCCCGAACCGCACTAAATATTCTACAGCCCTAGCCCGATTCGGGTCCGGGCTCTGCTTCAGGCTTTCGGGCAAGGGCTCTGCTTCGGGATTTCGGGCTCGGGCTAGGGCCAAGCCCGTCTGTCTGACCAAAGAAAATAGTTTTTCAATCGGGTTTTAATCCCGCAGATATTGCTGTAAACGGAATCGTGAATTTACGCCCTCTGGTTGCAGACTTGCGCGTTAAGAAAAGTTTGAAATTATATGAGAAATATTTCTCAGCGGAAAAGCTTTCCAAAAAAGAAAGAATTTTTCAAACCAGACTCTTAGAAGCAGAGATATCGACAAAAATGCCCCCTGGCGTGAAAATCAAACCCTGCATTATTTTAAAAAGAAAGTATTATCAAAAGGTTTTTCTCTGTGAGTGGAATCGCTCCACAAAGATTTTTTTCAATCGAGTTTTCAGGAGCTCCGATTTTGCAACAAATACATCAGGAGCAGAAATTAACACCTACGCCCCCTGGTGGCCATACCATTTTTTACCAAAAATTAGAAATTATGTGCAAAACATTTCCAATCAGGAGCTGTATCCTCTGCAGAAAGAATTTTTCAAATCGGAGTTTTAGAAACAGGGATATCGGGGAAAACACAATTTATTTTTACGCCCATAGCGGAAAATCTATGGGTAACTTGTAAAAGTGACTATACCTAAAATACTCTTCGTCTTGAATGGAATCAAAACATCTGATTGAAAAAAAGCTTTTTCAATCAGATGTCATCATAATCATTGTCAACCATTATCAATCCACTGCTGGACGAAGGTCTCCCCAAGTTTCCTCCACAACGGTCTGTCTTGTGCCAGTCTCCTCCGTGTCACCCCTGCATACTTTCGAATTTCATCCACCCATTTCCCATGTGGTCTTCTTCTGGGTCTTTTCCTGTCCCTTTTAAACCAATCTAAAATTTCGGCTGTCCATCGATGATCTGTCCTTCTGGCAGTATGTCCAGCCCATTGCCATTTCAGGGATTTAACTCTGATCATGATGTCTTCCACTCTTGTCATTTTTCGAATCCACGAGTTCCTCTTCTTATCTCTCCTGGTTACACCAAGAATGCACCTCTCCATGCCGCTTTGAGTTGTCTGCAGCCTTTGTATGTCTCTTTTAGTTAAGGTCCACGTCTCTGCACCATACGTAAGCACTGGAAGGATGCATTGATCAAACACTTTTCTTTTAAGACATAATGGCATATTGCTCTTGAAAATTATGCTGTTTCTTCCAAAAGCTCTCCAGGCAAGTTTTGTACGCCGATAAATTTCTTCATCAATGTGACCCTCACTTGATATCTGCTGTCCAAGATAAACGTACGTGTCTGTTATCTCCAGCTTTTCTCCATCAATCGATAAATCTTCATTTCTTGTAAAAGCATTGAACATCACTTTTGTCTTCTGAAAGTTCATTTTTAATCCAACTTCTTTACTCTTGTCAGCAAGTTCCTGGATCATACTCTGCAGCTCTGATGGGGTAGTTGCAAAAATGACTACGTCATCAGCAAAACGAAGGTGGGTTAGATAATCTCCATTAATCTTTATCCCCTTGTTTTCCCAGCTCAGTGACTGAAAAACACCCTCCAATGTGGCATTAAAGAGCTTCGGAGATATGGTGTCACCTTGTCTCACTCCCTTTCCAATTTTTACGTGTGTTGTATTTTCAAACAGCTGAATCTTTGCACTTGCATTTTCATAGATGTTATTAATAATATTAATGTATGCATCTTCAATACCGCAGGTTTTCAGAGCCATTGTAACTGCTGATGGTTTCACCGAATCAAAGGCTTTTTCATAATCGATAAAAGCCATGCACAATGGAAGTTCATATTCCCTCGCTCTTTCAATTAGTTCTCTTAGCACGTGGATATGATCTATTGTGCTGAAGCCACTCCTGAATCCAGCTTGTTCTCTCGGTTGAGCCATGTCCAGTGTTACCTTCAAGCGGTGTGAAAGAACTTTAGTGAAGATTTTATAAACCACTGATAGGAGGCTGATAGGTCTGTAGTTTCCGAGATCCTCAATGTCACCTTTTTTATGTAGCAGGATCATTGTAGCGGTGTTCCAATCCTCAGGAATCTTCCCTTCATTAAGGCATCGAGTGAAAATTTGGGCGAGTACTGTTTCAATTTCTCCACTTGCTTCTTGTATGATGTCTACAGTAATTCCATCTTCTCCTGGAGCTTTTCCCCGCTTCATGTTCTTGATTGCATGTGCAACTTCTGCTGGAAGGACTGGAGGAACTCTGGTACTGGTACCTTTCATGATGTCTGGAGTACATGTATCATCCCTTTCATATAATTTGGAGTAGAAATCTTTCACTCTTGTCAAAATTTCGCCTCTATTTCTTGTTACAGAACCATCTTCTTTTCTCAGTGCCATAATCTGTTTTCTTCCCTTACTGAGATGTCCCTTTGCTATCTTTAGGCTTTGGTTGTTTTCAATTGCTTTCTTTACTAGTTCACAGTTGAATTTCCTTACGTCTTCAGTGATACTTTTTCTTACTGTCTTGCATAGCTCTATATATTCCACTTTGGAAGTCACATCTTCTTTAGTTGTCCTCATCTCTCTTCTTTTTTGCATCAACATTTTCGTTTTTCCTGATAATTTATTTACATGCAACTTGTTCTTAGACCCAGCTAATTTTGTTGCTGCTAATTTTGTTGCTTCAATCAGATGTATATGGAATAAAATGTATTTTTAATTCGATATCATGTGCTTTTATGCTCTAGCAGCGAATTGTGCGTCGTAAAAAAAATGAAGGATCATCATTCGCACCTTTCAAGGTTCCCAATGCAAATAGAATTTGTCAAATTGGACTAATAGTTGCAGAGATATTGTGTCTACAGACGGACGGATAAACCGATAACAAAAGCACGATCCTTTTTTTTTTTCAAATGTCATGCTAAAAAAGGACCTTTAAAAGCATTTAAATTGAAAAAAAACGTGTCCCCACAGTGGCTAGAGGCAGGGGCTTCCTGTCGGTCGCTGAGTTTAGGTCCTGGTTCGAGTCCCGGATGAGGAATAAATGATGTGTTTGTCCTCTGAGTTACACATTATAACATTAGAATATTTCTGGGGTTGTCAAACCACCGTCAGAAAATCGGAACTGCGATTAATACAGTAAGACATCCTTAACGGACAATCCCGAATAGCGGACAGTTTTGTGGTTCCCAGTCTCGAAGTAGACACGAGCACGGGCTCCTTTTTTAAGGCCCGGGTCTGGACATTTAAAGCTCGGGTCCAGCCGCAGCCCGTTGTATCATTATTTATGACTGGCCCATGCCAGAGTTGGAAACGGGTCAAAAATTTTGGACCCGGACCCGGCCGTCACATAACTGGGCCCGACCCGGACTTGACCCAAGCGAATCTGCTTTGAGCTATAAATTCGAATATATCATCATCATCATCATTGTTGATCATTATCAATCCACTGCTCGATGAAGGTCTCCCCACGTTTCTTCCACAACAGACTGTCTTGGGCCACACTTCCCCATCCACCCATCTCTCACGTGGTCTTTTTCTGGGTCTTTTCCTGTCCCTCAGAATCCAGTCTAAAATCTCGATTGTCCATCGGCGGTCCGTTCTCCTGGTTATATGTCCAGCCCATTGCCATTTCAGGGATTTTACTCTGATCGTGACGTCTTCCACTCTTGTTATTTTCCTTGTGCACGAGTTCCTCTTCTTATCTTTCTTGGTTACACCAAGCATGCATCTCTCCATGCTGCTTTCAGTTATCTGCAGTCTTTGTATGTCTTTTTTAGTTAAGGTCCACGTCTCTGCTCCGTACATAAGCACTGGAATGATGCACTGATTAAACACTTTTCTTTTAAGACATAATGGCATATTGCTCCTAAAAATTGTACTGTGTCATCCAAAAACTCTCCCTTTTCCCGATCAATTGATAAATCTTTCCCGATCAATTGATAAATCTTTATTCTTTGTAAAAGCATTGTACATCAGTTTTGTTTTCTGAAAGTGCAGTTTTTTTTTTTTGATTGGAGGTTTAACGACCACCGTGAGCAACTCAAATGGGCTATAAGCAGTCGCCCGTCCCTAATTTTGGGTCACTGGTTCCAGGGAAGGGAGAGAGCCAGTGCCGTAAGACAAACACAACATCCATGCCTCACCGGGATTCGAACCCGGACCCCTTACGGACGAATGATCAGAGGCCAGCGCCTTAGACCACTGCGCCACCGGGGCGGCAAAAAAAAGTGCAGTTTCATCTTCTGTTGCACATTATTGTTCTGAAAGTTCATTTTTTAATCCCATTTTTAGCACGTCTTTTGTAAAAAAAAGATCGTGCTTATGTTATCGGTTTGTCCGTCCGTCCGTCCGTCTGTACCCACGATATCTCTGCAACTGTTAGTCCGATTTGAAAAATTCTTTTTGCATTGGAAGCTTGAAATATGCGAATGATGATCCTTCATTTCTTTTTCTTTTTTTTTAAGATGTACAGTTTCGCCGCTAGAGGGCGTAAATTCAAATGATGTCGAATTCAAAATTACGTTTTATTCCACATATTTGCTTCTAAATATCCGATTGAAAAAATTCTTTTATCTTTCGATTCCATTTATGTCGAAGAGTATTTTAGATATAGTTACTTTTTTCAAATTACGCATAGATTTTTCGCTAGGGGGCGTAAAAGTAAATCACATTTTCCCCGATAACTCTTCTTCTAAAACTCCGATTTGAATTTTTTTCTTCAGCGGATACATCTCCTGATGGAAAATCTTTTGCATATAATTTCAAATGTTTGGTAAAGAATACTTTGGCCACCAGGGGCGTAAGTGTTAATTTTTGCTTCTGATGTATTTGCCATAAAATCCGAGCTTCTAAAATATCGATTGAAAAATTATTTCGTGGACTGATGCCACTCACATCGATAAAACTTTTCGGAATATTTTCTTCCTAAAATATTCCACAGTTTCTCCGCCAGGGGGCGTAGATGTACATCTTATTTTTGTCAATATCTGTACTTCTAGCTGTCCGATTTGAAAAATTTCTTCTTTGTTGGTTAGTGTTTTTCCGTGTGACATGTTTTTCATATAATTCCAAAATTTTCAAGTAATTCGTAGACTTTCCGCTAGGGGCGTAGCGGTAAATTGCGTTTCCCCCTATATCTCTGCTTCTAAACCTCCGATTTGAAAAATTCTTTCTGCACCGGATACAGCTCCTGATGGAAAATCGTTTGCACATAATTCTAATTTTTGTAAAAAAAAAAATGGTTTGGCCACCAAGGGGCTTAAATCTTAATTTCCGCTACTGATGTATTTGCAGCAAAATATGAGCTTCTAAATTCTCAATTGAAAAAAAAACGTCCTTTGTTGACCGATACTACTCATGTCGACAAACCTTTTAGGAACATTTTCTTCTTGAAATAATGCATAGTTTCTACGCCAGGGGCGTAGATGTATATCTTATTTTTGTCAATATCTCTACTTCAAAGAGCCCGATTTGAAAGATTCCTTCTTTGTTGGATAGTGTTTCCGACGCGAAATGTTTTTCCTATAAATTCAAAATTTACAATTAAATCATAGACTTTCCGCTAGGGGGCACAAAGGTAAATTACGTTTTCTGTGTTATTTCTGCTCCTAAAACTCCGATTTGAAAATTTTTTCCTGTATCGCATACAAGACCTGATGGAAAATATTTTTCACATAATTTCTAATGTTTGGTAAAGAATGGTTTGGCCACCAGGGGTCATAAGTGTTAATTTCTGCTTTTGATGTATTTGTAGCAATATCTGGGCTCCTGAAAACTCGACTAATTTTTTTTCTTGGACCGATACCGCTTATATGGATAAACCATTTTAGAATATCTTCTTCCTAAAATAATGCATGGTTTTCCCACCAGGGGACGTAAAGTCACATCCTATTGTTGTCGATATCTCTGTTTCTAAGAGTTCGTAAGCTCACGATTCCGTTTACAGCAATATCTGAGGGATTAAAAACCCGATTGAAAATCTTCTTTCTTTCGTCAGATCTATTGTTTTCCATACCGGTTCCATTGACTTTGAATAGGTTTGATAAATTTAAATTTCGTCAGAACGGAATCGAAAGACGTGCTTATTACACCCGAAAATTCGGTGTCATCTTTCTTGTTTACTCTTGTTAGCAAGCTCCTGGATCATACTCTGCAGCTCTGAAGTATTATTACAACGGCCTCTGAAGGGTTCTTCGAAATATTTTTTCTATTGAAAATAAAACGGAAATAAAACTGGGTCGAAATCGGGTCAGGAACACGTCGACGCGAAAAGTTTGACCCGAAAAAATTGTCGACCCGTTGACCCGTGACCTGTTTTCATTTCTTGCCCGGGTTTGAACATTTGTGACAATTTTTCTGTATGTGAATAAGGAAAAAGATGAAGTATATTGTTTTACTCCTATTTATATTTTCATTATCACATAAGAATGTTACAGCTTCCCGTTAATGTCGACCCCCCCGCAAAAAAAGAAAGAAAGAGAAAGATTGTTATTATTATGTGCATCATATTCGGGTAACAAAATGTCCTTCATTTTGTTTTCCAAGTGTATCAAGTTAATTCGTTTACCTAATTATCTGTACTTATTTTTTTCATTCAAATTTAAATGCAGATTCTGAACTCTTAAATTCATCATACAATTTTCATAAAATCTGTGCCTTTTCTCCATGAAATGAGAATTGCATATTCCTTTTTTGTTGACGGATTAGGTCCGATTAAGTATTCAGTAAATGTGCATATGTAGGTCGTACTGCTTTTTAATACATGGGAATTGATACTATTAGCTCTACTGGAACAGAGATGGTTTTGGCATTTATTTTATTTATTATTTGGTGAAACTGTCACATGTACTCTTATTTATAAACATTTTTTTATTGGAGGTTTAACGACCACAGAGAGCAACTCAATGGGCTATAAGCAGTCGCCCGTCCCTAATTTAGGGTCACTGGTTCCAGGGAAGGGAGAGAGCCAGTGCCGTAAGACAAACACAACATCCATGCCTCACCGGGATTCGAACCCGGACCCCTTTCGGACGAATGAGCAGAGGCCATCGCTTAGACCACTGCGCCCCCGAGGCTGCATTAATGAACATAACAACCTTTATTAACAAATTATTAAATTTGTCTGTTTTTGGCAAGTTAAAAGTTGTAAAATCGCATGTAATGCAGCAAGGAACTTAATGATCTATCGGTTTGACTTTACTCTGGCTGCTCTGAATAAATAAATTATATAAAAATACAAGGACAACACAGAATGATTCACAATGCAATTTACAGTTGTTTCTGCTATGTATATGTAATTCTGGGCATCCTTGTTTTCTCGATGTCATATATATATATAGTGAAAGGAAAAATTAACTTGAGCCCTGACCCGCCACGTCTCCAGACCTGAACCCTATAGAGCAGCATGTCTGCTGCTCCTAAGACCCCGCCCTCACCTCCCAGAACCCTTATCAAGGCATTTTTGGGTTACATTCTTACATCTTACATTGGTGACATTTGCGGATATGACGCTGTATACGCAAAATGTTTATATATTTGTCTGTTGTTATAAAATATTTATTATGGCGGTTTCTCTTAAAATGTTAAACGTCTCTACCTGTTGTTTACCTTTTTTATCCCTGTGAATGTCTTCCGGACTTTAATTTTGGGCACCAGTGTATGTAGCAGTCTGTTTCTTTCTTTCTTTCTTTCTTGTTTTTCTTTCGCTTTCCTTGTTCAAACCATATGCTTAAAGTCAGTCATAGCAACTGCAAAGCGTATGTAAAAAATACTGTATAATCACTTCATTTTAGTCTGCTACAAACCTTGTAGATATACACTATATTGACAAAAGTCACCGGACAACTAGAAAAGAAACACAACATAGCATTTATTGACATACATTAATACGGTGTCGGTCCAGCTTTGGCCTTAATGCATGCACTGACCCTTCGAGACAGGCTTTCGACAAGGTTTTGCAACACACCGATAGTTATGCGCTTCCATTCAGTACATAATGCTGCCGCTAACTGTTGCTTAGTAGTAGCCCTTGCTTTCAAACTTCTTATGCAGCACTCTAATTCATCCCATAGGTGCTCTATGGGATTAAGATCAGGGCTCTGTGCTGCCCAGTCCACACACGATACGGAATTATCATCAAAACACGCCGTAACAGTCTTTGCTTGATTGCTCGGTGCATTATCGTGATGGTATCAACAAGGCTAGGTTCCATAGTATTGCCACAGAATTGGTAGAGCATAATTGGCCAAAATATCAAGGTAGACGTTCTGTTTAACAGGTTTGTCCAGGATAACCAATGAGCCGGGACCATACAACAAAAAACATCCCCACACGAGTACACTGCCAGCTCCAAACTTGACCGTAGGAACAGTACACTTTGGAAAATAGCGTTCCCCCGGTTGCCGCCATACCCACACATGGCCATGAGACTCATAGATCGTGCATCTGGAGTCATCGGTCCATATGGACCCTTTTCCATTGATCTACGGTCCACGATAAATGTTCTTTACACTATGCTAAACGACGAGTGGCATTCCAAATGGAGATAAAAGGCTTATGAGCAGCAACACGACCACGGTAACCCATGGAATGAAGTTCTCTGCGAATGGTGCGTGTACATACCGAGCTTCCAGCATTTTTACTCGCCTGTACACTGAGGTCTTGTGCAGTACTCCGTCGATTAGCTGTAACGACTCTCCTGAGGCTTCGACGTCCTCTATCACTGATTTTCTTTCGTCTGCCGGTACGTTTTGCTGCTTTAGGCACGCAATGTGTCTTGCTCTTATTCAGTACATCCAAAACAGTTGACTTGAGTATGTTTGAACGCACCTCGGTTTCTCTTATGGACAATCCACTAATATAACACCCAACAATCTTTCCTTTCTCAAAGTCAGTTCTCTCCCGCAGCGACGTTTTCACTCAACCTCACAGTGCGATATGATTGCGGTCAGTTGCAGGCTTGTTTTCATACCATTTGCAGTTGTACTGCGCATCTTAACAAAGCAGCGATTCCGTTCATGTGCTTTTCAAGGGGTGTCCGGTGACTTTTGTCAATATAGTGTATGTACTTCTGAATCATTACAGTATGCAGAAGATTTGTGGAAATATCAGTAACTTCTGTTTCAGCAACCCACGTTGCTGAAACAGAAGTTACTGATATCCAACAAAGAGGGAAGCATTTGTACATAAGAGATAACCAGTAGTACCTCTACAGTTTTGTTCACATTTTCAGCTACATTATTGTCAGAGCATTTAATCTAGGTGGATCAAATCATTCTAAACATTCCAGACTATTGAATGGATAGTCTCAAAATTTGATTCCACTCCAAAAATTAATAAAATTATTGGAAAAAAATCAGCTGTACAGCTGATATCTAATTCGGAAATAAGCTCTCAGACATTTGTTTGTCCACTGACGTCATCAATGTACTGGTCGCGCCATCTATTAGCAGGTCTCAACATTACCCAAGGAAAACAATTTTGATTTTTATTACACGAGGGTCATTTCAAAAGTTTTGCACGTTGTGGGTTTTCTCTTAAAAAAGAATTTATTACACAATGTACCTTTACAGGCCTTCGAAGTAATCTCCATGTTTCTTTAGGACAGCGGCCCAACTTTTGGGCAAGTCTTGTATTTCAGTCAGAACACCTTATAACGAAGTAAATTTCTCCGTCATTTCTGGTCTACGCCGGGAATCGAATCCGAGTCCGCTTATTCCGGAACAAGTCGCTCTACCAACTGAGCTACGCAGACGTTCATTCTGACTGCTATCTGCCTTTATGTCGTGTGCGTCCTGCTGGCAGGTACGTCAGATCTCCCCCCCCCCGAAAGAGAGCCGGGGGTCAGCCGTGACCATGAATCGTCGCAGGCAGTCATCAGCTGTAGAACGTGCACTTGAGAACTCCCAGTCAATCTGGTGTGTGGAATGCAACGTCACACACATTTATTTTTCGAAGCACTGGAGAAGGGATTCTCTTATTTTTCCTATCTCGCGGTGTGGAAATAACATCCCACCAATGCGAGATTTTGAACGGTCGGGTCATCCGGATAGTTCGGGCGCCATTATAACGAAGTAAATTTCTCCGTCATTTTTATCCGCGCCGGGGTTCGAACCCGGATCCCCTCATTCCGGAATAAGTTGCTCTACCAATTGAGCTACGCGGACGTTTTATTCTGATTCCTATCTGCCTTTATGTCGTGTGCGTCCTTCTGGCAGGTACGTCACACCTCCTGGTACGTTACATCAACTCCCCCTTATTTTTTTTTTTTTTCGAAGTGCTGGAGAAGGGATTCTCTTATTTTTCCTATCTCGCGGTGGGGAAATAACATCACACCAATGCGAGATTTTGAACGGTCGGGTCATCCGGATAGTTCGGGCGCCATTATAACGAAGTAAATTTCTCCGTCATTTTTATCCGCGCCAGGATTCGAACCCGGGTCCACTCATTCCGGAATAAATTGCTCTACCAATTGAGCTACGCGGACTTTTATTCTGATTCCTATCTGCCTTTATGTCGTGTGCGTCCTTTTGGCAGGTACGTCACATCTCCTGGTACGTTACATCATCTCCCTCGTGTGCGTCCTTCTAGCAGGTACGTCACATCTCCTGGTACGTTACATCATCTCCCCCTTATTATTATTTTTTTTTTTTTTTTGAAGTGCTGGAGAAGGGATTCTCTTATTTTTCCTATCTCGCGGTGTGGAAATAACATCACACCAATGCGAGATTTTGAACGGTCGGGCCATCCGGATAGTTCGGGCGCCATTATAACGAAGTAAATTTCGCCGTCATTTTTATCCGCGCCAGGATTCGAACCCGGGTCCCCTCATTCCGGAATAAATTGCTCTACCAATTGAGCTACGCGGACTTTTATTCTGATTCCTATCTGCCTTTATGTCGTGTGCGTCCTTCTGGCAGGTACGTCACATCTCCTGGCACGTTACATCATCTCCCTCGTGTGCGTCCTTCTAGCAGGTACGTCACATCTCCTGGTACGTTACATCATCTCCTTCGTGTGCGTCCTTCTGGCAGGTACGTCACATCTCCTGGTACGTTACATCATCTCCCTCGTGTGCGTCCTTCTGGCAGGTACGTCACATCTCCTGGTACGTTACATCATCTCCCTCGTGTGCGTCCTTCTGGCAGGTACGTCACATCTCCTGGTACGTTACATCATCTCCCTCGTGTGCGTCCTTCTGGCAGGTACGTCACATCTCCTGGTACGTTACATCATCTCCCTCGTGTGCGTCCTTCTGGCAGGTACGTCACATCTCCTGGTACGTTACAGTGGTTATAAATTAATTGGGCAAAAAGAAAACGTTATTGCGCATAGGTGTCAGGATGCATATGATAATAAGTACGAATAATACAAAGACACCAAGTTTGCCTTCCAAAATCAACAGTGACAAAAATCCTACGGAAACGTCTGAAGATTTTTGTAGTGACATGTTAAATCGCATGGAAGCTGATAATGACTTCTTGTCGAAGTTGGTGTTCAGTGACCAGGTGACCTTTCCCTTAAATGGCAAAGTGGATAGACACAATGTGAGGGTTTGGGGACAGAAAAACGCCGTGCCATCTTGGAACATGAAAGGGACAGTCCTATAGTAAACGTGTTTTGTGCCGTGAGTTGTGCTTCCGTTTTTGGCCCAGATTTTCTTTGCTGAAAGAACTGTTACCAGAATCACAAACCTGGACATGTTTCAGATTTACCTATTGCCTATCCTCAAGGAAACAATGGAAGTAGATTTCATTTACCAGCAAGAAAGGGGTGCCTCCTCACTATCACAAGGACGTCACTTCTTACCTCGATGCTGAAGTCCCAGTTTGAATTGATCTCGGCGGCCCAATTTCATGGCCCCCTCAATCACGGACCTAACGCCCATAGATTTCGGTCTATGAGGTTTTGTTAAAGATCAGGTTTACCTTCCGCCGCTTTCCAAGTCCCTTCCTGAACTGAAATCAAGAATTACCGCTGCACTCGCATTGGTCGATGCCGACATGCTGATAGCAATGTGGGAAGAACTGATTTACTGATGGGACATTTGCAGAGTAACCAAAGGAACCCACATTGAGCATTTGTCAAAAAAGGTAAACTTGGTATGTTTAACTATATACACTGAAGAGCAATTGAATTAGAGATACACGTCTAGTAACGTGCAGCACCACCTTTCGCCCTGATGACTGCGGCGATTCGTCTCGGCATGGACTCGACAAGACACCGGAAGCGTTGGGAAGCCATACGGATCCACGACCCCTGAACAAGCTCCCACAGTTCACGAAGATTTGATGGAGGGGGTCAGAGCTTCAAACATCTCTCTCGATGGCATCCCAGATGTGCTCGATGGGATCGAGGTCAGGTGACCTAGCTGGCGAAGGATGCGAGGTCACGTCGGTGGAGTGTACATCCAACCATTCGGATACAATACGGGAGCTGCATTGTCTTGTTGCAGGATGAGGTCTCCAGTAGGATATTGAAGACACACAAACGGGAGCAAATGGTCGTCCAGGATATTCCGGTAACGCTGACCTGTGAGGGACGATGTCACACGTACCAGAGGTCCCATTTCAGTCCACGTAAACAGTCCCAAGACGAGAATGCCACCCCCACCAGCTTGAAGAGTACCCTGCTGGCAAGAAGGATCCATCGCTTCATGTGGTTTGCGCCGTACTCGTATCCTGTCATCCGCATGTACCAACGTGAATCTCGACTCATCAGTCCAGGCAACATTTTCCCACATGTCTAGGGTCCAGTGGCGATGTTCCCGCGCCCACGCTAATCTTTGCACCCTGTGATGTGCGGTCAGCAGCGGTACCCTCGTGGGACAATGGCTTTTGTACCCCACAGCGAGGAGATGATTCTGGATGGTGTGGCTGCTTACACGTTTTTGTGCACCAGCGTTAAATTGCCGAGTGATTTCTTGCACTGTGGCCCGTCTATCCGCTGTGTTACAATGCGAGCTAGCCGACGATGACCCCGCTCATCCACACGCTGTTGTCCACGGCAGTTGGCTCTTGCAGGGATGGTTTTACCGGGTTCGATGTACTTACGGTGCACCCGTGACACAGTGGCTCGTGAAAATCCCAGTGCCTGCACGACTTCCTAGATGGAGGGACCCATTCGTCAATTTGCTCACGATCATATGCGCTTAGATCCTTCGTCTTACCCATACTGCGTCCGACTCTTACTGATTCCCGTGGCATCACTCCTTATATTGTCAGATCGCTGCATACATCATGTCGTTTCCGTTTACAGGGCCGCCCACAGCGCCACATTTGCATAACGCCAGCTGTCTCTAATTCTATTGCTCTTCAGTGTATTATTCGTACTTATTATCATATGCATCCTGCATAGTTATAATTATGCACAATAAAGTTAACTTTTCGCCCTACGAATTTATAACCACCCTGTATGTGAATAAATTTAAGAGCCACTATGTTTGTAGGGCTCTCCTTCATTTGTCAGGTACATGTCTAGTTTTATGTACCTTTTAGCCCTCAATATATTTCTAGCCATTTTTTGCCTCGGGTGGGTGTTGCAGCAATGCTCGCTCGAGATAAATGCTGAATATCAAGGGACCTCAGCACCTTGGTTGTATAATGACCTAATGTGCAATGAAATGTTGCAAACACATCTGAGAGTCCTACAAAATCCTCATTGAAGGCAATAACTGCAACAATAGCAGTTATTGCCTCTGTACACGCAGCAATGTTGCACTTTTTTCCGAATAGCGATGGTGTCTTTCAAGCTGACAATGAACCGAGCCACAGGTCCAATGTTGTGCAGAAATGGTTTGAGGAACACACTTCAGACTTCCAGTATATCGACTGGCCTCCAAACTTCTCCGATATCAATCCTATAGAACACTTGTGGGACGCTATGGAACGGATATCAGGTGACTGGATACACCAATCACCTCCATGCCTGCATTGAAGTCCGCATTACACACAGAAAGGTTGGACATACCTCCCAAATGCTTCCGGCATGTTATTGAATCTATGCCACGTCGGATAGCTGATGTACTGAGGGCGAAAGAAGGACCTACGAAGTATTAGGTAGGTGGTCATAATTCAGTGATCACTCAGTGTATGTTGAATCGATGCCACGTCGGATAGCTGCTGTACTGAGGGCGAAAGGAGGACCTACGAAGTATTAGGTAGGTGGTCATAATTCAGTGATCACTCAGTGTATGTTGAATCGATGGCACGTGAGATAGCTGCTGTACTGAGGGCGAAAGGAGGACCTACGAAGTATTAGGTTGGTGGTTATAATTCAGTGATCACTCAGTGTATGTTGAATCGATGCCACGTCGGGTAGCTGCTGTATTGAGGGCGAAAGGAGGACCTACGAAGTATTAGGTAGGTGGTCATAATTCAGTGATCACTCAGTGTATGTTGAATCGATGCCACGTCGGATAGCTGCTGTATTGAGGGCGAAAGGAGGACCTACGAAGTATTAGGTAGGTGGTCATAATTCAGTGATCACTCAGTGTATGTTGAATCGATGCCACGTCGGATAGCTGCTGTATTGAGGGCGAAAGGAGGACCTACGAAGTATTAGGTAGGTGGTCATAATTCAGTGATCACTCAGTGTATGTTGAATCGATGCCACGTCGGATAGCTGCTGTATTGAGGGCGAAAGGAGGACCTACGAAGTATTAGGTAGGTGGTCATAATTCAGTGATCACTCAGTGTATGTTGAATCGATGCCACGTCGGATAGCTGCTGTATTGAGGGCGAAAGGAGGACCTACGAAGTATTAGGTAGGTGGTCATAATTCAGTGATCACTCAGTGTATGTTGAATCGATGCCACGTCGGATAGCTGCTGTACTGAGGGCGAAAGAAGGATCTACGAAGTATTAGGTAGGTGGTCATAATTCAGTGATCACTCAGTGTATGTTGAATCGATGCCACGTCGGATAGCTGCTGTATTGAGGGCGAAAGGAGGACCTACGAAGTATTAGGTAGGTGGTCATAATTCAGTGATCACTCAGTGTATGTTGAATCGATGCCACGTCGGATAGCTGCTGTATTGAGGGCGAAAGGAGGACCTACGAAGTATTAGGTAGGTGGTCATAATTCAGTGATCACTCAGTGTATGTTGAATCGATGCCACGTCGGATAGCTGCTGTATTGAGGGCGAAAGGAGGACCTACGAAGTATTAGGTAGGTGGTCATAATTCAGTGATCACTCAGTGTATGTTGAATCGATGCCACGTCGGATAGCTGCTGTATTGAGGGCGAAAGGAGGACCTACGAAGTATTAGGTAGGTGGTCATAATTCAGTGATCACTCAGTGTATGTTGAATCGATGCCACGTCGGATAGCTGCTGTATTGAGGGCGAAAGGAGGACCTACGAAGTATTAGGTAGGTGGTCATAATTCAGTGATCACTCAGTGTATGTTGAATCGATGCCACGTCGGATAGCTGCTGTATTGAGGGCGAAAGGAGGACCTACGAAGTATTAGGTAGGTGGTCATAATTCAGTGATCACTCAGTGTATGTTGAATCGATGCCACGTCGGATAGCTGCTGTACTGAGGGCGAAAGAAGGATCTACGAAGTATTAGGTAGGTGGTCATAATTCAGTGATCACTCAGTGTATGTTGAATCGATGCCACGTCGGATAGCTGCTGTATTGAGGGCGAAAGGAGGACCTACGAAGTATTAGGTAGGTGGTCATAATTCAGTGATCACTCAGTGTATGTTGAATCGATGCCACGTCGGATAGCTGCTGTATTGAGGGCGAAAGGAGGACTTACGAAGTATTAGGTAGGTGGTCATAATTCAGTGATCACTCAGTGTATGTTGAATCGATGCCACGTCGGATAGCTGCTGTATTGAGGGCGAAAGGAGGACCTACGAAGTATTAGGTAGGTGGTCATAATTCAGTGATCACTCAGTGTATGTTGAATCGATGCCACGTCGGATAGCTGCTGTACTGAGGGCGAAAGGAGGACCTACGAAGTATTAGGTAGGTGGTCATAATTCAGTGATCACTCAGTGTATGTTGAATCGATGCCACGTCGGATAGCTGCTGTACTGAGGGCGAAAGGAGGACCTACGAAGTATTAGGTAGGTGGTCATAATTCAGTGATCACTCAGTGTATGTTGAATCGATGGCACGTGAGATAGCTGCTGTACTGAGGGCGAAAGGAGGACCTACGAAGTATTAGGTTGGTGGTTATAATTCAGTGATCACTCAGTGTATGTTGAATCGATGCCACGTCGGGTAGCTGCTGTATTGAGGGCGAAAGGAGGACCTACGAAGTATTAGGTAGGTGGTCATAATTCAGTGATCACTCAGTGTATGTTGAATCGATGCCACGTCGGATAGCTGCTGTATTGAGGGCGAAAGGAGGACCTACGAAGTATTAGGTAGGTGGTCATAATTCAGTGATCACTCAGTGTATGTTGAATCGATGCCACGTCGGATAGCTGCTGTATTGAGGGCGAAAGGAGGACCTACGAAGTATTAGGTAGGTGGTCATAATTCAGTGATCACTCAGTGTATGTTGAATCGATGCCACGTCGGATTGCTGCTGTATTGAGGGCGAAAGGAGGACCTACGAAGTATTAGGTAGGTGGTCATAATTCAGTGATCACTCAGTGTATGTTGAATCGATGCCACGTCGGATAGCTGCTGTATTGAGGGCGAAAGGAGGACCTACGAAGTATTAGGTAGGTGGTCATAATTCAGTGATCACTCAGTGTATGTTGAATCGATGCCACGTCGGATAGCTGCTGTATTGAGGGCGAAAGGAGGACCTACGAAGTATTAGGTAGGTGGTCATAATTCAGTGATCACTCAGTGTATGTTGAATCGATGCCACGTCGGATAGCTGCTGTACTGAGGGCGAAAGAAGGATCTACGAAGTATTAGGTAGGTGGTCATAATTCAGTGATCACTCAGTGTATGTTGAATCGATGCCACGTCGGATAGCTGCTGTATTGAGGGCGAAAGGAGGACCTACGAAGTATTAGGTAGGTGGTCATAATTCAGTGATCACTCAGTGTATGTTGAATCGATGCCACGTCGGATAGCTGCTGTATTGAGGGCGAAAGGAGGACTTACGAAGTATTAGGTAGGTGGTCATAATTCAGTGATCACTCAGTGTATGTTGAATCGATGCCACGTCGGATAGCTGCTGTATTGAGGGCGAAAGGAGGACCTACGAAGTATTAGGTAGGTGGTCATAATTCAGTGATCACTCAGTGTATGTTGAATCGATGCCACGTCGGATAGCTGCTGTACTGAGGGCGAAAGGAGGACCTACGAAGTATTAGGTAGGTGGTCATAATTCAGTGATCACTCAGTGTATGTTGAATCGATGCCACGTCGGATAGCTGCTGTACTGAGGGCGAAAGAAGGATCTACGAAGTATTAGGTAGGTGGTCATAATTCAGTGATCACTCAGTGTATGTTGAATCGATGCCACGTCGGATAGCTGCTGTACTGAGGGCGAAAGAAGGATCTACGAAGTATTAGGTAGGTGGTCATAATTCAGTTATCACTCAGTGTATGTTGAATCGATGCCACGTCGGATAGCTGCTGTATTGAGGGCGAAAGGAGGACCTACGAAGTATTAGGTAGGTGGTCATAATTCAGTGATCACTCAGTGTATGTTGAATCGATGCCACGTCGGATAGCTGCTGTACTGAGGGCGAAAGAAGGATCTACGAAGTATTAGGTAGGTGGTCATAATTCAGTGATCACTCAGTGTATGTTGAATCGATGCCACGTCGGATAGCTGCTGTATTGAGGGCGAAAGGAGGACCTACGAAGTATTAGGTAGGTGGTCATAATTCAGTGATCACTCAGTGTATGTTGAATCGATGCCACGTCGGAAAGCTGCTGTACTGAGGGCGAAAGGAGGACCTATGAAGTATTAGGTAGGTGGTCATAATTCAGTGATCACTCAGTGTATGTTGAATCGATGCCACGTCGGATAGCTGCTGTACTGAGGGCGAAAGGAGAACCTACGAAGTATTAGGTAGGTGGTCATAATTCAGTGATCACTCAGTGTATGTTGAATCGATGCCACGTCGGAAAGCTGCTGTACTGAGGGCGAAAGGAGGACCTATGAAGTATTAGGTAGGTGGTCATAATTCAGTGATCACTCAGTGTATGTTGAATCGATGCCACGTCGGATAGCTGCTGTACTGAGGGCAAAAGGAGGTCCTACGAAGTATTAGATAGGTCAGGCCCGACGAGAGGGAGGGGCAAACGGGGCAACTGCCCAGGGGCCCGGGAGTCGGGGGCCCGATCCTGGTGGACGTTTGTCACGAATGTTTAGCAAAAGGATCCAGCAGAAAAGCAAAATATTTGAGTCTCCCGGAGCAGCCGCTTTGGTTCTCCAACGCATGCATTCTCCCCCTGTCACAAAAACTAAAAAAAACAGGAACTTCTCTTATCTCCCCCTGTCACAAAAACTAAAAAAAACAGGAAATTCTCTTACTAATTCCCTTACAAATGGAAATTATAATAGATCAACCATGGGATAAGAAAGACTGTGGACTAACCACTCTTGCCATGGAGACAGATCTTGCTCATACTTTGAACTTTGATGAAGTAATTGAAGACTTTGCATCTGGAAGTGCCAGAAGAGTTACTGTATTTTATAGAAACTATAAGAACTATTAGGCAACCAAATTTGTTTATTAAAAATTTCCTTTTTTATATTTTGATATTAAATTATAAAGCGTGTTTTTGTAAATTAATCACTAATTTGACAGAAAAAGTTACCCTGTTTCAGTTTTCAAATATTGAGTACTCAACTAAAAAAGTCTTAGCTTTAAAATTATGTCAAGTGATTCTATGTATAAGTTAAGAATTATTTTCAGAATTGTACATTTGTACATAACAACCATAAAATAATTCTGATAAAATATTAGCAATTTGATGGAAGTTTGTTTTATCATGTACAAGGTTTTGTACCTGTAGTTAATCTAAAGTATATTCTTCTCTAATTTTTAAACAAATTTATATGTACTTTTAACTAAATTATATTAATTCTGCAATCTTCTAAAATATTTTTGTGGGGAGGAAGGCCTAAGGAAAACTTTGGGGTCCCCGACCTCAAGATTGCCCAGGTGCCCAAAAATCCTGTCGTCGGGCCGGGGTAGGTGGTCATAATTCGGTGATCACTCAGTTCATTGTGTTCAAATTTATTGAAGAATTTTTTGATTTTTCCAAGCATAAACTAGAAAAGAGGGAGATTTCATGATATTAATAAAACTTTTGTAATATTATATTAAATTTATTAAATTTAGCCGCCCCGGTGGCGCAGTAGTCTAAGGCGTTGGCCTCTGATCATTCGTCCGTAAGGGGTCCGGGTTCGAATCCCGGTTAGGCATGGATGTTGTGTTTGTCTTACGGTACTGGCTCTCTCCCTTCCCTGGAACCAGTGACCCTAAATTAGGGACGGGCGACTGCTTATAGCCCATTGAGTTGCTCACGGTAGTCGTTAAACCTCCAATCAAAAAAAAAAAAAAAAAAAAAAAAAAAATTAAATTTCACTGGTTTCTTGGAGGCATGAGAAATTTTCCCATACTTCGAAAACAACATGCAGTCATTGGTTGAATCATTTGTCTTCTATCTCAACAATCAAGTGAACTTTAAATTATTTCGGAATTTAGTATCAACCCACATCGTGATCTGTCCGAACAACGGAGCAAAGTTTCAATTATTTAGGAGTTTAGTATCTCCTATCAACTGATTAACAGCTGTTGAAGGTGATGACTAGTGTTTTATTTTTTAGCAGTTAATCAAATGCAAACTAGTTATCTCATGATTAATCGGAGTGTGTCAGTGTGATTTCATGCGATCTTTCTGATCTTAGGGTGCTTATACTCCCTCAAAGGAACAAACACTTCTGGGGTTCAACAAATTCTAGAAAGATGTTTTATCTAGAAAACAACAAAACACAACTGTATATATCGTGACTGATCAAGAACAACTAAATTTATCTGGTTGACGTATTTCAAAAGAATCATCTGTACTCTGAAAGGGAGCAGTCATTAGTTAAGAAGAATGTTGTTGTTTGTTCTTGAGAGCACGTAGTCACTTAACTCAGTCCAAAGTTATTTATTTTCGGGAAAAGATACTTCCAAATATGGTTAGCGTTACTGCTAACTTTTCTGAATCGAATTCTCTGAAGTGTTGACAGCATTTGATGAACAGTCATTTAAAATAATTTCTTATTTACAAAACATACGCACACATAAACTTGCACCTACCTCGCCTGCTTTTATTTTAATTTCAACAAGCCCGATTAAAGAAAAAAACATCTTGAAAAACCAACTTATATCAATACCAAAAGTTTTAAGAATGTAAAACAAATTTAGAGAATTCAAGAAATTGGTAATTTGTGTATAAAATGATTCCAACTATTTTTTACCGTTGAAACACAGCCTATTTCAGCGACAGATTCCTGCAAAAGCAAATGTAGCCAGGATTTCAATATATATGAAAATGTGTATGTATCAGAGTTGGGCAAAATCGTAATTGAATTAATTGCTAATGCATTAATTACATCGTAATGGTAATGGGAAGAACTTTTTTTTTTTACATCGTAATGGTAATGAAAATTCTTTTTTCAGTCAGATACTATTGTTTTCCATTCCGATTCCTTTGACTTTGAATAGCTTTGATACATTTAATTCGGGTCAGAAAGAATTCAAAAGACGTGCTCATTACACCCGAAAATTCGGTGTCACCTTTCTTGTTTACAGTTTTCATCGCGAATATCTCCGCAAGTTTTGCAAGCAGAATGATGTTTTTTTTTTTTTTTTTTTTTTTTTTTTTCGACTAATTAGGACATTGCGCACCTTTTTTTTGTATGAACTTTCCTTTCTGCGAAGGCTGCATAAAAAATTACTGTTTTATTTTTTATGCAAATGCCACCCATTGGGGTGCAACTGCTATGTTGTAAGTCTTTACGTCATTTTGAGTGTTTTTCTAATTGAAAGTATGTATCTGTGATCAACCGTTGAAGAGATAAAAGCTTATTTCAGTCTATTTTGAGACTCCCAGTATATACATGTATACCATCACTACAGGAGACAGGAGCGCAGACTTCACCAAATTATTGGGGGGAGGGGGCGTGAAGAGCTCAAATGCGGGAGGGGAGGCACGTCTTTTCCTTTGTAAGGAGGAAAATAAAAAAAAAAAAGGCAGAAAGATGAACGATGAGATTTTTCGACGAATGTTTTAAAACGCAATTGTAAGAGCTCATCAGCAAATGAACAAGGAAACTGAAATATTATTTTGCTAAATACTAAATACAGTATTTTCAGAAATAAAATTTAGATTGTCTTTTGCTGAATACTAATATTTTTAAAAATAAAATTTAGCATGTCTTTTGCTGAATACTAATATTTTCAAAAATAAAATTTAGCCAGTCTTTTGCTGAATACTAATATTTTCAAAAATAAAATTTAGCCTGTCTTTTGCTGAATACTAATATTTTCAGAAATAAAATTTAGCCTGTCTTTTGCTGAATACTAATATTTTATATTTTCAAAAATAAATTCAGCCTGTCTTTTGCTGAATACTAATATTTTCAAAAATAAAATTTAGCCTGTCTTTTGCTGAATACTAATATTTTCAAAAATAAAATTTAGCCTGTCTTTTGCTGAATACTAATATTTTTAAAAATAAAATTTAGCCTGTCTTTTGCTGAATACTAATATTTTCAGAAATAAAATTTAGCCTGTCTTTTGCTGAATACTAATATTTTCAGAAATAAAATTTAGCCTGTCTTTTGCTGAATACTAATATTTTTAAAAATAAAATTTAGCCTGTCTTTTGCTGAATACTAATATTTTCAAAAAATAAAATTTAGCCTGTCTTTTGCTGAATACTAATATTTTCAAAAATAAAATTTAGCCTGTCTTTTGCTGAATACTAATATTTTCAAAAATAAAATTTAGCCTGTCTTTTGCTGAATACTAATATTTTCAAAAAATAAAATTTAGCCTGTCTTTTGCTGAATACTAATATTTTTAAAAATAAAATTTAGCCTGTCTTTTGCTGAATACTAATATTTTTAAAAATAAAATTTAGCCTGTCTTTTGCTGAATACTAATATTTTCAAAAATAAAATTTAGCCTGTCTTTTGCTGAATACTAATATTTTGAGAAATAAAATTTAGCCTGTCTTTTGCTGAATACTAATATTTTTAAAAATAAAATTTAGCCTATCTTTTGCTGAATACTAATATTTTCAAAAATAAAATTTAGCCTGTCTTTTGCTGAATACTAATATTTTCAAAAATAAAATTTAGCCTGTCTTTTGCTGAATACTAATATTTTCAAAAATAAAATTTAGCCTGTCATTTGCTGAATACTAATATTTTCAAAAATAAAATTTAGCCTGTCTTTTGCTGAATACTAATATTTTCAAAAAATAAAATTTAGCCTGTCTTTTGCTGAATACTAATATTTTCAAAATAAAATAACCCCAGATGATCATGTGAAACGTAAGCAGTTTGCTAAAGAGATGTTGGAGAACATTGCAAGTGCTGAATCTTTTCTGAGAGAAATCTGTTTCTTGGATGAGTGCACTTTCCATGTTTCAGGAAAGGTAAATAAACAGAATGTGAGAATTTGGAGATCTGAACTTGCACAATGGAACATGAACATGCTAGCCCAAAAGTGAATGTTTGGAGTGGCATAATGGTCGACCGTGTTATTGGACCTTTTTTCATTCAGGAAGCGACCGTAAGAGCTGATAATTACTTGGACATGATTGAGCAGTATGTTTTATCCCCAGTTGGATGAACTTGCAACTCCGGTGATTTTCCAGCAAGATTAAGCGCCAGCTCATTGGGCTTTGATTGTGAAGAAGTCTCCGGATACCAAATTTCCCAATCGATGGATTGGTCGTGATGGTACCCTATGACTTTTTTTTTATGGGGATTCGTCAAGAGTGAGGTTTACAGCACCCCTGTTGCAGACATTGCTGATCTAAAGAGGAGGATTACATACCCACTGCAGAAAGTTAATACGGACATTCTCGAACGAACATAGTTGGAACTGAAATACCGTTTAGACATTGTCCGAGTTGTAACGTACCAGGAGATGTGACGTACCTGCCAGAAGGACGCACACGACACAAAGGCAGATAGGAATCAGAATAAAATGTCCGCGTAGCTTAATTGGTAGAGCAACTTATTCCGGAATGAGTGGACCCGGGTTCGAACCCCGGCGCGGATAAAAATGACGGAGAAATTCACTTCGTTATAATGGCGCCCGAACTATCCGGATGACCCGACCGTTCACAATCTCGCAATGGTGTGATGTTATTTCCACACCGCGAGATAGGAAAAATAAGAGCAGCACTTCGAAAAAAAAAATAATGAGGGGGAGATGATGTAACGTACCAGGAGATGTGACGTACCTGCCAGAAGGACGCACACGACACAAAGGCAGATAGGAATCAGAATAAAATGTCCGCGTAGCTTAATTGGTAGAGCAACTTATTCCGGAATGAGTGGACCCGGGTTCGAACCCCGGCGCGGATAAAAATGACGGAGAAATTCACTTCGTTATAGAGTGACCAAATGGTGTCCATGTCGAATGTCTACAAAAATGCATGATCTGTTCTTTCAATTAATACAAGTTGTGTATTGAAATCATTTATATTAAAACTATTATTATTATTTAAAATTGGTAACACCTTTATGGGATACCCTTGACGCGAAATTTTCCTGTTTAGTAGTTTTTCTACCGTTCTTTGTATTTCTTTTTTTTTTTTTTTTTTTTTGATTGGAGGTTTAACGGCTACCGTGAGCAACTCAATGGGCTGTAAGCTTTGTATTTCTATGCTCTGTGTATATGGCCGGCCGTGATATAGCCTTATATTTTCTTGCTTACTAGTCTTGTTTGTATTTTCGCCGATATGAGCACTTACAATCTGATCTAGAATCTAGAAAGTTCTCGGGTCGTACACGAACAATCTTTGACCGTAATTTCTGCAGTAAATTATGAATTGAATTAAACACTCTTGCTTTCCAATAGGCATCTGTTCACTGCCACCCCACCCCCACCCCCATTCATAGATGGCGCTACATGTTCAATTAGTCTCCGTCGTTTTGAAACCGTTATGTTTGCCAGACTCCAATGTCTTTGGTCAGAACATCGTGAAGCTTTTCAGTGGATGATAAGAAAAGGCGTTACAATTTTAAGCACTATGGGGAAAGTAGCATGTTCTTAAATCATCTTGTTCAGTAGCTTTCAGATCTTTTATCATAGCCAATTTACCAAAGATAAGCGAACAATAATAAATCACATCTGAGACACATCGTGTACTGAAAGTTGGTTGCCTTTACGAAAGAACAATGCTTGCATTCAGCCAACGAATCATTCCTTATGTTGTGTTGAGTTAACGTTGCTGCCCGAGATAACATGAAATTGGTTGGATTGAATAACAAAAAAATGGGCTGGATTAAGTAATAAAAAAATGGGTTCCCTGGAATAGAAGAAAGAATGTGCTCTCAGGGATAACAAAAATGTGCTGCCATTGATAGTGAAAAATGTGCCGCTTTGCCTGGGATAGCATGAAATGTGAAGCTTTGGATTGCAAAAAATGGGTTGCATGGGATAGAAAAAAGTGTGCTGTCAGTGATAGTAAAAATGTGCTGCCTGGCATAGCAGAAAATGTGCTCCTTAGGATAGTAAAATGTGTGCTACCTGGGATGGTAAAAAATTTGCTACTTGGGATAGCAAAAAATGTGTTGCCTGGGATAAAACGAAATGTGCATTCAGGGATAATAAAAAATATGCTATCTGAAATAAAAAATATAATATTTGGAATAGAACAAATGTGCTGCCAGGATAGCAAAAATGTGCTACCTGAAATAGCAAAAAAAAAAAAATGTGTTCCCTAGGATAGCAAAATATGTGTTACATGGGATATGTGCTACGTGAAATATCATTAGTCCGTAAGGGGTCCGGCTTCGAATCCCGGTGAGGCATGGATGTTGTGTTTGTCTTACGGCAGTGGCTCTCTCCCTTCCCTGGAACCAGTGACCCTAAATTAGGGACGGGCGACTGCTTATAGCCCATTGAGTTGCTCACGGCGGTCGTTAAACCTCCAATCAAAAAAAAAAAAAAATTCTGGCAAACTTCTTTTTTTTTTCTTTGAGGTTTAAATTAAGTTAGACGGTACATACATAGTTGTACAGTATTGACAGACAGACATAGAGAGTATATTCAGTTTACATCAATAATGTACATAGCGAACATGGAGCAATATGCCAAATGACCCAGTAACACAGAGAGAGTCAGTGCTCATCAAGTAACACAATGATATAGGGAACATAGTAGACTGTGCGCCAAATGATCAAGTAACATGCTGAGAGTCAGTGCCTATATAAAGACAAACATCCACGGCTTAACCGGCATTCGAACCCAGACCCCTCCCTGGGTGAATGATCAGAAGCCATCGCTTAGACCACTGCGCCACCAGGGCGGCTGGCCTACTTCGTTGCCTAGTGATGCAAATTATTCGCAAAGTTTTGGTTACTTGCAGAAACACTAAACTTCCATAAGCCGGTGGCGCAGTGGTCTAAAGCGCTGGCCTCTGATCATTCGTCCGTAAGGGGTCCGGGTTCGAATCCCGGTGAGGCATGGATGTTGTGTTTGTCTTACGGCAGTGGCTCTCTCCCTTCCCTGGAACCAGTGACCCTAAATTAGGGACGGGCGACTGCTTATAGCCCATTGAGTTGCTCACGGCGGTCGTTAAACCTCCAATCAAAAAAAAAAAAAAAATTCTGGCAAACTTCTTTTTTTTTCTTTGAGGTTTAAATTAAGTTAGACGGTACATACATAGTTGTACAGTATTGACAGACAGACATAGAGAGTATATTCAGTTTACATCAATAATGTACATAGCGAACATGGAGCAATATGCCAAATGACCCAGTAACACAGAGAGAGTCAGTGCTCATCAAGTAACACAATGATATAGGGAACATAGTAGACTGTGCGCCAAATGATCAAGTAACATGCTGAGAGTCAGTGCCTAAAGACACTGACTCTCAGCATGTTACTTGATGCCAAATGATCAAGTAACATGCTGAGAGTCAGTGCCTAAAGACACTGACTCTCAGCATGTTACATAAACATCCACGGCTTAACCGGCATTCGAACCCAGACCCCTCCCTGGGTGAATGATCAGAAGCCATCGCTTAGACCACTGCGCCACCAGGGCGGCTGGCCTACTTCGTTGCCTAGTGATGCAAATTATTCGCAAAGTTTTGGTTACTTGCAGAAACACTAAACTTCCATAAGCCGGTGGCGCAGTGGTCTAAAGCGTTGGCCTCTGATCATTCGTCCGTAAGGGGTCCGGGTTCGAATCCCGGTCGGGCATGGATGTTGTGTTTGTCTTACGGCACTGGCTCTCTCTCATCCTTGGAACTAGTTACCCTAAATTAAGGACGGGCGACTGCTTATAGCCCAATTAGGGACGGGCGACTGCTTATAGCCCATTGAGTGCCAAAAGCTATGTCTAGAAAATTCGGCCATGTAACATAGCAGACAGAGACCGAAGTGTCGTGTAGAATGTCCGAGAAGCGCTCACGGTGGTCGTTAAACCTCCAATAAAAAAAAAAAAAAACTTCCATAAAATATTTTTCTCAATAAAAACAGACTGAATCTAAACGACTTCGGATTTGGCTATCCGGGCCACCACGGTAGTGGTTGTGGTTAGAGGCGCGAGCTTCTGGGCAATCGCGCGACATGGACTAGAGTCTCAGGTTTGGTGTGGGCGTTTGTCTTGCGGCGCTGTCTCTCCCTTTTTTGAAACTAGTGGCCCCTAATTAGGGATGGGCCACTCATAGCCTTCGATGCTCACAGGGGTGGTTAAACCCCTCCCCCAAAACGTATGATACGTTGCTTCACTAGTGACGGTCAAGTGCTGCATAAGAATTCAACCCAGTAATCAGAGCATCGTGTTCTGGTCAGAGTTGGGCAGGAATGCATTACAAAGTAATGGAAGTACAGAATACAATTTTTTTTTTTTTTTTTTTTTTTTTTTTTTTGATTGGAGGTTTAACGACCACCGTGAGCAACTCAATGGGCTATAAGCAGTCGCCCGTCCCTAATTTAGGGTCACTGGTTCCAGGGAAGGGAGAGAGCCAGTGCCGTAAGACAAACACAACATCCATGCCTGACCGGGATTCGAACCCGGACCCCTTACGGACGAATGCTCATAAGCCAGCGCACAGACCACTGCGCCACCGAGGTGGCACCTTGCCGTTTGCTATTATTTCTCTTTTTTTTTTTTTTTTTTTTTTGATTGGAGGTTTAACGACCACCGTGAGCAACTCAATGGGCCATAGGCAGTCGCCCGACCCTAATTTAGGGTCACTGGTTCCAGGGAAGGGAGAGAGCCAGTGCCGTAAGACAAACACAACATCCATGCCTCACCGGGATTCGAACCCGGACCCCTTTCGGACGAATGATCAGAGGCCATCGCCTTAGACCACTGCGCCACCGGGGCGGCCAGATTACAATTAACGTGTAATTCATTACAAGGTAATCCTAATTATGGTTTGCACAAGGTAATGGAATTAATGTGTAATGCATTACAATGAAGAGGATATAATTCAATTATTTAATAATGCCATTCAAACGCAATGGAATTATTTGGTAATGAAATCCCACAATTTGCAAATAATAATTACATACTAATAGTTTATAGAAATGTACGTGTGCCAAAAGCTATGTCTAGAAAATTCGGCCATGTAACACAGCAGACAGAGACCGAAGTGTCGTGTAGAATGTCCGAGAAGCGGCAAGAATGGGTTAGAGTTTGTAGAATGTTTCAGAACGATCGCGCAGTGGGAAGTTGGAGAGCTTTATGTAAATCAAGAATATTCCAGAAGGTTCAGGTCCTGTCGTGAAGTATATATAAAGGAGCCAGTCGCTCGCTAGTCCAATGTTCGTATCGGACAAGTAATGGACAACGACACTTGAGAAGTACGGCAAAAATGTCAAGAGTTCGCAAATTTCTGTAATATTCGGCAGTGTAGCCTGAGTTGCTGAACTGTGAGTGTAGTTCTAATATGTACTTGTGGCTGCAGTGGGGTAATTATTTTGGACAGTGAAACGTATGTAATGGACGAGAATGCTGTACTGGAGATAAACGAAATGAATATCTCTAACCAAAATAAACATCCCATTTGTACTTAATTCATATGTATTATTTCGTTCAAATCACTTTACTTGCGGCGAAGACGGGGCAACTACTCAACTACTCATGTCATACACATATAATCTCTAATACCTACATACACGCATTTGAGGTCGAAGGGGTGAAACAATTGTCAAATAACCTACACAACGTGTAAGGGTGTACTGGCTGCTGGTTTGTTCACGTTATATTGTTACCCATAAATTATTGGTTAATTACCAATATATAGTTAATCATTAACCATTACTATTATAATGGGTAACTGCTACATGTCATTACAATTACGATGTAATTTTAATTACCAGTTCACCATTACCGTGTAATGGTAACGCTAAGTTCCTGTTTACATTACCATTACGCTGTAATGCATTACCAATTAATTCAATTACGATTTTTCCCAACTCGGGTTCTGGTTAATCGTTCGGCAACTTTTTTTTTTTTTTTGATTGGAGGTTTAACGACCACCGTGAGCAACTCAATGGGCTATAAGCAGTCGCCCGTCCCTAATTTAGGGTCACTGGTTCCAGGGAAGGGAGAGAGCCAGTGCCGTAAGACAAACACAACATCCATGCCTCACCGGGATTCGAACCCGGACCCCTTTCGGACGAATGAACCGAGGCCATCGCCTTAGACCACTGCGCCACCGGGGCTGCCAGATTACAATTAACGTGTAATTCATTACAAGGTAATCCTAATTATGGTTTGCACAAGGTAATGGAATTAATGTGTAATGCATTACAATGAAGAGGATATAATTCAATTATTTAATAATGCCATTCAAACGCAATGGAATTATTTGGTAATGAAATCCCACAATTTGCAAATAATAATTACATACTAATAGTTTATAGAAATGTACGTGTGCCAAAAGCTATGTCTAGAAAATTCGGCCATGTAACACAGCAGACAGAGACCGAAGTGTCGTGTAGAATGTCCGAGAAGCGGCAAGAATGGGTTAGAGTTTGTAGAATGTTTCAGAACGATCGCGCAGTGGGAAGTTGGAGAGCTTTATGTAAATCAAGAATATTCCAGAAGGTTCAGGTCCTGTCGTGAAGTATATATAAAGGAGCCAGTCGCTCGCTAGTCCAATGTTCGTATCGGACAAGTAATGGACAACGACACTTGAGAAGTACGGCAAAAATGTCAAGAGTTCGCAAATTTCTGTAATATTCGGCAGTGTAGCCTGAGTTGCTGAACTGTGAGTGTAGTTCTAATATGTACTTGTGGCTGCAGTGGGGTAATTATTTTGGACAGTGAAACGTATGTAATGGACGAGAATGCTGTACTGGAGATAAACGAAATGAATATCTCTAACCAAAATAAACATCCCATTTGTACTTAATTCATATGTATTATTTCGTTCAAATCACTTTACTTGCGGCGAAGACGGGGCAACTACTCAACTACTCATGTCATACACATATAATCTCTAATACCTACATACACGCATTTGAGGTCGAAGGGGTGAAACAATTGTCAAATAACCTACACAACGTGTAAGGGTGTACTGGCTGCTGGTTTGTTCACGTTATATTGTTACCCATAAATTATTGGTTAATTACCAATATATAGTTAATCATTAACCATTACTATTATAATGGGTAACTGCTACATGTCATTACAATTACGATGTAATTTTAATTACCAGTTCACCATTACCGTGTAATGGTAACGCTAAGTTCCTGTTTACATTACCATTACGCTGTAATGCATTACCAATTAATTCAATTACGATTTTTCCCAACTCGGGTTCTGGTTAATCGTTCGGCAACTTTTTTTTTTTTTTTTGATTGGAGGTTTAACGACCACCGTGAGCAACTCAATGGGCTATAAGCAGTCGCCCGTCCCTAATTTAGGGTCACTGGTTCCAGGGAAGGGAGAGAGCCAGTGCCGTAAGACAAACACAACATCCATGCCTCACCGGGATTCGAACCCGGACCCCTTTCGGACGAATGAACCGAGGCCATCGCCTTAGACCACTGCGCCACCGGGGCTGCCAGATTACAATTAACGTGTAATTCATTACAAGGTAATCCTAATTATGGTTTGCACAAGGTAATGGAATTAATGTGTAATGCATTACAATGAAGAGGATATAAATCAATTATTTAATAATGCCATTCAAACGCAATGGAATTATTTGGTAATGAAATCACACAATTTGCAAATAATAATTACATACTAATAGTTTATAGAAATGTACGTGTGCCAAAAGCTATGTCTAGAAAATTCGGCCATGTAACACAGCAGACAGAGACCGAAGTGTCGTGTAGAATGTCCGAGAAGCGGCAAGAATGGGTTAGAGTTTGTAGAATGTTTCAGAACGATCGCGCAGTGGGAAGTTGGAGAGCTTTATGTAAATCAAGAATATTCCAGAAGGTTCAGGTCCTGTCGTGAAGTATATATAAAGGAGCCAGTCGCTCGCTAGTCCAATGTTCGTATCGGACAAGTAATGGACAACGACACTTGAGAAGTACGGCAAAAATGTCAAGAGTTCGCAAATTTCTGTAATATTCGGCAGTGTAGCCTGAGTTGCTGAACTGTGAGTGTAGTTCTAATATGTACTTGTGGCTGCAGTGGGGTAATTATTTTGGACAGTGAAACGTATGTAATGGACGAGAATGCTGTACTGGAGATAAACGAAATGAATATCTCTAACCAAAATAAACATCCCATTTGTACTTAATTCATATGTATTATTTCGTTCAAATCACTTTACTTGCGGCGAAGACGGGGCAACTACTCAACTACTCATGTCATACACATATAATCTCTAATACCTACATACACGCATTTGAGGTCGAAGGGGTGAAACAATTGTCAAATAACCTACACAACGTGTAAGGGTGTACTGGCTGCTGGTTTGTTCACGTTATATTGTTACCCATAAATTATTGGTTAATTACCAATATATAGTTAATCATTAACCATTACTATTATAATGGGTAACTGCTACATGTCATTACAATTACGATGTAATTTTAATTACCAGTTCACCATTACCGTGTAATGGTAACGCTAAGTTCCTGTTTACATTACCATTACGCTGTAATGCATTACCAATTAATTCAATTACGATTTTTCCCAACTCGGGTTCTGGTTAATCGTTCGGCAACTTTTTTTTTTTTTTTTTTTGATTGGAGGTTTAACGACCACCGTGAGCAACTCAATGGGCTATAAGCAGTCGCCCGTCCCTAATTTAGGGTCACTGGTTCCAGGGAAGGGAGAGAGCCAGTGCCGTAAGACAAACACAACATCCATGCCTGACCGGGATTCGAACCCGGACCCCTTACGGACGAATGATCAGAGGCCAACGCCTTAGACCACTGCGCCACCGGGGCGGCTCGTTCGGCTACATCCGGGATATAGCGTGAGCAGTGTTGCGTTGCCTTTCCTAGAACCACTAGCCCTAAAATAGTGACGGACAACTATTTACATACTCGTGGAAATTATAAAATCTCGAAAAAAGTCAGCCTGGTTACTTTATTGCCAGTCTTGAGTTCTAATGCTATCTTTGAAAACGAGATATCTTTGAAAATACGGGTAACCCTTTCATATACACATATACTTATCTTCATGTTACATATTATTAACATATTTTCTGGTTTTGTATCATTGCAGACTTTCGATCGAAGCTCGAATAAATTTAGTTAGGTGCAATTTTATCTCAGTCTAATATAAAAATCGTAAAAAATCACAATACATATACATACCTGATCAGTAGACGAATTCGACTCCATTCGTAGTTTTATAGCAACGGAAAGGACACAGTCTCGTTGATGACCTAAACTGTAATTGAAATTACTATTCTTTGAGAAGTATTTTTAGAAAACCGAAATTCTGGCACTTAACAGAAATCACATGCCAGGGAAGTCCGACCTTTATACACCGTTGGAGCAGAAAGAAAGCGGATTTAGAAATAATATGACGTGTGTACGCACAGTTCGTGCATTTCATGGAAGCTAGGTATGACGCTTAAATCAGCTGACGTACACGTATTTTCGTGAATCGATAAGTACATGCTGATAGATTTCGATGTTAATTGTATCGATTTCCGTTTCTTTTTTTCGGTGAGCTTTTTTTTTTTTCATAAAATGTAATTTAAAATAAAAAAGTATTTTTTTTTTATAGTCGAAAACACAGGGTGTTAAAATCTATCACTCTGATGGAATCGATCTTAGGCAGCTAAATGCATATTACTTTTGAACAGGAATACATACACATACCCTTATATTCAGGGACGGATGTCGAAGGGTGAGGGGTCTAATAAAACTTGAAAAAAGTATTTTTTTGCGCAAATGAAGCCAGTAGGGATTTTTGTAATTGTATAATTCTCTGGAGTAGCGTTTCGCAAAATGTAGGCCGCGAGTCGATTTTCAGTGGGCCGCGAGTCGATTTTCAGTGGGCCGCGAGTCGATTTTCAGTGGGCCGCGAATCGATTTTCAGTGGGCCGCGAATCGATTTTCAGTGGGCCGCTAATCGATTTTCAGTGGGCCGCGAGTCGATTTTCACTGGGCCGCAAATAGTTTTTGAAATGTGTGACGCACATGTCATCGTAGCTCAGTTCGGAGAGTGACTTACTCCTGAGTGAGGGGGACCTGGATTCGACGCCCGGCGTGGACAAACCTGTGTTTGCCGCCCCGGTGGCGCAGTGGTCTAAGGCGCTGGCCTCTGGTCATTCGTCCGTAAGGGGTCCGGGTTCGAATCCCGGTGAGGCATGGATGTTGTGTTTGTCTTACGGCACTGGCTCTCTCCCTTCCCTGGAACCAGTGACACTAAATTAGGGACGGGCGACTGCTTATAGCCCATTGAGTTGCTCACGGTGGTCGTTAAACCTCCAATCAAAAAAAAAAAAAAAAAAAAAAAAACCTGTGTTTTCACAAATGCGAAAATCTTGTACTTACAGTAGAACCTCGTTTATACGTTTTTCTCAACTATACGTAATATACATGTATTGCCGATCCAAAAATTCCGAATTACCCTTAATGTTATATTTTTCTTGTTTCGTTTATACGTTTTTTCAATTATACGTTATTTTTACTTGGTCCTTTGAAAAACTTATAAACGAGGTACAGTGGAACCTCGGTTATACGCTTTTCTAGGGGATGGCCTTAAAAAAACGTAACGAAATTTCGAAACCATAAATACTGTTGTAAAATTTATGCTTTGGATATAAGATATTTATTAATTATGATTTATTTAAAGTCGAATTTGCAGCGAAAAAAGAGAAACACCGTTACAAATTGTAATATATTTTATTGCATCGCAAAAATCAAAAAGCTTATTAAAATCAAGTTTTTCTTTCGACAGCTCTATCCGTCAATAAATTTCCTCGTTCTAGATCAAGTGAAATCATTACTAAGAGGGTCATAACAAAAGTTCTTCACACGTTAATCTGAAACGGAAGCGGATGGTGCAATCGGGAAAATGATTGCGTCATGTCAAGGTCAGACTCTCAGCAGCGCAGTGGTGTCAGAACGACGCGCTATCTTTTGCTGCATGGACGTAGAAGGGTTTGGAAGATGGAAGCATGCAGCTCCTCAGGTCGAGTCACGGCGTTAGACCAGCGCTCGTACGTGAAAATAGCAACTCTATGTAAAAAACTCCAACACAGATCCATACTGCCTTGCAAGAAGTTTGTGGGGAAGGAACTCTTGATCGAGGGCATCGCGCTTTCGTGAGGGCCGAAGCAGCATCGAAGATGATCACCACTCAAGCCGACCTCAAACGGTGACAGACAAAACGTCTGTCATCATAGTTGCAACGCAGTCGAGGAGATAGCTCATCAGGCAAATTTGTCCGCCATGTCTGTTCCCCGGATTTTAATCAACTCACTTGGAAAAAGAAAAATCGCCGCGCGCTCGGTGCCCCATCAGCTCACCCCTGAGCAGAAGGTAGCCAGAGTTAGCATCGCACAGGATCACCTCCACAGTTCGAAAGGAAGGGCAACACCTTCCTGAACAGAATTGTCGCAATCGATGAGACTTGGACCTGTGATTTTGAACCCGAACTGAAGTTGCAATCAACGGAATGGAGGCATCCAAGTTCCCCACGTCCCTCAAAGTGTCATCCAAGTTCCCCACGTCCCTCAAAGTGTCATCCAAGTTCCCCACGTCCCTCAAAGTGGAGTCACAATCAACGGAATGGAGGCATCCAAGTTCCCCACGTCCCTCAAAGTGTCATCCAAGTTCCCCATGTCCCTCAAAGTGGAGTCACAGTCAACGGAATGGAGGCATCCAAGTTCCCCACGTCCTTCAAAGTGTCATCCAAGTTCCCCACGTCCCTCAAAGTGTCATCCAAGTTCCCCACGTCCCTCAAAGTGGAGTCACAATCAACGGAATGGAGGCATCCAAGTTCCCCACGTCCCTCAAAGTGTCGTCGGCAACAATCCAAAGTGGAGCAAATGATGGTTTTTGCCTACGTTGCCCAGGGTGTTGTTGTCTCTGATCGAGTGCCGGTAGAACAAAATGTCAACGCACGATTTTATCGTGACTTTCTGAGGACAAAGTTGAAACCGAAAATTCGTCAAAATCGCCCCAACTTGTTGGATCTTGCTGCATGACAACGGATTGTGTCATGGTGCAGCATCGGTACGGGGACTTTTCTCGAAATATGGCTGGAAAACTTTATCCCACCCACCATACAGCCCTGATCTCAGTCCACCCGACTTTGATCTTTTCCCAAAGTTAAAAAATCGGTACAGTGGCATCCTCTGCGAATCGCTGGACGAACTGTCATTGGACGTGACCCGTGTAATACGACAACGGAACGAAGATGGCGTACTACGGGCATCCAGGACCTACCTCACTGCTGGGAAGCTGTCACTAGCAGCGGAGGGGAGTACATTGAACGGCAATAAGGTAAGTTTCTTCCGTTACTTCACACTTTTCTCAAAAACAGACAGTGTGCAGAACAGGAGAGGGCACCACTGCTCGCTGAATATCCGCAGTCGTGGCTGTTGGGTCATTCCGCGCATGTCGGACAACCCGTCGGTCCTCTCTCTCTCAGTGGTTCGTCTAGGTCTCCCAGACTCTTCCTATCGCTGCTGCGGGACTTGTTCTATCCACTGCTGCCAACAGCGTGCTTTGGTGATAACCGTGCGACGCGTATAACGCGCAATACTGCCATGAGACCATCCTGCTTCCCGGAGCCCTACGATGCGGCCCCTCTCGAACTCCTCCAACTGCTTGAATTGCTTCCGAACTTTTTCTCCGAGGCATACTTCATTTCCAAAGTATGCTACCAACACAACAGCACGAGTCAGAATGGCAAGCGCGCGCAACGGGACAACCTTATATAGCCAGTCAGGCACATCGCTACGACCCCTTCTTGCTGGCGTCACATGCGCGGCCGAGCGTGATTCTTGAATCATTTGCATGTCTCACGATGTCAAACCTACCCACCAAGTTTCATATTATTCTTTTGACGATGAGTGTATTTTTTTCCTTTCCTGACCTGCTCTTGCTTAGAACAACCCGAGCTAGTCATATGATGTGCAATTACTGACCATAAAACCTTCTGGAGACCTAAAACCAGTGAAATGTATTCCAAACGCAATGTGAAATCACAATTATTTAGGTTTCACGAAAGCAATGAGAAAGATGATGGCACAGCAAATAACAATTTGAAGTTCACAGAGTAATGCAACAAGCGACCTGAAAAGTCAAATGATTCCTCCCGAACCCAATCCACTAAAACTTAAGAAAGCCAAGTTTCTTTTCACGCATCAGTGACTTCATAGTTTTCATTGGACCGCACGACTCAACTTACGGGACAGCTTTGAACGAAAGGTTTCGCGATACGTAAGTAGCGTCGTGCGGTCCATGGGACCGCTGCGTCAATAAAAGATATACTACCAATGGTGATCCCCACAAAGCATGCCTGCAGATTGCTTAGTTAATAAAATATTGGAAGGTACAAGTCTATTGCATATGTGAATAAAATATACATTAATAACTGATGCTGTCCGTGGGATTGCACGATGCCACTTAGGGGTCAAAATTTGCAGTACAGGACCGGCCCGAGCCCAGACTCTTTTACTAAAATGATGAAAAAGTAGCCCGGGCCTGACAAAGCCCATGAAAGACTTCCAGACTACACCTCACATGGAAGATTACTCTGTACCTTGATTAGCTGCGCAGAATTCTGTAAAAAGAAAATGAGGAAGTGCATGACTTTTGTAACGAAGTAAATTTCTCCGTCATTTTTGGTCCACGCCGGGGATCGAACCCGAGTCCACTTATTCCGGAACAAGTTGCTCTACCAACTGAGCTACGCAGATGTTCGTCCTCGCTGCTATCTGCCTTTATGTCGTGTGCGTCCTGCGGGGCAGGCACGTCACCCCCATCCCCGAAAGAGGGCCGGGGCATGGCCCACGGGTCAGCCGTGGCCATGAATCGTTGCAGGCAGCCATCCGCTGTAGAACGTGCACTTGAGAACTCCCAGTCAATCTGGTGTGTGGAAATGCAACGTCACACACATTTATTTTTCGAAGCGCTGAAGAAGGGATTCTCTTATTTTTCCTATCTCGCGGTGTGGAAAGGACATCACACCATTGCGAAATCTTTAACGGCCGGGTCATCCGGGAAGTTCGGGCGCCATTATAGCGAAGTAAATTTCTCCGTCATTTTTGGTTTACGCCGGGGATCGAACCCGAGTCCACTTATTCCGGAACAAGTCGCTCTACAAACTGATCTACGCAGACGTTCGTTCTCGCTGCTATCTGCCTTTATGTCGTGTGCATCCTGCGGGGGCAGGCACGTCACACTTTCTTTTTGAGTTACGATTTTCAGTAAATTTATTCACACTTTGAGCGTTTCTAATTTTTACGCCCATCAGAACATGGGATTACGCCGAGAAATCTGGGGGTTCGATCCGAGTTTTTATAAGAGATCTGAGTTTTGTAAGAGATTTTGAGTTTTTATAAGAGATCTGGGGCTCGATCCCAGCGGTGTCGAAATACAATTTTTCGGTTGCTGTGTGTTAATTAATGAAAAAGCGTGGAAAGAGGTTATAATGAATAACTCTTCTTTCTCCCAGCTAAGCTAATTATAATGAATAAAGCTTTCAACTAAGCTAAGTATAATGCTTCTGCTACTGAATTATATGCTTGTACTAAGCTTCAAATAGTGAATTCAAATGGTTGTTGTTACTAGTTAATTAAGATCATGAATAAAGTCACCTGCTAGTAGTGTAGTAATAGTAATGAACAAACTTATAACTGGTAGTAATGTTGTAGCAGTAATTAAGATGAATAAAGTCTTATGCTGGTTGTTACTAGTAATATTAATTGAAATAAACCTAACAGCCAGACAGAGGTCTGACAGTACTATGAACTGAGAAAGACGTACTTACGTAAAACCTTTTATTATGAACTTCTACTGGTATCATCACACACAGCTACTCAAATAACACGTAGTTCCTTGCACATGAACGGAGCTCTATACTCATAAACAAACGCTCTCTTTCACATACCAACACTTTCCGTACAACAACAAACGCTCTCTTTGGGTATCGTTGAACGCGCCTATTTATACTGGCTACCACCACGTCATGACTTACACTCATTGCCAGATCTCATTCAGCGGGTGAAATAATATCTCGTTCAGTAAGAAGATAATTTACATAGAAAAATAAAATAACCAGAGATAGTAAAATCAAAAGGAAAGTGAATATAGAGTATACGTTACAAGGTATCGAATCATATGTAGAGGATTTTAGGAAGGGAGTGTCTGACTCCAGCCAGGTCTTTTTTTTTTTTTTTTTTTTTTTGATTGGAGGTTTAACGACCACCGTGAGCAACTCAATGGGCTATAAGCAGTCGCCCGTCCCTAATTTAGGGTCACTGGTTCCAGGGAAGGGAGAGAGCCAGTGCCGTAAGACAAACACAACATCCATGCCCGACTGGATTCGAACCCGGACCCCTTACGGACGAATGATCAGAGGCCAGCTGTAACGTACCAGGAGATGTGACGTACCTGCCAGAAGGACGCACACGACATAAAGGCAGATAGGAATCAGAATAAAATGTCCGCGTAGCTTAATTGGTAGAGCAACTTATTCCGGAATGAGTGGACCCGGGTTCGAATGCTGGCGCGGATAAAAATGACGGAGAAATTCACTTCGTTATAATGGCGCCCGAACTATCCGGATGACCCGACCGTTCAAAATCTCGCATTGGTGTGATGTTATTTCCACACCGCAAGATAGGAAAAATATGAGCAGCACTTCGAAAGAAAAAAAAAAAGAAAAATAAGGGGGAGATGATGTAACGTACCAGGAGATGTGACGTATCTGCCAGAAGGACGCACACGACATAAAGGCAGATAGGAATCAGAGTAATCGTCCGCGTAGCTTAATTGGTAGAGCAACTTGTTCCGGAATAAGCGTACTCGGGTTCAAATCCCGGCGTAGGCCAAAAATGACGGAGAAATTCACTTCGTTATAATGGCGCCCGAACTATCCGGATGACCCGACCGTTCAAAATCTCGCATTGGTGTGATGTTATTTCCACACCGCGAGATAGGAAAAATATGAGCAGCACTTCGAAAGAAAAATAAAAATAAGGGGGAGATGATGTAACGTACCAGGAGATGTGACGTACCTGCCAGAAGGACGCACACGACATAAAGGCAGATAGGAATCAGAATAAAATGTCCGCGTAGCTTAATTGGTAGAACAACTTATTCCGGAATGAGTGGACCCGGGTTCGAATCCTGGCGCGGATAAAAATGACGGAGAAATTCACTTCGTTATACAGCGCCTTAGACCACTGCGCCACCGGGGCGGCCAGCCAGGTCTTAAGCAACCCTTAGAAAAAGGAAGCTAGGAGATTTGTGCTAGAGTGCCTGATAGGAAAGTGACACGGAAGCGAGGTAGAAGACGCCCTTATTTACTACCGCGGGAGCTATACCCGGGGTCCGACGGCTTAACGTACCCATCCGACGCACGGCGCATATTTAGTGGTTCGAGCGTTCACACCTGCCTGGGATCGAACCCAAGGTCTTCTCCGTGGCAGTCACGAACGTTGACCACTAGGCCACCCGCTGCCCTAAAACGTGCAAAGAGCGATGACTTTTGCTATTCATATGAGATTATGCCTGTGGTATGACTATTCCCGGAGGGCAACCCCCGTGCCCCCTCTGATATTTATGACCACGGCCCAGGTGAGGCATGAATGGTATGTTTATCTTAAGGCATTGACTTCCTTTCTTTTCTGGAAACACTGACCCGAAATTCGAGACGTCTGACTGCTTGCAGCCCAATGAGTTGCGCATGGAGGTCTTTAAAACAACAACAACAAAAAACAAGAAAGACGACATCGAATTTTCGGTTGTAATCAGCACATCTTTTGAATCCTTTCTCATGCGATTTTAATTTATCAAAGTTATTCAAAGCTTATGCAACCAGTTAGGAAAAGAATCAATCGGGTTTCTGCAATCGAGAAAACATCCAGGAATAGAACCAGCTGCTTACCTACACCAGCAGCTAAAAAACATGTTACGAAAATTTATCAGAGACAGAGAGATTTTTAAATCGAACAGTTAAAAGAAGAAATATACACCCATGAGCCATTACATTATGACAACCTACCTAATAAATTGTAGGACCCCCCCTTTAGCCCTCAAAACAGCGGCCTCTCGGCGAGGCATCGATTCGATGAGGTAGAGATCGGTATCCTGTGGTATGTGGTGCCATAATGTCAAAAGCAGGTCCACCAGTTCCCGTACATTTCGGGGCGGTGGTGATTTAGCGCGAATCCGCTTTTTCAAGACACAAATGTTCGATTGGGTTCCTGTCAGGTGAATTTGGAGGCCAGGGATTTCACAGAAAGTCACCAGCATGTTCTTCGAACCACTCCTTGACGATTCTGGCAGTGCGGCATGTCGCATTATCCTGTGAATAATGTCCATCACCAGCAGGAAATTTTCTCACTTTCCATGAATGTGTGAACTGGTCCGCAAAGATGTTCATATACCTGACAACTGTCCGAGATTGGGCTATTGAGATAATGGGGCCTAAAGTGTCCCAAGAAAGCATCGCCCACAGCATAACACCAGCACCACTGGCCTGTTTCCACCCAACAGTACATCCAGGTGCCATATTTTTTTTTTTTTTTTTTTGAGATTTAACGACCACCGTGAGCAACTCAATGGGCTATAAGCAGTCGCCCGTCCCTAATTTAGGGTCACTGGTTCCAGGGAAGGGAGAGAGCCAGTGCCGTAAGACAAACACAACATCCATGCCTGGTCGGGATTCGAACCCGGACCCCGTTCGGACGAATGATCAGAGGCCATCGCCTTAGACCACTGCGCCACCGGGGCGGCATTGCAGGTTTAACGACCGCCGTGAGCAACTCAATGGGCTATAAGCAGTCGCCCGTCCCTAATTTAGAGTCACTGGTTCCAGGGAAGGGAGAGAGCCAGTGCCGTAAGACAAACACAACATCTATGCCTCACCGGCATAGAGGATATGGCACCTGGGCCGCCACCGGGGCGGCCCAAGTGCCATATCCTCCGTATTACCATGTAATGGTAACACTAAGTTCTTGTTCCCATTACCATTACGCTGTAATGCATTACCAATTAATTCAATTACGATTTTGCCCAACTCTGATTTATAAGCGGGTTTCAGTGCATTTTATTTTCTCAAATGGTGCAAATTTTTACGAAGATTGTAATTCTTTCATGTGGTTCGTCCAAGTGCTTGATGAACTCGTCCAAAAATCACCAAAACTGCGTATACATTTTCTGACGTAGAATTACGTCTAATGTCTCATTGAGCAAGGTGTCATGTTAGCGGTGGGAGCGTTACCAAACGCTGTAATGCAGGTTCGCGCTCAGTACCCCGCAACCGTTCAACCGATTCGCATCGGATCTAAAGTGTTTAACAGCTAAAGGACTTCATAACCTAAAAATGCTTCATTTGTTAAAATCCGTTGATTAGATTAAAAGTTATGACCTTGAAAAATTTAACATTGATTTTCACGTTGTGTCACCACTAAAAGGTGAATATCTCGAAAACTCTTTATCGTACGATAACAACTAAAACACCTGAGGATAAAGCTTTCAAAACTCTGTAAGATGAGCCCACATTGAGTTTTTAAATTTTTTTTTAAAATTTCAAAAATTAATTTTTAATTTTTAAATATTTTCATAAATTAAAGATGCTCAGAAAAACTGTTGCGTAACGTGTCAGAAACCACAGAAAACATAAAGCACAGGAAGAGCGAAGGCCAGAGAGTTTGAAAAAAATTGCTTTGACCCCATCTGAAAAGATGAAATTGTACTGACAGCGGAAGAAGGAGCGCGCCCATGTGGAGGCGCAGAGTACTCAGCCGTTCACATCCACTGCCACGGAGCCCCAACTGTCTACAAAGGGAGAAAATTTATAAAATAAGAGGAACACAACTACTCAAACGCGTACAGCACGACAAAAGAATTTTCGTGTCAGCGAAAATATAGTGGAGAACTTACTAAGTGTTACATGTGCAGATGTACACTATATTAACAAAAGTCACCGGACGCCCTTCAAAAGCAAATGAACGGATCCGCTGCGTTGTTAAGACGCGCGGTACAGCTGCAAACGGTATAAAAACAAGCCTGCAGCTGACCGCGATCATACCGCACTGTGAGGTGGAGTGAAAATGCCGCGGTGGGAGAGAACTGACTTTGAGAAAGGAAAGATTGTTGGGTGTTATACACTGAGTGACCACTTTATTATGACCACCCCCTCAGTACTTCGTTGGGCCACCTTTTGCCTTTAATACTGCGTCGATTCTTCGTGGCATGGACTCCACGAGATGTTGATAGGTGGTTTGTGGAATCTGAGACCATGTTTGATGAATAGCACTTTCCAGAAGTGTGAGATTGCAGGGTTGTGGGTCCAGCTGTCTGATGGCTCGTTCAACTTCATCCCACAAATTCTCAATGGGGATTATGGGGGACACCTAAGCAAAGTAAACTCACCGGCATGTTCCTGAAACCAATCCTGTACAATACGAGCACTATGGCAGGACGCATTATCTTGTTTTTTTTTTTTTTTTGGTTGGAGGTTTAACGACCACCGTGAGCAACTCAATGGGCTATAAGCAGTCGCCCGTCCCTAATTTAGGGTCATTGGCTCCAGGGAAGGGAGAGAGCCAGTGCCGTAAGACAAACACAACATCCATGCCTGACCGGGATTCGAACCCGGACCCCTTACGGACGAATGATCATAGGCCAGCATTATCTTGTTGAAAGTAGCCATCGCCATTGGGATAAACCATCCACATGACAGGATGCACTTGGTCTGCAACGATGTTTAGATATGATGTGCCGGTCAGACGTTGATCAACACGAATTAAATAGCCCAAAGCATGCCAGGAAAACATTCCCCAAACCATAACGTTGCCTCCACCAGCTTGAAGAGTTGTAGCAATGCGTTTGGGGTCCATGCTTTCGTGCTGTTTTGGCCAAATTCTCACTCGGCCAACGGCATGGTGCAACTGAAAACGTGATTCATCGGACCACATAATTTGTTTCCAATAATCGACTGTCCAATCCTTATGCTCCTGTGCAAACTGGAGACGTTTTCTCTTGTTAACTGCAGACAGCAAAGGTGTTCGAACAGGCCTTCGGCTGCCATATCCCATCCGACGCAGTGTACGGCGAACAGTGCGTGCAGAGATCATTTGAGGGGATCCTTGATTAAGATGGTCTGTAATTTGCTGCACTGCTGCCCTTCTGTTGTCTGTTACCAGCAGTCACTAGTCGATGGCAACTACGCGTTGCAAGTAGAGACCCAGTTTTTTGGCTGACAGCCCAGTCTTTAAACACTTTAGCAACAGCTGCTATGGAACATTTCACGAATGTGGCGGTTTCGGTGATACTCGCTCCATGGCTCCGATGTCCTACAATCATCCCACATTGAAAGTCCGTCAAATTGCGTTTTTAACTATCTCGTCACCCAAAAATCACTTCTACTACTGTCGCAAGCACTAAGCTTTCCCTTTTTATACTAGCCAGCGTGCAGCCATAGCTGATTTGCTTAAAACTGTTAGGTGGTCATAATAAAGTGGCCACTCAGTGTATTAGTGCGTTGTCCATAAGAGAAACTGAGAGGCGTTTAAACATACCCAAGTCAACTGTTTTGGATGTACTGAATAAGTGGAAGACACATGGCGTGCCTGAAGCAACAAAACGTACTGGCAGACCAAAAAAAAATCAGTGATAGAGGACGTCGAAGACTCAGGAGTGTCGTAACAGCTAATCGACGGAGTATTGCACAATACCTCAGTGTATAGGTGAATAAAAATCCTGGAACTTCGGTACGTACACGTACCATTCGCAGAGAACTTCATTCCATGGGTTACCGTGGTCGTGCGGCTGCTCATAAGCCTTTCATCTCCACTTGGAATGCTACTCGTCGTTTAGCATGGGGTAAAGAACATTTATCGTGGACCGTAGATCAATGGAAACGGGTCCTATGGACTGATGAATCCAGATACACGATCAATCAGTCTGATGGCCATGTGTAGGTATAGTCGCAGCCGGGAAAACGCTATTTAATGCAGTGTACTGTTCCTACGATCAAGTTTGGACATGGCAGTGTACTCCTGTGGGGGTGTTTTACGTGGTATGGTCCCGGCCCGTTGGTTAACGTGGACAAACCTGTTAACCAGCACGTTTACCTCGATATTCTGGACAATTATGCAATACCAACTCTGTGACAATACTATGGAACCGAGCCTTGTTGTTACTAGCAGGATAATGCACCGAGCCATAAAGCAAGGACTGTTACAGCGTGGTTTGACGATAATTCCTTATCGTGTGCGGACTGGCCAGCACAGAGCCCTGATCTTAATCCCATAGATCACCTATGGGATGAATTATAGTGCCGCATAAGAAGTTTGGAACCAAGGCCTATTACAAAGCAACAGTTAGCGGCAGCAAATGGACTGAATGGAAGCGCTTACCTATCGCTGTGTTCCAAAACCTTGTCGGAAGCGTGTCTCGAAGGGTCAGTGCATACGTTAAGGCCAAAGGTGGACCGACACCGTACTAATTTACCCATCTCGTCACCCCAAAAATCACTTCTACTACTGTCGCAAGCACTAAGCTTTCCCTTTTTATATTAGCCTCGCCCTCTGGCGGCAACAGCGTGCAGTTTGGACCTGGCAGTGTACTCCTGTGGGGGTGTTTTTCGTGGTATAAATGCTATGTTGTGTTTCTCTTCTAGGTGTCCGGTGACTTTTGTCAATATAGTGTATATGGTGCGGCAACTGCTTAGTTTCGAAAACTATTCTTTACTAACGATTTCGGATAGGTTTGCGATATATACGATCGTTTATGGCTTCTAAACGATTTAAAATGTATTCAATATATATTTAAAATGTATTCAATATATACGATTTAAAATGTATTCCATAAAAGATATCAGTTGGTTAGAAACATTGCAAGCGGAGTTTCCAAATGAAGATGCGGCAAATTTTAATGAGTGTAGAACTTCTGGACAGAATCGTTGAGAAATAACAAAGTGCCAAAACTTTCAAAATCAAATGGATTCTTGTATCCACCATATGCACATCATTTACCTCCATTGGATCCTATTATTGAGCGTTTGATATCACCGAGATTACCTTTCATGCAAATTCGCCGTTTTAGACATCAGCAAGGTAGTTATGCTATAATTGGTCAAGTAGTGAACGTGCCTGTTGATGTTAATAATATGGTTCAAACACTTCCACGCTAATTAGGCGACGATTATGCTTTTAATGTTAGTATTAAGAAGAGTGGCCTCCCCGGTGGCGCAGTGGTCTAAGCGATGGTTCCTGACCACTTGTTCGAGATGGGTCCGGGTTCAAATCCGGGTGAGGCATGGATGTTGTGTTTGTCTTACGGCACTGGCTCTCTCCCTTCACTGGAAAGAGTAGCCCTAAGTTAATGATGGGCGACTGCTTATAGCCCACTGAGTTGCTCACGGTGGTTGTTAAACCCCCAATAAAAAAAAAGAAAAAGAAAAGTGTTTTAAAAGCGTGGCTATAGTAGTAATCGATACACCGTTGTATATAAGCTTTAATATAGGGTGATTCAAAAGCCCATGAACTCTATACTTTAAAACGTATTTGCTGTAAAACCATAAAAGATATCCGAGTATTGCTGCTTGTGGCTGCTGTGTGTGACCTTGAGGAACGAGCTGCGCCACGTGATAGCACCACGTGACACTACGCTTACGCGGGCACTGGCAGGTAGTAACGTTCAGTCAGCCATGAGTCTCGCGCAAGAACAGAGAGTCGCTTTGTTAGAAGTTTATTTTGCGGAAACATCTTACCAACGTTTCATCCAGCTCTTTCAAAGGAAGTTTCCTGATGCTCCTATACCAGGGAAAACAACTGTGTATGACCTTGTGAACCGGTTTCGCGAGACAGACAGTGTCAGGATAAGCCGAAAAGCGGCCGGCCGTCCGTGGTGACGACCACGTTTCTGGAGAAAATTCACGTTTCTCTGCAGCGCTCTCCCCGGAAGTCACTTCGGCGGCTGTCTCGACAGTGAGGGGCATCGTATTCAGCCTGCCAGAGGGCTACTAAACGTCTAAAGCTAATTTGAGTAGTGCAAGAGCTACGTCTTTTGGACTCGGAAAAGCTCATTGCCTACTGCCAATGGTTTTAGAGTTTAACGCGCAACAATGTGACTAACCAGCTTAACAACACTTTTTTCAGTGACGAGGCAGGGTTTCATTTGAATGGATATGTCAGTAGCCAAAACACTCGCATATAGGCAGCGGAGAATCCACACGCATTGCATGAGGTTGGACTTCACTGTCAGAAAGTCAGAGTGTGGTGCTCCATGTCTAGACAGCGAATTGTAGGGCCATTTTTTTTCGACACGATTGTATATTCCGCTGTGTATGCAGATATCATTCATCAATTTGTAGCGACGCTGGAAGAACACGGACGTTACTGTTGGTTTCAACAAGATGGAGCAACGTGCCACGTATCAAACGACACAATGGAGATGCGCCGTGAGTTTTTCCACGATCGATTAATCTCGAAAAACTTTGGCCCCCTCGCTCACCAGAATTGAGTCCTCCAGACTTTCATTTGTGGGGCTATCTGAAAGACACAGTTTACCACAACAACCCTAAGACGGGCCGCCCCGGTGGCGCAGTGGTCTAAGGCGTTGGCCTCTGATCATTCGTCCGTAAGGGGTCCATGTTTGAATTCCGGTAAGGCATGGATGCTGCACTTGTCTTACGGCACTGGTTCTCTCCCTTCCCTGGAACCACTGACACTAAATTAGGGACGGGCGACTGCTTATAGCCCATTGAGTTGCTCACGGTGGTCGTTAAACCTCCAATCAGCCGCCCCGGTGGCGCAGTGGTCTAAGGCGTTGGCCTCTGATCATTCGTCCGAAAGGGGTCCGGGTTCGAATCCCGGTGAGGCATGGATGTTGTGTTTGTCTTACGGCACTGGCTCTCTCCCTTCCCTGGAACCAGTGACCCTAAATTAGGGACGGGCGACTGCTTATAGCCCATTGAGTTGCTCACGGTGGTCGTTAAACCTCCAACCAAAAAAAAAAAATAAAAAAAATAAAACCCTAAGACGGTACAGGACCTGCGGAACAACACCATTACAGCCAACAAGCTGAAAAGAGTGTCCGCCAACATGTGTTGTCGGGTAAATTTGTGAATGGTGGACAATTCCAGCATCTATTGTAAAGTGGTTTTCATTACCTGTAAGCATGAGTGCCAATATAACAGTATGTAAAATTAGTTATACATCACTATATTCGTGGTAGAAATACACTGCTGGCCACCCAAAATGCAACACCAAGAAGGACACGAGATAGCAAAGCCAGATTTACTGGACACATAACAACAGATACAAAGACGAAACGATTGAGCTTACAGGCCCGTGCGTCTTGCGGAACACGCACACATCAATAGTTCGTGTGGCCCCCATGGGTGGCAATAACGGCCGCTACACGCCGCGGCATCGAACGAACGAGCCTTTGGATGTGGGTTGGGGTATGTCGGTCCAGGCTGCTTCCACACGTTGCCACAGTTCGATGGGCGACATTTCGGAAGAACAGGCGGGCCACGGCAGCAGTGACACCTGGTGGGCCGTGAAGAATTGTTGCTCGATGCGTGCCACGAGCGGGGGCGCATTGTCCAGTTAAAACGTGGCCGCTGACAGGTCCTACATGTAAGGGAGGACTACAGGCTCCAAAACGTCGGAGATGTAGCGGTGGCTGTTGAGTGTGCTATCGATTCGTTCCAGAGGGGTGCGGGTGTCATATCCAATTGCGCCCCAAGCCATACCGCCAGGCGACGGACCGGTATGGCGGTGAATAATGCAGGCGTCGTACAGTCTCTCGCCGCGGTGCCGCCACACGCAGATCCGACCATTGTGGTGTTGCAGGCAGAAGCGGGATTCGTCGGAGAAGACAATGTCGTGCCATTCCGTAGTCCAGATGCCGCGTTCAACGGCCCACTGCCGCCCTACTCGCCGGTGGTGAATCGTCAATGGTATCCGGTGCAATGGGCGCCGTGCGACAATCCCCGCTCCTGCAGACGACGTCGAACGGTACGTGGTGACACAGTTTGTTGCGCAACACACCCTAATTCCTGCGCTAACGTTCGTGATGTGGCGGTGCGAGCCGTCAATGCCCGCCGCACAACATGCCGGTCGTCTCGTTCGGTGATGTGCCGCGGCTGCGGCAATCACTCACGTCGGTCCGTCCGTCCCTCCTGCACTAACCGAATCCATACTCGCCTCACTGTGGCTGGATGTCGTCTCACACGGGCGCCGATGTCTCGGTATGAAAAACCGCTGTCGCGATAAGCCACTATTCGTCCTCTGTCGAACTCCGAAACGCGCTGGAATGAATGCCGTATTCTGCGACGAGGCATCAGGAAGCTTCCCGCGCGCAGGTCCGGCAGCACAACACACTTCCACTATTTACACCCCGCCTTCTGTGCACCCTTCTTATAGTGCTTCTCGTTGGCGTGCTGGGTGCACATGATTTGTATATGCTCTGCAATGCTAATCGTTTGCATGTCCTCTCGCGGGCGACGCATGCTGCGAATTTCAGGCCAATCGGATGTTTCCTTCCTGGTGTTGCATTTTGGGTGGCCAGCAGTGTATAGCTTTATTCAAATATTATAATTATATCGCATGTGAATGTTTTGTAAACCTATTATACACTTTCAATAAATGTTTCATTTTTTTGAACACCTTAAAACATTTTTACTTCTCTAACCCGACTTAATTCTACGTAAACTCCTGCGGTTGTGTACATACCCCCCCCCCCCCTCGTTTTTTTAAAGAAACGTGACTCAATAAAATTTGGTTTACGATAATTTGAAAAGAGTAGATGTCTTTGTACGTAAGTTGATTTATGATTGCGTAAGCAAGTATGACTGTACGTGATAGTGATAAGGTATTTCAGTAGACAATGATTCACCAGGACTAAAGGGCGAACAAAGCATTATCGTCGAATTAGAGTCATTATGATAAGAAAACGCCAAGTATCAGTAATGTTTTCGAAATCTGATGTTTGAATGGATCTACTTTCACTGTTGATTCACGCTGGCGAATAAATACTGCATTCGATGTGATAATATTTCAGATTAAGTGCTAACAAAACTCACTACCCAACGAAGAATTACTTCAGAGTCGGTTCTGTCATTCAGTTTGTACACAATAAGAACAAAGATATCTAACTTGAGAAACAGCACATCATAATATTTGTTGAGTCATATTGATGAATCACTGTGGAGTTATACTGATGAACGTTGCGCTATGTGTGAACTTAACTCATCATTTACAGCGAAACAAGCCCTTTGCCGAACCCCACGTCCATTTGCTCCGGAGCCGAATGCTTTCCCAATTAAGCTGCACCGACGGAAAATATATTTCTGCAACTTTAACGTTTTGACATGTGCGCAGGGCCGTAGCTTGGAGACCACCGGTGTAGGGGGGCTCAGCCTCCCCTGCGAAAGACTAAACGAACGTAATAATAAGTAGCACATGCCACATTTAAAAAAAAAATAACGAAAAGAATTTCGATGTTACCTTACAGCTAGGACCGCAGCAAACATTTCTTATCTGAGAGGGCGAGCCTTGAAGTTACGACCCCTGTTATTTAAAATTACGCCCCTTCTAGTTCCACTCAAATAATACGTGGTTTTTTTTTTTTTGCTTACACACTGCCGTCATAGGGCGTTCAAAAATCGCACTTCAGGTTTTTGACATATAAAATTGTAATAACTAGGTTAATATGCAAGAACCGCAGGTTGTGAAAATAAATAAGAAGTAAAGCGTAAACATATTGTTAACGCCTGTAACACTCCACGAAATTATAATGAATATAGCTTCTTCTAATATAATGAATTCACTTTCTCTTCTAAATTATAATAATGAATTCAGCTTCTACTAAGCTTCTTCTAACGAATTTTTTTTTTGGATTGGAGGTTTAACGACCACCGTGAGCAACTCAATGGGCTATAAGCAGTCGCCCTTCCCTAATTTAGGGTCACTGGGTCCAGGGAAGGAGAGAGCCAGTGCCGTAAGACAAACACAACATCCATGCCCGACCGGGATTCGAACCCGGACCCCTTTGCGGACGAATGATCAGAGGCCAACGCCTTAGACCACTGCGCCACCGGGGCGGCTATAATGAATTCAATGCTTCTTCTAATGGTTGTTGTTTGTTAATTATATCATGAATAAACTTTCCTGCTAGTAGTGTAGCAATAATAATGAACAAGCTTTTAACTGCTAGTAATGTTGTAGTAGTAATTAAGATGAATAAAGTCTTATGCTGGTTGTTAATAATAATCAACTAATGAAATAAACCTAACAGCCAGACAGAGATCTGACAAAACTATGAACTGAGAAAGACGTACTTACTAAGACAATCTTTTATTTGGTAAACTTCTGGCTCTCACATAAACGAAGATCTCTTTACACACGAAACAAAGCTCTCACGCACATAAACAACCGCTCTCTCTATACAACAACAGCTCCCTGACACATAAACAACAGCTCACTTCGTACAACAACAGCTCTCTTCGTACAACAACAGCTCTCCCTAGGTATCGTTGAACGCGCCTATTTGCCGCCCCGGGGGCGCAGTGGTCTAAGGCGTTGTCCTCTGATCATTCGTCCGAAGGGGTCCGGGTTCGAATCCCGGTGAGGCATGGATGTTGTGTTTGTCTTACGGCACTGGCTCTCTCCCTTCCCTGGAACCAGTGACCCTAAATTAGGGACGGGCGACTGCTTATAGCCCATTGAGTTGCTCACGGTGGTCGTTAAACCTCCAATCAAAAAAAAAAAAAAACCGCGCCTATTTATACTGGCTACCACCACGTCATGACTTACACTCATTGCTAGATCTCATTCAGCGGGAGAAATAACATCTCGTTCAGTAAGAAGATAATTTACATAGTAAAATAAAATAACCAGAGATAGTAAAAATCAAAAGGAAAGTGAATATAGAGTATACGTTACATCATCTCCCCCTTATTTCTTTTTTACTAAGACAATCTTTTATTTGGTAAACTTCTGGCTCTCACATAAACGAAGATCTCTTTCACACGAAACAAAGCTCTCACGCACATAAACAACCGCTCTCTCTATACAACAACAGCTCTCTGACACATAAACAACAGCTCACTTCGTACAACAACAGCTCTCTCTACATAAACAAACGCTCTCCCTACGTATCGATGAACGCGCCTATTTATACTGGCTACCACCACGTCATGACTTACACTCATTGCCAGATCTCATTCAGCGGGAGAAATAACATCTCGTTCAGTAAGAAGATAATTTACATAGTAAAATAAAATAACCAGAGATAGTAAAATCAAAAGGAAAGTGAATATAGAGTATACGTTACATCATCTCCCCTTATTTTTTTTTACTAAGACAATCTTTTATTTGGTAAACTTCTGGCTGTCACATAAACGAAGATCTCTTTACACACGAAACAAAGCTCTCACGCACATAAACAACCGCTCTCTCTATACAACAACAGCTCTCTGACACATAAACAACAGCTCACTTCGTACAACAACAGCTCTCCTCGTACAACAACAGCTCTCTTCGTACAACAACAGCTCTCCTCGTACAACAACAGCTCTCCCTACGTATCGTTGAACGCGCCTATTTATACTGGCTACCACCACGTCATGACTTACACTCATTGCCAGATCTCATTCAGCGGGTGAAATAACATCTCGTTCAGTAAGAAGATAATTTACATAGTAAAATAAAATAACCAGAGATAGTAAAATCAAAAGGAAAGTGAATATAGAGTATACGTTACATCATCTCCCCTTATTTTTTTTTTACTAAGACAATCTTTTATTTGGTAAACTTCTGGCTCTCACATAAACGAAGATCTCTTTACACACGAAACAAAGCTCTCACGCACATAAACAACCGCTCTCTCTATACAACAACAGCTCTCTGACACATAAACAACAGCTCACTTCGTACAACAACAGCTCTCTCTACATAAACAAACGCTCTCCCTACGTATCGATGAACGCGCCTATTTATACTGGCTACCACCACGTCATGACTTACACTCATTGCCAGATCTCATTCAGCGGGAGAAATAACATCTCGTTCAGTAAGAAGATAATTTACATAGTAAAATAAAATAACCAGAGATAGTAAAATCAAAAGGAAAGTGAATATAGAGTATACGTTACATCATCTCCCCTTATTTTTTTTTTTACTAAGACAATCTTTTATTTGGTAAACTTCTGGCTCTCACATAAACGAAGATCTCTTTACACACGAAACAAAGCTCTCACGCACATAAACAACCGCTCTCTCTATACAACAACAGCTCTCTGACACATAAACAACAGCTCACTTCGTACAACAACAGCTCTCTCTACATAAACAAACGCTCTCCCTACGTATCGATGAACGCGCCTATTTATACTGGCTACCACCACGTCATGACTTACACTCATTGCCAGATCTCATTCAGCGGGAGAAATAACATCTCGTTCAGTAAGAAGATAATTTACATAGTAAAATAAAATAACCAGAGATAGTAAAATCAAAAGGAAAGTGAATATAGAGTATACGTTACATCATCTCCCCTTATTTTTTTTTTTACTAAGACAATCTTTTATTTGGTAAACTTCTGGCTCTCACATAAACGAAGATCTCTTTACACACGAAACAAAGCTCTCACGCACATAAACAACCGCTCTCTCTATACAACAACAGCTCTCTGACACATAAACAACAGCTCACTTCGTACAACAACAGTTCTCTCTACATAAACAAACGCTCTCCCTACGTATCGATGAACGCGCCTATTTATACTGGCTACCACCACGTCATGACTTACACTCATTGCCAGATCTCATTCAGCGGGAGAAATAACATCTCGTTCAGTAAGAAGATAATTTACATAGTAAAATAAAATAACCAGAGATAGTAAAATCAAAAGGAAAGTGAATATAGAGTATACGTTACATCATCTCCCCTTATTTTTTTTTACTAAGACAATCTTTTATTTGGTAAACTTCTGGCTCTCACATAAACGAAGATCTCTTTACACACGAAACAAAGCTCTCACGCACATAAACAACCGCTCTCTCTATACAACAACAGCTCTCTGACACATAAACAACAGCTCACTTCGTACAACAACAGCTCTCTCTACATAAACAAACGCTCTCCCTACGTATCGATGAACGCGCCTATTTATACTGGCTACCACCACGTCATGACTTACACTCATTGCCAGATCTCATTCATCGGGTGAAATAATATTTCGTTCAGTAAGAAGATAATTTACATAGTAAAATAAAATAACCAGAGATAGTAAAATCAAAAGGAAAGTGAATATAGAGTATACGTTACATCATCTCCCCTTATTTTTTTTTTACTAAGACAATCTTTTATTTGGTAAACTTCTGGCTCTCACATAAACGAAGATCTCTTTACACACGAAACAAAGCTCTCACGCACATAAACAACCGCTCTCTCTATACAACAACAGCTCTCTGACACATAAACAACAGCTCACTTCGTACAACAACAGCTCTCCTCGTACAACAACAGCTCTCCCTACGTATCGTTGAACGCGCCTATTTATACTGGCTACCAACACGTCATGACTTACACTCATTGCCAGATCTCATTCAGCGGGTGAAATAACATCTCGTTCAGTAAGAAGATAATTTACATAGTAAAATAAAATAACCAGAGATAGTAAAATCAAAAGGAAAGTGAATATAGAGTATACGTTACATCATCTCCCCTTATTTTTTTTTTTACTAAGACAATCTTTTATTTGGTAAACTTCTGGCTCTCACATAAACGAAGATCTCTTTACACACGAAACAAAGCTCTCACGCACATAAACAACCGCTCTCTCTATACAACAACAGCTCTCTGACACATAAACAACAGCTCACTTCGTACAACAACAGCTCTCTCTACATAAACAAACGCTCTCCCTACGTATCGATGAACGCGCCTATTTATACTGGCTACCACCACGTCATGACTTACACTCATTGCCAGATCTCATTCAGCGGGAGAAATAACATCTCGTTCAGTAAGAAGATAATTTACATAGTAAAATAAAATAACCAGAGATAGTAAAAATCAAAAGGAAAGTGAATCTAGAGTATACGTTACAAAAATGCATAACGAATGAGTATCGGATAGTGAACGTAACAATAGGACGAAGCTTTAGAGGTAGGGCTTGGAAAAATTCCATTCAAAGTTAAACGCTCAGAGAACTTTCTGTGGCAGAGCAGAGATGATAAATCAGCTCTTCATCTTAACGACATTATAACGTACAAATCTGTCCGCGCCGGCCATCCTTCCGGGTTCCCTCACTCCGGAGTAAGTCACTCTCTCAACTGAGCTACGCGGACATGTTCCTCGCTGCTATCTGCTTTTATCTTGTGTGCAGGCACGTCACATCCCCACCCCCTCCCCGAGAGAGGGCCGGGGGCATGGCCTACGGGTCAGCCGGGGGTCGCTGTAGGCAGTCATCCCATCAAGAACGTGCTTTTGAGAAATCCCAGACAATTTGGTGTGTGGAACGTAACATCACACTGATTTATTTTTTCGAAACACTGAAGAAGGGATTCTCATTTTTCCTGTCTCGCCGTGTGGGAAGAACATCACATCACTGCGAGGAACTTAACAGTCGGCACTGGCTCTCTCCCTTCCCTGGAACCAGTGACCCTAAATTAGGGACGGGCGACTGCTTATAGCCCATTGAGTTGCTCACGGTGGTCGTTAAACCTCCAATTAAAAAAAAAAAAAAAAAAAAGCCTTCTGGATTTCAGAGCACAATAAATTATCTTTCTTGTAATGTCCTGGCATTCTGACATTATTTTATTTCACTTGGCATCCAACCACACTTACTTTTTTATGCGCTATATAGCCGTTTATGATCCGTCCTTAGCAATTGTCCAGCAGTGTATTATGTGCGGTATGCACCCAATTTTTTTCTTTTACTGGGGATAATGTTATCAGCTAGAGTAAATCAGCAACGTTATTCAAAATTACAGTAATTTGCAAAAGTTTAAGACCGTTGGTATTAGGAGATTTCTGTCGACTGCGTCAGCTACTGTCGGTGTTGCTCAACTTCATGTCGGTGTTACATTATCCTACAGCGGCAGCTGTTGATAGAATAGGGGGAAGCGTGCGAATGTCAGTTTGCTACTGGTTTTCATTCTGAGAGGTTTTGTACGTATTTTCTATATAGCAAAAAATGGGCAAAAAATCGTCTTTAAGTGTTACTCAGACGGCACAAATCATCATCATCATCATTGTCAACCATTATCAATCCACTGCTGGACGAAGGTCTCCCCAAGTTTCCTCCACAACGGTCTGTCTTGTGCCAGTCTCCTCCATGTCACTCCCGCATATTTACGAATTTCATCCACCCATCTCCCATGTGGTCTTTTTCTGGGTCTTTTCCTGTCCCTTGGAATCCAATCTAAAATTTCGGCTGTCCATCTATGGTCTGTCCTTCTGGCAGTATGTCCAGCCCATTGCCATTTCAGGGATTTAACTCTGATCATGATGTCTTCCACTCTCGTCATTTTTCGGATCCACGAGTTCCTCTTCTTATCTCTCCTGGTTATACCAAGCATGCACCTCTCCATGCTTCTTTGAGTTGTCTGCAGCCTTTGTGTGTCTCTTTTAGTTAAGGTCCACGTCTCTGCACCATACGTAAGCACTGGAAGGATGCATTGATCAAACACTTTTCTTTTAAGACATAATGGCATATTGCTCTTGAAAATTATGCTGTTTCTTCCAAAAGCTCTCCAGGCAAGTTTTGTACGCCGATTAATTTCTTCATCAATGTGACCCTCACTTGATATCTGCTGTCCAAGATAAACATACGTATCTGTTATCTCCAGTTTTTCTCCATCAATCGATAAATCTTCATTTCTTGTAAAAGCATTGAACATCACTTTTGTCTTCTGAAAGTTCATTTTTAATCCCACTTTTTTACTCTTGTCAGCAAGTTCCTGGATCATACTCTGCAGCTCTGATGGGGTAGTTGCAAAAATGACTACGTCATCAGCAAAACGAAGGTGGGTTAGATAATCTCCATTAATCTTTATCCCTTTGTTTTCCCAGTTCAGTGATTGAAAGACATTTTCCAATGTGGCATTAAAGAGCTTCGGAGATATGGTGTCACCTTGTCTCACTCCCTTTCCAATGTTTATGTGTGTTGTATTTTCAAACAGCCGAATCTTTGCACTTGCATTTTCATAGATGTTATTAATAATATTAATGTATGCATCTTCAATACCGCAGGATTTCAGAGCCGTGGTAACTGCTGATGGTTTCACCGAATCAAAGGCTTTTTCATAATCGATAAAAGCCATGCACAATGGAAGTTCATATTCCCTCGCTCTTTCAATTAGTTCTCTCAGTACGTGGATATGATCTATTGTGCTGTAGCCACTCCTGAATCCAGCTTGTTCTCTCGGTTGAGCCATGTCCAGTGTTACCTTCAATCGATGTGAAAGAACTTTAGTGAAGATTTTATAAACCACTGATAGGAGGCTGATAGGTCTGTAGTTCCTGAGATCCTCAATGTTACCTTTTTTATGTAGCAGGATCATTGTAGCATTGTTCCAATCCTCAGGAATCTTCCCTTCATTAAGGCATCGAGTGAAAATTTGGGCGAGTACTGTTTCAATTTCTCCACTTGCTTCTTGTATGATGTCTATAGTAATTCCATCTTCTCCTGGAGCTTTCCCCGCTTCATGTTCTTGATTGCATGAGCAACTTCTGCTGGGAGGACTGGAAGAACTCTGGTACCTTTCATGATGTCTGGAGTACATGTATCATCCCTTTCATATAATTTGGAGTAGAAATCTTTCACTCTTGTCAAAATTTCGCCTCTATTTCTTGTTATAGAACCATCTTCTTTTCTCAGAGCCATAATCTGTTTTCTTCCCTTACTGAGATGTCCCTTTGCTATCTTAAGGCTTTGGTTGTTTTCAATTGCTTTCCTCACTAGCTCACAGTTGAATTTCCTTACGTCTTCAGTGATACTTTTTCGTGTTGTCTTGCATAGCTCTATATATTCCACTTTGGAAGTCACATCTTCTTTAGTTGTCCTCATCTCTCTTCTTTTTTGCATCAACATTTTGGTTTTTCCTGATAATTTGTTCACATGCAACTTGTTCTTAGACCCAGCTAATTTTGTTGCTGTTTCCATTAGAGCTTTGGTTACTTTTCTGTTAACTTCCGAAATATCCACTTCTTCCGATGTTAGGCCTTCTAAAGCAGAGAATCTGTTCTTCAGTTCCAACTTGAAAGTATTATGGTGTTTTTTAAGGTTGGTTATGTCAATACATTTTGTTTGTCTTATGAGCTTGCCACGTTCCAGTTTAGTGTTGAGGTGCATCTTACATCTCACCAATCTATGGTCACTACCTGTGTTGAACTTGTTCAGCACACTGCAGTCTTCGATGACGAATTTTTTGTTACACATAATAAAATCAATTTCACTTGTCGTCCCAATTGGATGTCTCCATGTCCATTTCCTGTGTGGCTTTTTCTTGAAAAAGGAGTTCAAGATGAAAAATCCTTCTGCCTCTGCAAACTCAACGAGAGTATTTCCACGCTGGTTTCTGTTGCCGTGACCGAATTTACCTACTGAAGTTTCATTCTGTTGCCGTTGCCCTATTTTTGCATTGAAATCTCCCATAATTATCTTCAAGTGCTGCTTACCTTTATTATTTAGATGACGAATTTCCTCATAAAATTCTTCAATTTCTTCTTCAGGATGACTTGTGGTGGGTGCATAAGTTTGAATAATCTGAGCCTGGTATCTTCTCGATAGTTGGATAACGAGTCGTGCAGCTCTGTCAGAGGAACTTTCAACTTCTACAACTTTATCCTTCAGTTTCTTGTTTATTATAAATCCAACACCACTAGTTCTGCCAGTATCTGTCCCACGATAATAGAAGAGATGTCCACTTTTCAGTTCAATGAGATCTTCTCCTTTTCTCCTTACCTCACTTAGCCCGACGATGTCCCACTTGATCCTTTGTAGTTCCTCTTCCAATTCAAGAAGCCTTGAATCAGAAGATAGGGAGCGTCCGTTATAGGTAGCCAAGGTCAGCATCAAATGGCAGCCTAGTCCGGTCCTCCGGGGATTCTTAGCACCCTCTGCCTTCATGTCGCACTGGCCGCTGCCTTGGCCAGGTACATTCCAGCTGCCGGAGACTGAGGGCCAAGATTTAAGTTGTAGAGTCATTTTGGAGGTGTTTGGCCATAACTCACCACGCTGGCCAAGCGGGTTGGTGAGTGTGGGATAGCATTTCCTCTGATCCCGATGGTATAGTTATACCGCTATTGGCGGTCGTCAGAGCCCCTTTAGTGGGAACAGGATGCACCACGAGAAGGCGGGGTTGACATTTGTCAAGGAGAGGCTGTGATGTTACGCATCACCTGACGGCACAAATATTTTTTTTATTTGATTGGAGATTTAACGACCACCGTGAGCAACTCAATGGGCTATAAGCAGTCGCCCGTCCCTAATTTACGGTCACTGGTTCCAGGGAAGGGAGAGAGCCAGTGCCGTAAGACAAACACAACATCCATGCCTCACCGGGATTCGAACCCGGACCCCTTTCGGACGAATGATCAGAGGCCATCGCTTAGACCACTGCGCCACCGGGGCGGCGTTACAAATATTGCCTTTACTATACCGTGCACATTAATTGGGACAAGCTATTTTTCTTCTCAGAATTGTAATGTGATCGCCAGTCGATGTCGGAGACCCACGTAAACCTGTTTTATCAGCTGTGAGGTGGTGTGACTGTTAGAACTTGATAGTAAGAATGTGGTTTGACCGGTTTTAAACAGGAAATAAGCACTTCAGTTTCAGTTGTGAGCTTTCGTGTGTGACAGGTGGATGTTAGTTTTTGCTCTCTGTGAGTACGTGTTGCTTTCGTGTATTGAAAAACGGTTATTTCCCCAAGAAAGCGTGCAAAAAGTAATTGCTCTGAAGGATCACATTTCTATGACAGTGAGAGATTCTGCAGTTGGAGTAGGCAAATCAAGTGTATCAAGACTACTTACGCGATACAATGCATCTGGACCATCCTCTCCAAAAAGGAGAGGTAAATGTGGAAGAAAACGAAAAACAACTTCACGAACCGATAAATATCTAATCAGAAATAGCAAAATGAATAAAAAAAAAAAAAAAAAAAAAAACAAGCACCGACCTTCAAAGAGATTTATTGGCTAGTGATTGTGATGTTAGTGATTCAACTGTACGTCGTAGGCTTCTGGAGGTTGGCCGGAAGGCAAGAAGACCAACGAAAAAACAATATTTGAATGCAAAAATGAAGATAAAACGTTTAGCATGGGCCAAAAAATATAAATCATGGACTGCTGACGACTGGAAAAAGGTAATTTTCAGTGATGAAACTCATTTATTTGTGCAGGGTTACCAAGCAAATATCGTTAGACGAAGCAACTGTGAACCCTTAAGACCTGAGCTTGTCAAACAAACTGTAAAACACCCTCTGAAACAGATGTTTTGGGGTTTTTTCACATCAAATGGCACTGGAAGCTTAGTTCCTGTTCAAGGTATGATGAGTTCAGCCTTAGAAATATTACAACGTAGGATTGTACCATTCTTGCAAACTTTTGACGGGACATTTCAAAATGACTTGGCCCCATGTCACAATTCGAAATTGGTCAAGAATTTCATGCTGGAAAATCAAATTCATTCGCTTGATTGGCCTGGAAATTGACCAGACTTAAATCCCATAGAAAACTTGTGGAATATTTTGAAAAGCCGTTTAGGTAAAATGGACTGTACAACCAAAGAACGCATGATAACGAATGCTATAAAAGTGTGGTTCCACGATTATGAAGTCAAAAATATGTGCACTCAATTAGTGGAGTCAATGCCAAAACGAATTCAAGAGGTCATTTCTGCTAAAGGAGGACATACTTCATACTAATACAGGTATTTATCAGTGTATATGAAGGCATAGAATGACATAAAGGCATAGTTTTGGAAAAAAGAGTGATTTTTTACTTTGTCCCAATTAATTTGCACAGTATAGTATATCTTGAAGGATATTCTGAACGTGACATAAGCAGAAAGGTGAATGTGATGTGAGCAAGACTGCTATTCATAATACGATCATGAAATATCGAGATATTGGTGAATTTAGCCACCGAAAGAGAAGTGGACGTCCGAGGAAAACAACCCCACCTGATGACAATACCATAACTCGAATAGTTATGCGTTCTCTGATGAATTTGTGCAAGAAACTCAAGACCTTTCTACCTTCAAAAGGGTCTGGTATTAGTATCAGCACCGTTTTCCGATGTCTTAGCAAAGATTTTGGATTAAAGTCTTATAAACCTTCACATAAACCTAGACTAACCTCTGTCATGAAAAAGAAGAGACGCCAGTTTGCGAAGCATCATCAATCGTGGACTGCTGAAAATTGGAGCCAAGCTCTTTTTCCCTATGAATCAACTGTGCATCAATTCGAATCACGTGAAGCACATGTTCGACGACCAAAAGACAAAAGGTATTGATGAAAAATACACGGTTAGCACTATGAGACATCCGTCTAGTCAAATGATTCGATACTGCTTCATTATACTTTTTTGCCGACAGGCACTACCATGACAGGTCCTTTTTATGTGGAAATGTTACTTGAGAAGCTGTTAACTCATATGCAAGTGCACAGATGCACAATCTTTATGCATGATGGTGCTCCATGCCACAGATCAAAGCGGTCTCGTTCATTGCGTCGACACTCACTTCGTCGACACTATGTGTGATCCATGAGATAGCAAACAGTCGATTCCTCAAAATTTTCGTAAAATCTACAGTTTCCAATTAAGAACCACCAAATTTGGTATACTATCTCATGGTACTCAAACTTAGACCGTACACGGTTTTTGAAAGGGGTCGGGGCCCAGGGTCAAGGGGCCCCCAAACAACATTTTCGTAAAATCTACAGTTTCCAATTTAGAACCACCAAATTTGGTATACTATCTCATTGTACTCTTACACCAACTTAGACCATAGACGGAATGAGTCGGAGCCCGGGGTCTAGGGGGCCCCATACAAAATTTTCGTAAAGTCTACAGTTTCCAATTTAGGACCACCAAATTTGGTATACTATCTCATGGTACTCTAACTTGGACCGTACACGGTTTTTGGAAGAGGTCGGGGCCCTGGGTCAAGGAGGCCCCATACAAATTTTCGTAAAATGAGATAGTATACAAAATTTGGTGGTTCTAAATTGAAAACTGTAATTTTACAAAAATGTTGTATGGGGCCCCTTGACCCCGCGCCCCGACCTCTTCCGTCTGCGGTCTAAGTTGGTGTAAGAGTACAATGAGGTAGTGTACCAAATTTGGTGGTTCTAAATTGAAAACTGTAGATTTTACGAAAATTTTGTACGGGACCCCTTTCACGCCGGGCCCGACCTCTTCCAGAAACCGTCTACGATCTGAGTTACAGTACCATGAGATAGTATACCAAATTTGGTGGTTCTGAACTTATTTTCGATTTTTTAGGAATCGATTGTTTGCATATATGTACTCTATAGTGTCGACGAAGTGAGTGTCGACGATATGTACCAGACCCGATCAAAGACAGTAAAAGACTACCTGCAGAGGAAAAACATAACTGTTCTTGACTGGCCCGGTAATAGTCCCGACCTTAACACCATCGAAAATTTGTGGACCATTTTAAAAGACAAGGTTGCAGAAAAACAGCCACCAAATTCCCAAGCTTTGATTGACGCGATAGAGTACGTGTGGTGCAAAGACATTTCAAGTGACTACTGGAAGTCCCTCATTGAAAGTATGCCACATCGTATTCTGTTCGTCATAAAAAACAAAGGTGGCCACACGATAACGAAGTAAATTTCTCCGTCATTTTTATCCGCGCCGGGGTTCGAACCCGGGTCCACTCATTCCGGAACAAGTTGCTCTACCAATTAAACTACGCGGACATTTTATTCTGATTCCTATCTGCCTTTATGTCGTGTGCGTCCTGCTGGCAGGTACGTCACATCTCCTGGTACGTTACATCATCCCCCCTTATTTTTTTTTTTTAAGTGCTGGAGAAAGGATTCTCTTATTTTTCCTATCTCGCGGTGTGGAAATAACATCACACCAATGCGAGATTTTGAACGGTCGGGTCATCCGGATAGTTCGGGCGCCATTATAACGAAGTAAATTTCTCCTTCATTTTTGGTCTACGCCGGGATTCGAACCCGAGTACGCTTATTCCGGAACAAGTCGCTCTACCAATTAAGCTACGCGGACATTTTATTCTGATTCCTATCTGCCTTTATGTCGTGTGCGTCCTTCTGGCAGGTATGTCACATCTCCTGGTACGTTACAACACAAAGTACTGATTTCGGTCTCGTTGTGTTCTAAAGAATGTAAGTATTCATCTGTGGTGGCATTTTTCAAATAACTCTGACTAGTAATTAGCTGTTTCTTTGAAAATCTTAATTTTCAATAAATTGACAGGTGGTCTTAAACTTTTGCAAATGACTGTAAATATTTTATTTAAAGATTTACCATAGTTTCTCTGAGCGTTTGGCTCGGCTTCATCAGGACAAATGGCGTTTGTCCTGATGAAGCCGGGCGAAATGCTCAGAGAAACTATAGTAGATCTTAAAATAAGATATTTAAATATGACTAAACGTTGCTGATTTATTCTATCTCAACATCACAAGTACTGTAGTCATAAAATGTATTAACATTATCAGCGTCGCATAAAATCTATACGAACGGAACTTTTTTGCCAAAATTTCTGCCAAGCACTTCCAAATTAGTGCTCCCCCTTCATCATGCTTAACCCTCCAATAGCTAACCCAGTTCTGAGTGGCCACTGTAGAAGAATCTCTGTGAATAGTAGCACACACACACAGAGGCGTATATAGAATTTTTTGGAGAGGGGCGACAAAAAAATCGAATATTTTGAAATCCATCAGGACAAATTAAAGTTAATAAAAATAGAAGAAAAAAATTAAAGCATTATTTTCTAATGCAATTGGATGCATTTTTATTAAATTAAAGCATTTTTTCTGAAGACAAAAGTGATGTACAATGCTTTTACAAGAAATGAAGATTTATCGATTGATGGAGAAAAGCTGGAGATAACAGACACGTACGTTTATCTTGGACAGCAGATATCAAGTGAGGGTCACATTGGTGAAGAAATTAATCGGCGTACAAAACTTGCCTGGAGAGCTTTTGGAAGAAACAGCATAATTTTCAAGAGCAATATGCCATTATGTCTTAAAAGAAAAGTGTTTGATCAATGCATCCTTCCAGTGCTTACGTATGGTGCAGAGACGTGGACCTTAACTAAAAGAGACATACAAAGGCTGAAGACAACTCAAAGCAGCATGGAGAGGTGCATGCTTGGTGTAACCAGGAGAGATAAGAGGAACTCTTGGATCCGAAAAATGACAAGAGTGGAAGACATCATGATCAGAGTTAAATCCCTGAAATGGCAATGGGCTGGACATACTGCCAGAAGGACAGACCATCGATGGACAGCCGAAATTTTAGATTGGATTCCAAGGAGAGGAAAAGACCCAGAAGAAGACCACATGGGAGATGGGTGGATGAAATTCGAAAGTATGCGGTATAACGAAGTAAATTTCTCCGTCATTTTTGGTCTACGCCGGGATTCGAACCCGAGGCCGCTTATTCCGGAACAAGTCACTCTACCAACTGAGCTACGCAGACATTTGTTCTAATTCCTATCTGCCTTTATGTCGTGTGCGTCCTGCTGGCAGGTACGTCACATCTCCCCCCCGAAAGAGGGCCGGGGGCATGGCCCACTGGTCAGCCGGGACCATGAATCGTTGCAGGCAGCCATCCACTGTAGAACGTGCACTTGAGAACTCCCAGTCAATCTGGTGTGTGGAATGCAACATCACACATTTTTATTTTTCGAAGCGCTGGAGAAGGAATTCTCTGATTTTTCCTGTCTCGCGGTGTGGAAATAACATCACACCATTGCGAGATTTTGAACGGCCGGGTCATCCGGATAGTTCGGGCGCCATTATAACGAAGTGAATTTCTCCGTCATTTTTGGTGTACGCCGGGATTCGAACCCGAGGCCGCTTATTCCGACACAAGTCGCTCTACCAACTGAGCTACGCAGACATTTGTTCTAATTCCTATCTGCCTTTATGTCGTGTGCGTCCTGCTGGCAGGTACGTCACAGCGGGAGTGACATGGAGGAGACTGGCACAAGACAGACCGTTGTGGAGGAAACTTGGGGAGACCTTCGTCCAGCAGTGGATTGATAATGGTTGACAATGATGATGATGATGATGACACACAAAGGAAAAAAAAACAGTCAATATTCTTCGTCATGTTGGCAGAGCTTTCGGGGTTATTTTTCCCTGAATGAAAAAATAGAAATCATCCCCAAAATAAAAAGCAACGATTGTCAGTTGTTCGCATAGATGCCGAAAATTCCTAAATTGAGATACTTTCTCGAAGAGTATTTCTTGGAAATCCCTGCTAGTCGTGTAATGAGATATTTCGTTTTCCACCCACATATTTGGAATGAATCACCCGAACGAGGGCCTGCATGACCATGATTCACTGGGGGGAGATTAAGGAGTACACAATCATCTCAATGCCTTATCGGGAACTCTTCTGGTTCAAGAGAAATCTTCAACAGACTGTTGGTGACGAAGCCGTATATCTATATGAAGTTTAGCTGATAGATGAAACTCACGCGCCCGCTCAAGGATCCTTGATGAAAGCTGATGCCTCAAAGCCTTAGCAAGGTGAACAATATAAAAAGCATACGCTCCTGGTGTTATTTGGGAAGTGTTGAAGAAATGGCTGCATGAATACATTGGGAAAAGAATGACAGTTGCTTCCTGTTTCAAAGCATTGATTATTCGGTAATCCTCTTATAGCGCACATTTTGAATTTTAAAACGTTAACACTTACTTCTCGGCTTAGTGACGCCCGCAGAATATCCGGTCAGCTAGCATGTAATAAAATTATGCTAAACAAATTCTTCATGTAAGAAAAGTAATCTATTAAAGCAAACCTGGGTTGATAGAATTTGCATTAATTTACGTATGGTGATACGGCGACAGAATTCAATGTTAAAAATCAGCCGATGAATTAGAGCAGCTGTTTCTAAAATTTGCGGTACCACATTGATCTTTTTTTTTTTTTTTTTGACTGAAGATTTAAGGACCAACGTGAGCAACTCGACGGGCTATAAAGCAGTCTCCCATCCCTAATTTAGGGCCACTGATTCCAGGGAAGGGAGAGACCCAATGCCATAAGACAAAGGTAACATCCATGCCTCAGCGGGATTCGAACCCGGACCCACCTTGTACGGATAGTCAGAAGACAGCGCTTAGACCTCTACGCGCCGCCACGGTGGCGCAGTGGTCTAAGGCGCTGGCCTCTGATCATTCGTCCGTAAGGGGTCCGGGTTCGAATCCCGGTGAGGCATGGATGTTGTGTTTGTCTTACGGCACTGGCTCTCTCCCTTCCCTGGAACCAGTGACCCTAAATTAGGGACGGGCGACTGCTTATAGCCCATTGAGTTGCTCACGGTGGTCGTTAAACCTCCAATCAAAAAAAAAAAAAAAAAAAAAAAAAGGCGCTGGCCTCTGATCATTCGTCCGTAAGGGGTCCGGGTTCGAATCCCGGTGAGGCATGGATGTTGTGTTTGTCTTACGGCACTGGCTCTCTCCCTTCCCTGGAACCAGTGACCCTAAATTAGGGACGGGCGACTGCTTATAGCCCACTGAGTTGCTCACGGTGGTCGTTAAACCTCCAATCAAAAAAAAAAAAAAAAAAAAAAAAAAAAGGCGCTGGCCTCTGATCATTCGTCCGTAAGGGGTCCGGGTTCGAATCCCGGTGAGGCATGGATGTTGTGTTTGTCTTACGGCACTGGCTCTCTCCCTTCCCTGGAGCCAGTGACCCTAAATTAGGGACGGGCGACTGCTTATAGCCCTTTGAGTTGCTCACGGTGGTCGTTAAACCTCCAATCAAAAAAAAAAAGACCTCTACGCCACTGGGGGCGGCACTTTGACTTTGGAGAAACTTATCATCATCGAACTCGCTTTTAACAACGTCAATTACTATAATCCAACCGGCTTTTAGCAAGTCCTTTACAGTCTTCTTTTACCATCATCGAACCAGCTTTTAACAAACGTCCTTTACTATCGTCCTTTACCATCATCCAATTCGCTTTTACAATGTCCTTTATAATCATCCAATTTGCTTTTACAGCGTCCTTTACAATAATACAACCCGCTTTAAACAACGTTCTTTAATTGCCCTTTACATCGTCCGACCCTCTTTGAACACCGTCATTTTCCATCGTTCGAGCCGCTTTTAAGAACCTCCTTTACAGTCGACTTTTAGCATCACCCACCCCACTTTTAACAATATCCTTTACTATCATTCAACCTTCTTTTAACAACATCATTACAGTCGTCCTTTACAGACTTCCTTTACCATCCCCCAATATGCTGTAACGTCCTTTTTAACATCCTTTATAATCATTCTTTAGCATCATCCAGCCAGCTTCTGCCAACGTCCTTTACCATCAACCAACCCGCTTTTAACAATGTCCTTTGCAAACATCATACTCGCTTTTAACAACGTCCTTTACAATCGTCTATTACCATCAGTGGCGTATCCACATAGGGTCTAGTTGGGGTCAGACCTCTCCCCCAGCTGGTCTACGACTCGGCGGTTTTATTTTTAAAAACATAAAAGTTTTGATAAAAAATTAAATTAAATTCCAAAAAGTTTTACTGTTTGGTGGAAATGCGAAGTTCACACAAACCTTCACGAACGCAACCTCAATTTAAACTAAAGTGAAAAATATATATAAAAAAAAAAAACATTCAGTTTGATTTTTTTTTTTTTTTGGTGGAGTACCGGGATGATTGGAGATCCACCACCAGATCGTGTGGATGGCGCAAATACCTTTAAGATACATGGCGACACACATCACACAGTCAACGGCACCGCACGTCACAAATAAAACGGCAGGTGATTGGTTGTTACTTGTTGTGGAGGGCTCTATCTCTTCTTGCGGCATAGGTCTCATGTTTGACCTTGGCTCCCTCTCTTGACACACGTGTTTCTGAGTTCTGATTGAGTGACGAACTATCTAATCTTTATGAACTATCTAAAACAACACGTCGAATTGAGTTACGTTTGAAGTGAGGGAACAAATATCTCATACCGTAATGGAGGCATTGTTTATTTTTAACATTTAAGATTGCATATACCGTGCGTTGTTGGGGTGTGAATCGACTAAAAATTTTATCTGATTAATCGAAATTCGTTAGTCGATTTACTGTTCTATTTGTGAGAAGACCTTTTTTTTTTTTTTTTTTTCTCGCTAAACCATCCCCATACCGGCATTTTGTATATGCCACTGGTTACCATCATCAAACCCTCTTTTAACAGCAACCTTTACAATCATCCTTTTCCATCATCCAACCCGTTTTTGGCAATAAAAAGATCAGTTCGTGCAGTAATTTAAAATTAAAAAAGAACACAAAAACCTAGCAAAAGGTATGTCAAATTAAAAAGCCGCCCCGGTGGCGCAGTGGTCTAAGCGATGGCCTCTGATCATTCGTCCGAACGGGGTCCGGGTTCGAATCCCGGTCAGGCATGGATGTTGTGTTTGTCTTACGGCACTGGCTCTCTCCCTTCCCTGGAAGCAGTGACCCTAAATTAGGGACGGGCGACTGCTTATAGCCCATTGAGTTGCTCACGGTGGTCGTTAAACCTGCAATGCCGCCCCGGTGGCGCAGTGGTCTAAGCGATGGCCTCTGATCATTCGTCCGAACGGGGTCCGGGTTCGAATCCCGGTCAGGCATGGATGTTGTGTTTGTCTTACGGCACTGGCTCTCTCCCTTCCCTGGAAGCAGTGACCCTAAATTAGGGACGGGCGACTGCTTATAGCCCATTGAGTTGCTCACGGTGGTCGTTAAACCTCCAATTAAAAAATAAAAATAAAAAATGAGCACATATAGTTTTTCTTATCACAAGAAGTTAATAGAAATGCAATTTACCTTCAGAAGTAACAGAAGTAATAATGTGAAGGATGTCACTGCTTTTCTTCACTAGCTAGGAAATAGCTTGAAAAATCAAACAAGAAATATAACACCGAATTTTCGGTTGTAATGAGCACGTCTTATGAATCCATTCTGACGCGAATTAAATTTATCAGAGCTATTCATAGTCAATGGAACCGGTTAGAAAAACGATCAACCGGTTTTTACAATCCATGAAACATTCACATATAGAAACATCTACTTAGTTCCACCAGCGGCTAAAAACTATGTTACGAAGATAAACAAATAGCGCACAAAAATTTTCTCATGGCACAAGCAAGGTATCAGAAACAAAGAGATTTTCAAATCGAACAGTTAAAGGAAGAAATGTCAAAAAAGAAATTGTAACGTACCAGGAGATGTGACGTACCTGCCAGCAGGACGCACACGATATAAAGGCAGATAGTAGTCAGAACAAAACGTCCGCGTAGCTCAATTGGTAGAGCGACTTATTCCGGAATGAGGGGATCCGGGTTCGAATCCTGGTGTGGACAGAAATGACGGAGAAATTTACTTCGTTATAATGGCGCCCGAACTATCCGGATGACCCGACGTTGAAAATCTCGCATTGGTGTGATGTTCTTTTCACACCGCGAGATAGGAAAAATAAGAGAATCCCTTCTCAAGCACTTCAAAAAAAAAAAATAAATAAATAAATAAAAATAAGGGGGAGATGATGTAACGTACCAGGAGATGTGACGTACCTGCCAGCAGGACGCACACGATATAAAGGCAGATAGTAGTCAGAACAAAACGTCCGCGTAGCTCAATTGGTAGAGCGACTTATTCCGGAATGAGGGGATCCGGGTTCGAATCCTGGCGCGGATAAAAATGACGGAGAAATTTACTTCGTTATAAAATATGATATAAGTCTACGCATACTACCGGAAGAATTTTGCGTAATGGAAAGTTGAAAATAGGTGAAAACTAGTCTTCATGGGAAAAGCTATGCTAAGGAAAAATAACTTTACAAATACGTCTCCGGTAAGCAGTGATGGAGACAAAAAAGGTTCGATCTCTATGCACCTACCGGGAAATCTTTGCATTATTTAAAGGGGGTAATGCTCCACATCTCTGTTGCAGCGAATGGCATACAGTAAAAAAAGAAATCTCTCAACAGTGTTTTTAGAAGCTGCGATACAGCTGCAAACTGAGGTACAAAAACATCACCTATTGACAGAAATGCGAACTACAAAATTCCTCATATACTAGCTTAAAGTGTTCTACACGCTAAATGGCATCCGGTGCTGGAAGAATTTTTTAAATCGGACATGTAGAAGCAGAGATACTAAGAAAAACAGATTAAGCATTTGCGCCCCCTAGCGGCGAAATTATGCGTTATTTCGGGAAGAAAATACGCACACAGAGTTTGCTTAGTTAGTAGTATCTGACGGAAAAAGAAGCTTTTCAATCAGGTTTTTAGTTCCGAAGATATTGCTGTAAACGAAAACGTGAGCTTACGCCCTCTGGTGGCAGACTTGTGCGTTAAGAAACGTTTTTCAGCGGAAACGCTCTTCAACCAAGAAATAATTTTTCAAATTGGACTCTTAGAAACAGAACTATAGACACAAATAAGCTATGCATCTACGCCCCAGGCGGAAAAAACATGCATTATTTTAAGAAAAAGTATACTCGAAAGGTTTTTCGATGTGAGAGATATCGGTATACGAAATAATTTTTTCAATTTAGTTTTTCAGAAGCTCAGATTTTGCTTCAAATGCATTAGAAGCTTCGATGCGATGCCACTGTTTCTCCGTTGTAGCCGGGTGTAATCGCTGGCGTGCCAGTTGTCCGGTGATCAAGGACCACACGTGTTCAATAGGCGACATATCCGGGGACTGTGCAGGCCAAGGATGACGTGGCACATGGTGGCGATCCAGGAGGTCTTGGACGTTGCGTGCGACATAAGGTCGCGCTTTATCCTGCTGGTAAGTGGCACCAGACAGTCCCTGAAGATATGGCACGGTACAACAACAGGCTCCAAAACCTTAGTGATGTAACGATGGCTGCTCAACGTACCGGTAATGCGGACGAGGCGCATGCGGGAGTGGAATCCAATGACTCCCCATACCATAACGCCGCATGCCGGACCGGTATGGGTTAGCATAATGCAGGACTCACTGAGCCGGTCGCCGGAGAAATGCCAGAAGCGGATTCGTCCATCATGGTGCTCCAAACTCAAGTGGGATTCGTCGGAAAACACGATGCCTTGCCATTCGCTCCTCCATGCGCGACGTTTTTGGTATCATTGCCGTCGCAGATGACAGTGTTGTACAGCCAAGTGTCGCCGAAGCAATGTGCGCCGTGCAAAAATGCCCTGCTCCTGCAGACCACGTCACACCGTTCGTGCGGAGATTGGGTGTTGTGCCACACACCCGTACTGTTCAGCTATGGTGGTCGATGTGGCTCTGCGATCTGTCAGAACCATGCGCACCGGATGTCGGTCCTCTCGTTCGGTGGTGTGACAGGGCCGTCGGGATCCCGCACGTCGGCGTGTTCGTTCCTTCGCTACCCACTGCCGCCACATTCTCCCCACCGTGGCCGCATGCCGTGCCCCAAGAGCCCCAATGTCTCGGAGTGATAATCCACAATCCCAATATGTCACAATTCTCCCGTGATCGAAGTCGGAAACCTGCTGGTAGGGCTGCCGTTGTCTTCGACGGGGCATGCTGCAGCTGTCTGTGGCCAGGAACGGCGAGAAAACACACTTCGAGTGCTTAGAACCGAGCCCTTGTTCACCCCTCTTATACGACTTCCAGGGGCGTTACTGTCCCACATGATTTCCATATGTGCTGCTCGGTTAATGATTTACATGTGCGCCCGTGTTTTGCCCTTTTGCCAACTTTCGAGCCCCTGGGATGCGATCTTCCTGGTGTTGCACTTTTTAATGGCCAGCAGTGTAGCTTTATAAAAGAAGAAATTAAATCAATACACTCAATAAAAGAACTCGTAGGATTGTTGATAATAGTTTAAAAATTTATCACCTAGTTACTCGCGGACATCTCTACAGCAGTTATTTTATATCTAAAGCCAGGGCCGGTCTGAGGTATAGGCCAGGTATAGGCACTTGCCTAGAGTGCCACCAAAGCGAAGGGGCACCAAATTAGCCTAAGGATTTGTAAATTTTCTTTTATAGCAAAATTGTGTTAGAACATGCATGCTTGATCATTTTTCGAACACATGATATGTAGATTGAAAATATTCAAAAATTAAGATTGAAAATATATTAGGGGTATGCAAAAGTTTCCGCCGTTAAGGAGAAAGGAGACAGGAACAATCATTTATTCAACGAAATATTGGCCGTTAGCATCAATGACCTTTTGCCATTTTTCAGGCAACAAATGAATGCCCATGTGATAGAAGGACTCGGGTTTTGAGCTGAAGAACGCAGTGACGACATTTTCCACCTCTGGAACTGTGGTGAACCGCTGTTGGGCTAGGGCATGCTGCATAGAGCGAAACAGATGAAAGTCTGAGGGTGCAATGTCTGGGGAGTAAGCCCGGTGCGGTAACACCTCCCAGTGTAACTGTTCAAGGCTTGATTTCGTGGTGGGTCCGTGTGACGCACTACAGAGGTGAAAACATCTGTCAAGACGACAAATCTGCAGCGAGACATTCTGTCTTAAGCGTAGCTCAGTTGGGAGAGCGATTTACTCCGGAGTGAAGAGACACGGATTCGAACAAACTTGTGTTTTCACAACCAACATGTGGTCTTGCATTATCGTGTAAGATGATGACTGGGCGGCTTCCTTTACCTGTCCATGGGCGTTTTTGCTCGATTGCGGCGTTCAGTTTCATCAACTGATCGCTATATCGTTGAGCAGCGATTATTTCGCCCGGTTTCAACAGTTCGAAGTACAGCACTCCGTGCATATCCCACCACACACACAACAGCACCTTTTCCCCGTGGATATCCTGTTTTGCAGTGGATGTTGATGGCTGGCCTGGGTTGACCCAGGATCGCTTGCGTACGGGATTGTCGCGATAGATCCATTTTTCATCCCCGGTGACAACCTTCCACTAGAAATTCTTCCCTTGGAACCTCTTGAGAAACGACATGCAGATGTCCAGTCGTTGAACAATATTACGCTCCGTTAAAGTATGCGGAACCCACTTACCAATCTTCTGGATCTTCCCCAATCCCCGTAGACGCCGTACCACCGTCGATTGAGCCACTTTCAAACGTTTCGCCAGTTGCGTGGTCGATTGTGTGCCACCCTCTTGCAACAGCGATTCCAGATCCTCGTATGCGAGTTCTTCTTTTTTTTTTTTTGATTGGAGGTTTAACGACCACCGTGAGCAACTCAATGGGCTATAAGCAGTCGCCCGTCCCTAATTTAGGGTCACTGGTTCCAGGGAAGGGAGAGAGCCAGTACCGTAAGACAAACACAACATCCATGCCTCACCGAGATTCGAACCCGGACCCCTTACGGACAGCCAACGCCTTAGACCACTGCGCCACAGGGGCGGCATATGCGAGTTCCTGCGGTCTACCTGCACGTGGCTTGCCTTCGAAGCTTAGATCACCTTTCTTAAACCTGGCAAACCATTCTCGACACATCCGCTCAGCCATAACCGTTTCGCCATACGCCTGACATATTGAACCATATGCTTCACTCGCACTTTTCCCTAAATTAAACATGAATAACAAACAATGCCGCAAATGAACTTTATCGACCGCCATGCTTGGCTTCATGTACGAACTGTCATCACGGGTCGCCGGCCGGTTAAACCTCTACAAAAATGAAGATTGAAATAGATCCCTACAAAAATAAACAAAATAAAGATTGAAATAGTCCCCTACAAAAATAAAGATTGAAAGATATTTATTTGTATCGGGTTTAGGGTAGTTAGACTGAGGATAGGATTCTTTTCTTTTTTTTTTTTTTTTTGATTGGAGGTTTAACGACCACCGTGAGCAACTCATTGGGCTATAAGCAGTCGCCCGTCCCTAATTTAGGGTCACTGGTTCCAGGGAAGGGAGAGAGCCAGTGCCGTAAGACAAACACAACATCCATGCCTCACCGGGATTCGAACCCGGACCCCTTTCGGACGAATGATCAGAGGCCATCGCTTAGACCACTGCGCCACCGGGGCGGCGAGGATAGGATTCAGCTCCCCTGTAATGATGATTATCAAATTTTTTTTTTTTTTTTTATTGGAGGTTTAACGACCACCGTGAGCAACTCATTGGGCTATAAGCAGTCGCCCGTCCCTAATTTAGGGTCACTGGTTCCAGGAAGGGAGAGAGCCAGTGCCGTAAGACAAACACAACATCCATGCCTGACCGGGATTCGAACCCGGACCCCTTACGGACGAATGATCAGAGGCCAGCGCCTTAGACCACTGCGCCACCGGGGCGGCGATTATCAAATGTCTTTGCCAAAATTTGGAGATATTCCCATTGTTAGTGAGGCACAGAGGAACACCGCTGCAAACATATCACGCCGCCCCGATGGCGCAGTGGTCTAAGGCGCTGGCCTCTGATCATTCGTCCGTAAGGGGTCTGGGTTCGAATCCCGCTCAGGCATGGATGTTGTGTTTGTCTCACGGCACTGGCTCTCTCCCTTCCCTGGAACCAGTGACCCTAAATTAGGGACGGGCGACTGCTTATAGCCCATTGAGTTGCTCACGGTGGTCGTTAAACCTCCAATCAAAAAAAAAAAAACCAAAACCGCTCAGATCCGATCTCAGAAGTAATCCCACGTGATACATGAAGATAAGCCCTACCCATATGTGTCGTCACTGAAGCTGAATACCGCCCTCTGATTGGCCGAGATTTCCCCAGTCCAGTATCAATGTAAGGTTTGCTTAAATGCGTCCGGGTTCGAATCTCGGTGATGCATGGATGTTGTGTTTGTCTTACGGCACTGGCTCTCTCCCTTCCCTGGAACCAGTGACCCTAAATTAGGGACGGGCGACTGCTTATAGCCCATTGAGTTGCTCACGGTGGTCGTTAAACCTCCAATATGCCGCCCCGGTGGCGCAGTGGTCTAAGCGATGGCCTCTGATCGTTCGTCCGAAAGGGGTCCGGGTTCGAATCCCGGTGAGGCATGGATGTTGTGTTTGTCTTACGGCACTGGCTCTCTCCCTTCCCTGGAACCAGTGACCCTAAATTAGGGACGGGCGACTGCTTATAGCCCATTGAGTTGCTCACGGTGGTCGTTAAACCTCCAATCAAAAAAAAAACAAAAAACATATCACATCCCCCCGCCCCCTGACTTGTTATTTAAGCAATCATTTTTCAACTTTGAGTAGTTATTTAAAAATATAGAAGAGCGCTTTGGTCCCAGTTCAAATTTAGTTTGATTACATTTTGAACATTTTCCGTTTACCACTTTTAACTCTTCAACTTTCTTTGCCATTCATTTTTTAACACAAATGTAACATTTTGTACGTGGAGTAACTGCTCACAATCATCAGCCAACAGGAATTTAAATAATTTGAAGCAAATAATGAATATTTTCATAATGTATTCAGCTACCTATGGATGTGACATGCCCGTCGCTTAGCTTGACGTCACAAGCAAGTTCTTAATCCGATGGCCGGGCCCGTAAAGACAGAGAGGAGAAGGTGTCCTGGCGGCTCCCTCTTGAGTGCTGGCCCAGCAACACTGTTTTTGCGGGGATTTCAGGACTTATTTATGCTAAATTAATATACTCAACACACATTTCGAAAATGCGTGTTGAATATATTAATTTGATTTTTAACAATCATTGGCTAATTTTAACTGATACAAACCTGTTATTCCGTAACTTCTGGTTACAATATACACCGATGAACCATTACATTATGACCATCCCAAACTAGAGAAATGAGCACGCCTGGACGCCGAACGGTGGAGCAGGTGAAGTTCACAGAGCAGTATATGCACTGAAGAGCAATTGAATTAGAGATACCTGTCTAGTAACGTGTAGCACCACCTTTCGCCCTGATGACGGCGGCGATTCGTCTCGGCATGAACTCGACAAGACACCGGAAGCGTTGGGAAGCCATACGGATCCACGACCCCTGAACAAGCTCCCACAGTTTCACGAAGATTTCATGGAGGAAGGTCATCTCTCTCGATGGCATCCCAGATGTGCTCGATGGGATTGAGGTCAGGTGACCTAGCTGGCCAAGGAAGCGAGGTCACGTCGATGGAGTGTTCATCCAACCATTCGGATACAATTCGGGAGCTGCATTGTCTTGTTGCAGGATGAGGTCCACAGTGGGATGTTGAAGACGCACAAACGGGAGCAAATGGTCGTCCAGGATATCCCGGTAACGCTGATCTGTGAAGGACGATGTCACACGTACCAGAGGTCCCATTTCAGTCCACGTAAACAGTCCCCAGACGGGAATGCCACCCCCACCAGCTTGAAGAGTACCCTGCTGGCAAGAAGGATCCATCGCTTCATGTGGTTTGCGCCGTACTCGTACCCTGTCATCCGCATGTACCAACATGAATCTCGACTCATCAGTCCAGGCAACATTTTCCCACATGTCTAGGGTCCAGTGGTGATGTTCCCGCGCCCATGCTAATCTTTGCACCCTGTGATGTGCTGTCAGCAGCGGTACCCTCCTGGGACGATGGCTTCTGTACCCCATAGCGAGGAGATGGTTCTGGATGGTGTGGCTGCTTACACGTTTTTGTGCAACAGCGTTAAATTGCCGAGTGATTTCTAGCACTGTGGCCCGTCTATCCGCTGTTAGAATGCGAGCTAGCCGACGATGACCCCGCTCATCCACACGCTGTTGTCCACGGCAGTTGGCCCTTGCAGGGATGGTTTTACCGGATTCGATGTATTCACGGTGCACCCGTGACACAGTGGCTCGTGAAAATCCCAGTGCCTGCACGACTTCCGAGATGGAGTGACCCATTCGTCGGGCCCCGACAATTTGCCCAGTATCAAATGCGCTTAGAGTCTTACCTATACTTCGTCCGACTCTTACTGATTCCCGTCGCATCACTCCTTATATTGTGGGATCGCTGCATACGTCATGTCGTTTCCATTTACAGGGCCGCCCACAGCGCCACATTTGCATAACACCAGCTGCCTCTAATTCAATTGCTCTTCAGTGTACAACCGGAGGACCGGCTTTCGGTTTGTAGAGTGTTCGGAGTCACAATTGGAAAAGCTGCCGATTTATCGGAGTTCGATGAAGGACAAATTGTGACGGCACGGAGCCTCGGAACTGCGATCTCAGAAACGGAAACGGCTTGTGGGTTGTTCACGTGCCGCCAGGGCTGGCTGCATAATTTGCGTGGCCCTGTGCAAAACTAAAATACGGTGTCCTTTTCTCAGCGAGTTCTGCATCTACTAAATGGGCTTGGATGTTGGAACGTTTTTGAAAGAAAGGCGGAGTCAGGTAGAGAAACCACATTTTTTCATTTTCTCGTGAAGCTTAATAAAGCATATTAAATATTATATATATTAATATATATTAAATATATATATTAAATATTATATATATTAATAAAGCATGGTGGTACTAAGAAATATTATTTATTCATGAGTTATAACAAGCTGTTATTATTACTCACTAAAAAATAAAAAGAGACATTTTAAAATTACGCTATATTAATTTACATTATCAGATCAAATTGAAGTTGATTGAATTGAAAAGACAAAATATAATTCCCTCACCTCGTCGAAATGCGTGCTGAAGGCAAAAATTAATGTCATTTTGAAAGAAATGCGGGATTACGCCATATAATACAAATTTTGAAGATGACAATCCGATTTTTGGCGTAAATGTGACAAGGATGGTAAGTCAGATAATATCCGAAAACTTGAAAAATTTTCATCGTCCTGGAACGGGGACTCGAACCCGCGTCTCCCAGAAAACGCCCGGGTATGCTAACCACTACACCACCCAGAACGACCAAGTTTTAAGTTTCCGATCAATTTGAATATAATTGATCGGAAACTTGAAATATATAGTTTTCTGGGAGACGCGGACTCGAGTCCCGTTCCAGGACGATGAAAAATTTTCAAGTTTTGGGATATTATCTGACTTACCATCCTTGTCACATTTACGCCAAAAATCGGATTGTCATCTTCAAAATTTGTATTATATGGCGTAATCCCGTATTTTTTTCTTGATTTATCTGCTTCTCCGGGCAAACACGGGATAAGATTCTTAACCTCCAGATTCGCTCAACATGAATTTCGATTGCTTCGACTAGCGAATCCTGTGATGGTTATATTCAAATTGATCGGAAATTTGAAACTCGGTCGTTCTGGGTGGTGTAGTGGTTAGCATACCCGGGCGTTCTCTGGGAGACGCGGGTTCGAGTCACGTTCCAGGACGATGAAAAATTTTCAAGTTTTCGGATATTATCTGACTTGTCACATTTACGCCAAAAATCGGATTGTCATCTTCAAAATTTGTATTAATGTAATTTATCCATTATTAAAAAAAATAGCTATCATTTAAACAAATAAGGCCGCCCCGGTGGCGCAGTGGTCTAAGGCGTTGGCCTCTGATCATTCGTCCGTACAGGGTCCGGGTTCGAACCCCGGTCAGGCATGGATGTTGTGTTTGTCTTACGGCACTGGCTCTCTCCCTTCCCTGGAACGAGTGACCCTAAATTAGGGACGGGCGACTGCTTATAGCCCATTGAGTTGCTCACGGCGGTCGTTAAACCTCCAATCAAAAAAAAAAACAAAACAAAAAAAAAACAAATAAGATAGGATCATAGGAAATGTCATTTTCAATGATTCATGGTTGAAATATTGAGGTTCTACCGTTTGTACGCAATTTTCAGAAAACTCTTACGTTATCACGCAATTTTCAGAAAACACTTACCTTATCACGCAATTTTTAGAAAACTCTAACCTTTTCACTCTATCTCTTTACTTTTAGGAAGAAAGATTATTTTGATGGCCACGTTCTACAGTTCATTGTAATTTGTTTTAGTTAATTTCTTTCAGCTTTGTAGCTCAAATGAGGTGAGTGCAATAGCAGTCTAGTGCAGTGTTTCCCAAACACCACCGGGACCGGCGCAAAAGCAACTTTGTGCCTGTCGTTCCGCGGAACAATTTGTGAAATTTTACTGGTCCGCGGCTTGCTTGTAAGAGTCTCTGGGAACCAGTGGCAGTGGTTTAGTGTCCTTGGAATCCGGAATCGGCGTTATGTTGCAATTTATCAATTCTCCCTTACTCGTCGTCGTCAGGTACAATCGATCTGTCAGTTACAGTGTTATAATTAAAATTTCAGCCAGTTTCATAAAAAAATCGCGAAGATACGTTTTTCACTTTTTTTAAACCATCTGCCAGAGATTCGCCGACCACGCACGCGAAAAACTGACCGTGTGTGATTGTGGCAAGTCACTAAGACAAGAAAGTGTAATGATATAAAAATAAAAAAAAATGCCATTTTTACATCGTTAAGGTGGACGTCAAGTAATTTTGCTTCCTATACTTCCAATTGAAAAACTTCTGTACACATTTTCTTCACGATTAATGCGTTCCCAAGGTAGAAAATTTGAACATCGATTAAAATATCTTCATTTTATAACTTGGAATGCTTAATATTTTCTTAAACATAACCATAATTATGCAATCCAACATTTGTTTGTCTACTGACGTCATCAAAGTACAGGTCGCGCCATCTTTTTTCTGGTTTCAACACCACCAAAGGAAAAGTTATTGATTTTTAATATAATTGTGGTTATGTTTTAGAAAATATTAAGTATTCCAAGTTATAATATGAAGTTATTTTAATCGATGTTCAAATTTTCATCCTTGGGAACACACTAATTGTGAAGGAAATGTGTACAAAAGTTTTTCCATTGGAAAGTATAGGAAGCAAAATTACTTGACGTCCACCTTAAGTGTCATTTATTTTTAATACAAGAAAAAAATTATGAAAAATTCAAAAACGTCATACAAAAGCGGGCGCCGGGCCCTGCATACGTCATACAAAAGCGGGCGCCGGGCCCTGCATACGTCATACAAAAGCGGGCGCCGGGCTCTGCGTACCACTGTAGTGAGTACGTATCAAAGGTGGTGCACAGATGGCCAAACGACGAACCATCGTTCAGCCGTGTGTCGTCCGCAGCTCATTGATGCCAGAGGGGAGCGGAGACTGTCGCACATTGTAAACAGTGAATGCAGGGCCGCAGTGCGACAAATCACCGCAGCTACAGCGGTGGTTATCAGGGCAATGTGTCACAGCACACAGTTCATCGCAGCCTTCTGCGCATGGGCCTGCGTAGATGAAGACCCAGCAGGTCTCCTTGCCCACTACTCGTCATCGCCAACAACGCATGAAATGGGCCCAAGATCATTGAGATTGGACCGTGGATTATTGAAAGAAAATGGCCTGATCTGACGAATCAAGATTCCTGGTGCATCACGTAGACGGCAGAGCGCGGATACGCAGATTACCAACGGAGGCTGTGACACCTGGATTCACTGTTGGGCGGAAACAGGTCGGCGGCGGCGGTGTTATTCTGTGGGCGATGTTTTCTTGGGACACTTTAGGCCCCAATAGCACAATCTTTGACAACTGTCAGGTATCTGACGATCTTTGCGGGCCAAGTTCACCCATTCATGGCAACTGTGTTCCTTGCTGGTGATGGCCAGTACCAACGGGATAATGCGCCATGACACACTGCCAGAATCGTCAAGGAGTGGTTGGAGGAACATGCTGGTGAACTTCGTTAATGCCCTGGCCTCCAAATTCATCTGACATGAACCCAATTGAACATTTGTGGTTCGACTTGGAAAAGCTAGTTCGCGCTAAATCACCACCACCCTGAAATGCACGGGAACTGGAGGACCTGCTGTTGACATTATGGTACCAGATACCCCAGAATACCTATCGCCACCTCATCGAATCGATGCCTCGCCGATTGGCCGCTGTTTTGCGGGCTGAAGAGGGTCCTACAGCTTATTTGGTAGGTGGTCATAATCTAATGGCTCATTAGTGTATGTACAAATAATTACGTTAAGATAATTTAGGCTTTCCCCACAGAAATAAGGGCACGTGTAGCATATCCTGATTCCTGAGGGGCAGTGTTGTGTTGTGGCGGAAATCTCAACCACGTTATATATTTATTAAATAGGTAGCCAAAATTAAATCTGAAGGGAAATTTTGAATTTCGACTAAAATTTAACTTTGGGAGATGGGTAGATGCATTTTGAAACAACCAAAAATTAAGCTTATAAGAAGAAATTTTGAGATGTCATATTTGTTATAGCACAACTGAGTTTTCACCTGTGTTAGTGTTTCTGTGAGTTTTGTTTCAACCGAGGAATAACTACAGCCCTGTGTTTTTGGTGCATGTGTAACATATGTGTCAACTCAAAGAGACCGTGTTTATGAACTCGTGTTTGTAAGCATGAACAAAAAAGAAAATATCAGACCGTAATTATTTTACTTACTTATTAGGATGTTACCATTATGTAAACAACAACCAAGGGACTTCCTAGCCAACGTCAGAGCGTTGGGTGATGAGTGCCATTGCTCGGAAATTTAAGAGACAGCAAGAAAACTGAATTGCCAATTCTTATTAAAATTTTGTTTTTGAAAGGCTAATGCCTATATTTATTTGTAAAACAATAACAACATGGTATCAAAAAAAGAATATTTGAAGAACAAACTGTACTGATAGTGTTGCGAGATCACAACCTTTTTCTTATGTCATAACAATTCCTGTTGATACATTTTTGCCTGTTTTCGTAGATTTGGCTTCACATGCCTCTACCATTTTCATGGATTTTTGAGGCCATTACAAATCATGAGTGATTTTTAATAAGAATTTTTTTTTTCGTGTTAAAACAATAACATTAGTAACGGTCAGCTACAGCCCTCCCCCTTCAATAGTGCTTCGATTAGTAAATTTTTCAGCTCATTTATACTTCCCCTTATCCAAAAAAAAAAAAAAAAAAAAAAAACCTTTAACCATATTATGAAAAAGAAAAGCAATAAAAGACAACTTACATAATTAAGCTCGAGGACCTGTTGTCTCACGTTTCACCTGTTTCCGTTTTTTCCCTTTTTTTTTTTTTTTTTTTCTTTTCTGTCCCGCCGCTCTTAGTTGAATTACCGTACTTCTCTTTGTGGACATATCATCAGCAGGCCTGTCTGAAGTGGCTCCTTCAATATCTTTCTTATTTTCGGACTGGTATGTTAGGTGGTCCACACTATCTTCTTGCTCCTCAATCTTGTGTTGTTTTTCTCTTTCCTGGTTGAGGATGGCACCGAGTACGGAGGGGGAGACTGTTATGAGGCTATTTGATCACTCCTCGTAGCGAAGTGGATAACCTGGTCTCCATTCAATTTTTGTTTTTTTTTTCACCTCGGCCACATCGGTGGGTCAGCTGCCACTAGTCGCCCAGGGCTCTCCTCACAGCTAGGGATAGCTGTTTTTAAAAAAAGAAACGGACTTAGCGCTGTTGTTGTTTCTGAGGGGCAGTGCTGCATTCAGAGAGTTTCTTCCGGGGGGGGCAATTACGAATTTCGAGGGGGCTAAAACTTGTTGACTGATTATATACATATAATCACAATTTTGTTCTATATAGCGAAATTTTGACAAGAGTGAAAGATTTCTACTCCAAATTATATGAAAGGGATGATACATGCACTCCAGACATCATGAAAGATACCAGTACCAGAGTTCCTCCAGTCCTTCCAGCAGAAGTTGCACATGCAATCAAGAACATGAAGCGGGGAAAAGCTCCAGGAGAAGATGGAATTACTGTAGACATCATACAAGAAGCAAGTGGAGAAATCGAAACAGTACTCGCCCAAATTTTCACTCGATGCCTTAACGAAGGGAAAGATTCCTGAGGATTGGAACACCGCTACAATTATCCTGCTACATAAAAAAGGTAACATTGAGGATCTCAGGAACTACAGACCTATCAGCCTCCTATCAGTGGTTTATAAAATCTTCACTAAACTTCTTTCACACCGCTTGAAGGTGACACTGGACATGGCTCAACCGAGAGAACAAACTGGATTCAGGAGTGGCTACAGCACAATAGATCATATCCACGTACTGAGAGAACTAATTGAAAGAGCGAGGGAATATGAACTTCCATTGTGCATGGCTTTTATCGATTATGAAAAAGCCTTTGATTCGGTGAAACCATCAGCAGTTACAATGGCTCTGAAAACCTGCGGTATTGAAGATGCATACATTAATATTATTAATAACATCTATGAAAATGCAAGTGCAAAGATTAGGCTGTTTGAAAATACAACACACATAAAAATTGGAAAGGGAGTGAGACAAGGTGACACCATATCTCTGAAGCTCTTTAATGCCACATTGAAGGGTGTTTTTCAGTCGCTGAGCTGGAAAAACAAGGGGATAAAGATTAATGGAGATTATCTAACCCACCTTCGTTTTGCTGATAACATAGTCACTTTTGCAACTACACCATCAGAGCTACAGAGTATGATCCAGGAACTTGCTGACAAGAGTAAAGAAGTGGGATTAAAAATGAACTTTCAGAAGACAAAAGTGATGTACAATGCTTTTACAAGAAATGAAGATTTATCGATTGATGGAGAAAAGCTGGAGATAACAGACACGTACGTTTATCTTGGACAGCAGATATCAAGTGAGGGTCACATTGATGAAGAAATTAATCGGCGTACAAAACTTGGCTGGAGAGCTTTTGGAAGAAACAGCATAATTTTCAAGAGCAATATGCCATTATGTCTTAAAAGAAAAGTGTTTGATCAATGCATCCTTCCAGTGCTTACGTATGGTGCAGAGACGTGGACCTTAACTAAAAGAGACACACAAAGGCTGCAGACAACTCAAAGACGCATAGAGAAGTGCATGCTTGGTGTAACCAGGAGAGATAAGAAGAGGAACTCGTGGATCCGAAAAATGACAAGAGTGGAAGACATCATGATCAGAGTTAAATCCCTTTAATGGCAATGGGCTGGACATACTGCCAGAAGGACAGACCATCGATGGACAGCCGAAATTTTAGATTGGATTCCAAGGGACAGGAAAAGACCCAGAAGAAGACCACATGGGAGATGGGTGGATGAAATTCGAAAGTATGCAGGAGTGACATGGAGGAGACTGGCACAAGACAGACCGTTGTGGAGGAAACTTGGGGAGACCTTCGTCCAGCAGTGGATTGATAATGGTTGACAATGATGATGATGATATATATAATTTTAAATAGAGTACAACATTTTTCTTATGTTCTTATATTACAAATGCAGATTCCAAGAAATCTACACGTACAAGTGATTAAAAATGTAAAAATGTTATACCTTTGCTTTAATTCAGTAATGGACTACGGACTTCACCATGGGGTGGTGTAAAGATATTGAGGGCGCTAGTAAAGGTAAAGCTGTGGTGGAGAAAATCCTCTCAAGACATTAGGAGTGGTAAAAATGTTCTCCCCTTACTACAAGCGTGCTTCTGATTATTAAGACATCATTACAGTGTTACCTGAAAACGTGTGGTGTAAGCCATTCCCCTGCCATTTGGTTTCAGCCCCTTTAGATTATTTAGATTAGCAAATTGCAGTAAAAAAAAAAAAAAACACACTAACTAACCGTTTCGATGCAAGTTTCAGGTACCTCTTTTTTGTTCTTTTTATTTATTTATTTATTTATTTTGTCGCAGAGTGTAAACCGCCACCGCCAGAAACAATTTCTAATAATTTGCTATTGTTAAAAATTCGGTAACAAATATTTTGTTGTATTGGAAGCACTAACGTCACGTGCTACACTGAGGCTTAACCGTATACATGGAAAGTCGGCATCGAGAAGACTGTTATAAAACTGAATGCCAGCTTTCAAAATATGATGATCTATTGCAGTGCAAACATCTCTACTGTGTGGAATTATTTATTGCGGAAGTAGTCCGAGTTGTCAGTGCTTGAAAAATTGCCCTTTCAGCGAGGACTGTTTAATGTTTTGTTGAAGGATGATAGAAATTTCATAATAAAGTTCATGTGGATGTTTTTTTTATTAATAATATTTTCCCTCATTTTCTTAATTTTTGTAATTAGTTTCTCTAAATATTCAGTTATAAACGAGCACAATTAGACAAAATATAAGGTGAGATCGCCCCCAAAAAACCTATGGCGGGCATTCATAGATTTTCGGGGGGGGCTAAGCACCCCCGAGAAGATGTCTGAATACATCACTGCGAGGGGCATGCTTAAGCAACCGAGCATGCCCGTAGTCGGCGCCTGTTCATACACCATTGGCGCACTCAGAGAAGGAGGCCCAGGTCCTCCCAATGAGGTATTAGTCTTTCGTTCTTTCTTATTTTTTTTTTTTTTTTTTTTTTTTTTTTGAGGTTTAACGACCACCGTGAGCAACTCAATGGGCTATAAGCAGTCGCCCGTCCCTAATTTAGGGTCACTGGCTCCAGGGAAGGGAGAGAGCCAGTGCCGTAAAACAAACACAACATCCATGCCTCACCGGGATTCGAACCCGGGCCCAGTTCGGACGAATGATCAGAGGCCATCGCTTAGACCACTGCGCCACCGGGGCAGCTCTTTCTTTCTTATATTGGCTGCTTATTTTATCTAAAAGAATATAATTCATTTTGTCTGAACTTTTGAACGTTTGTCCCTCTTTGTTGACGCTGTGGAAACAGTCAATCGATCTCTCCCACCGACAAATTTTGTGTTTTCCCATTGGCGCCCGGACGTAATAACGGTTGTACTGTCCGTTGGGCTCTTCGAAAAATGTGTGACGTTTTTTTTTTTTTTGATTGCATGTTTAACGACCGCCGTGAGCAACTCAATGGGCTATAAGCAGTCGCCCGTCCCTAATTTAGGGTCACTGGCTCCAGGGAAGGGAGAGAGCCAGTGCCGTAAGCCAAACACAACATCCATGCCTCACCGGGATTCGAACCCGGACCCCTTACGGACGAATGATCAGAGGCCAACGCCTTAGACCACTGCGCCACCGGGGCGGCTGTGATGTTTGTCCCCCACATCATCTGAGATTCATGAAAAATTCAAACTTTGCTTAAAAAAAAAAGTTAAGAGGGAGATGATGTGACGTACTACAGAGGTGACTCACGTGTCAAGAGACGACAAATTTTCCGTGGTATATTCCGTCCGTGTGGCGTAGTTGGGAGAGCAACTTACTCCGGAGTGAGGGGCTACGGGTTCGATCTTCGTCACGGAAAAAATTGTGTTTTCGCAGCCTCTGTTAGCCGTACTGCACTTTTTGTTTTAACTCTGAAACAATATTTTAAAATCAGACCGGCACGTAAAGTATTTTTTGGTTATTCAACAGGAACAATACTTCTTTCATGATGTAATATAAAATATTTACATATTATTTCTGAGCTGAAGCACTTTGACCAAATCGCTTTTTCAGAAAGTTGAAAATGTTGCGTGGGAGATGGGAGACTGTAGTTTATAGATGTTGCGTAACCCCACTTTTGAAATGCTAGTATGCGTATGTTTGTAAGCTTCCTGCATTAGAATTCGTCAACTGTGATAAATTCGGCAAATATTCACCACCAGAGTGACGCGCGAACAAGGGAATCTCGCCCACATGGTGACTCTAAGATGGGATGACCAACAGCCAAGCAACGTGAGTCGAGAGTAGGAACCCTGAGGGAGGGGAGGTCCTAGGAGTATTTGGTTTGTTAGTAATGACCGCGCACATAGAGGGAAGCCTGAGTTCCGTTGTGGCATCTCGGACGTCCCAACCTTCGTCTATACATGACTCGTACCGGAACTATGCTTGTATTTCCATAAACGTCACAAAGCTTGCGGCGGAAAATGAGCCAGGTTGTGTATCATTTATTACCGGAACTGTTTTACACATTTCAATTTAATTTTGTCCTCTAAAAAAAGGCCAGTTTCGTTCGTTACGCATACGAAAATATGCTGTAAGTGAAATTTTTTTTTTTTTTTTTTTTTTTTGATTGGAGGTTTAACGACCACCGTGAGCAACTCAATGGGCTATAAGCAGTCGCCCGTCCCTAATTTAGGGTCACTGGTTCCAGGGAAGGGAGAGAGCCAGTGCCGTAAGACAAACACAACATCCATGCCTGACCGGGATTCGAACCCGGACCCCTTACGGACGAATGATCAGAGGCCAGCGCCTTAGACCACTGCGCCACCGGGGCGGCTTAAGTAAGTGAAAATTAATCACCATCGTAGCTGGGACGTCGTCGTCAACAATGTTTCTTTCAGGACTTCTTGACAGGGGAGGGAGGGCAAATGGAATCTCAGAGAGGGCAAGTTTTCCATTTGCTATCATCATCATCATCATCATCATCATCATTTTCAACCCTTATTAATCCACTGATGGACGAAGGTCGCCCCAAGTTCCTTCCACAACTGTCTGTCTGTCGCCACTCTCCTCCATGTTACTCCGGCATGCTTTCAAATTTCATCCATCCATCTCCCACGGGGCCTTCCTCTGGGTCTTTTTCTGTCCCTTGGAATCCAGTCTAAAATTTCAGTTGTCCATCGCTGGTCTGTTCTTCTGGCAACATGTCCAGCCAATTGCCATTTCAGTAATTTCACTCTAGTCATGATGTCGTCCACTCTTGGCATTTTCCTTATCCACAAGTTCCTCTTCTTATCTTTCTTGGTTACACCAAGCATGTATCTCTCCGTGCCGCTTTGAGTTGTCTACAGTCTTTGTAAATCTTTTTTAGTTAAGGTCCATATCTCTGCTCCATACGCAAACATTTATATAGTCTTTTATCATATTAAAGCTTTTATATCGTGAATATGCATCATAGTTTTTCAACATCGTGCAATGACAGCTTCGTCAACTCTTCCCCAAGTTTCTTCCACAACTGTCTGCCTTGAGCCATTGTCCTCCATGTTACTTCGGCATGCTTTCGAATTTCATCCATACGTCTCTTGTGTGGTCTTCTTCTGGGTCTTTTTTTATCTTTTGGAATCCAATCTGAAATTTCACTTGTCCATCTGTGGTCTGTTCTTCTGGCAACATGCCCAGCCCATTGCCATTTCAGGGATTTTTCCCTCATCATCATGGCTTTCACTCTTGTCATATTCCTTATCCACGAGTTCCTCTTCTTATCTTTTCTGGTTACACCAAGTATGCATCTCTCCATGTTTCTTTCAGTTGCTGCAGCCTTTTTATGTCTCTTTTACGCTTTCCAACCGTAGGTTGAAGAAGCGTATATGCTCCAGCTTTGTCCGTCCGTCTGTCGGCACGATAACTCACGTAAAAATGGTATGTGGTAGGGGACCACCTGGGGACAAAGCCTGTTGAAAATTTGACAAATCAGGTTAAAGGTCACGACATAGGAGCGGGATCCATTCCATTGCCCTTATGCCTCATAACTTGCGTAAATATGGTTTGATTTCTATGAAAGTTTAGTATGTGGTAGGGGACCACCTGGGGACGAACCCCATTGAAAATGGGTGAAGTGGGGTCAAAGTTCAGGACATAGGAACGGGATGCATTCCAATGCCCTTATGCGTCATAACGTGCGTAAAAATGGTTCGATTTCGATGACATTTTAGTATGTGGTAGAGGGCCACCTGGAGATGAACTCTATTGAAAATGGGACAAATTGAGTCAAAGGTCAGGACTTAGGATCGGGATCCATTCCATCGCCCTTATCCCATACTGTTAAGGTGGACGTCAAGTAATTTTGCTTCCTATATTTCCAATGGAAAAACTTTTCTACACATTTCCTTCACAATTAGTGTGTTCCCAAGGATGGAAATTTGAACATCGATTAAAATGACTTCATATTATTACTTGGAATACTTAACACTTTCTAAAACATAACCATAATTATATTAAAAAATAACATTTCTTTTGGTGGTGTTGAAACCAGAAAAAAGATGGCGCGACCTGTACTTTGATGACGCCAGTAGACAAATAAATGTTGGATTGCATAATTATGGTTATGTTTTAGAAAATATTAATTATTCCAAGTTATAAAATGAAGCTTTTTTAATGGATGTTCAAATTTTCATCCTTGGGAACGCATTAATTGTGAAGAAAATGTGTACAGAAGTTTTTCCATTGGAAGTATAGGAAGCAAAATTACTTGACGTCCATCTTAAAGGAGCATTTCTTGTATCTATGAAAATTTTTTTTTTGAAAACGGCTCTAAGGATTTTGATGAAAGTCGTTAACCTACGGTTTTCTGGTACTAGAAATCGATTTATCTTGATCTCGACTTTAGGAAAATTCATTTAGTGGGTTAAATAACCACCCCGAATTACCACGTTTTTCAGTGTCATGGCGTCGTTCCATTAATGTTACCCATGCTTAGAAATCTTATGACGTCACAAGCTAACCGCCCCGGTGGCGCAGTGGTCTAAGGCGCTGGCCTCTGATCATTCGTCCGTAAGGGGTCCGGGTTCGAATCCCGGTCAGGCATGGATGTTGTGTTTGTCTTACGGCACTGGCTCGCTCCCTTCCCTGGAACCAGTGATCCTAAATTAGGGACGGGCGACTGCTTATAGCCCATTGAGTTGCTCACGGTAGTCGTTAAACCTTCAATCAAGAAGACAAGAAGAAGACGTCACAAGCTCGCAATTGAGATTATGACGCGCGGTCACGCCATCTGTCTCATTACGTCACACGTTGTGTGTGGATACTATTAAAGTTTTATGACGTCACATCTTTCGAGAAGATGGTCGCGATTCCCATTTGCCTCAATACGTCACGCGTTGTGTGCGTATGCCCATCCGAGCAATAACTCGCGTAACAATCGTTCGATTTCGATGAAATTTTAGTATGTAGTAGGGGACCACCTGGGAAAGAACCTTATTGAAAGTGAACGAAATGGGGTCAAAGGTCAGGACATAGGAGCGGGATACATTCTACTGCTCTTATGTGTCATAACTAACGTAAAAAAAGGTTCGATTTCGATGAAATTTTAGTACCTGGGGACAAATCCTATTGAAAATGGGCGAAATGGTGTCGAAGGTCAGGACATAGGAGCGGAATCACTTCCATCGCCATTATGCGTCATAACTTACGTAAAAATGCTTCGATTTGGATGAAATGTTAATATGTTGTAGGAGCCTGCCTGGGGACGAATCCTATTAAAAATGGGCGAAATGGGGTAAAAGGTTAGGGCACAGGAGCGGGATCTATTCCATAGCCCTTGTGCATCATAACTTATGTAAAAATGCTTCGATTGCGACAAAACTTTATCATGTTATTTCGGAGGTATACTGAACCGGTTCTGTTGTATATCATCGAAATGGGATGAAAGGTCAGGGCACAGGACCGAGATTTATTCCACAGCCATTATCCTCATAACATGAGTAATAACTTGAGTAATGGTTCCTGGTATGTTGGAAAGCTTATTATAATCAATGCATTGCATGATTTTACTAACTTGTTTAGTTAAAGTTCATACTCCATACGTAAGAACTGGAAGGATGCATTAATTAAACACTTTTCTTTTAAGACATAAGGGCATATTGCTCTTGAAAATCGTACTGTTTCTTCCAAAAGCTCTCCAGCCAAGTTTTATACGCCGATTAATTTCCTCATCAATGTGACCCTCGCTTGAAATCTGCTGTCCAAAGTAAATGTAGGTGTCGGTTATCTCCAGCTTTTCCCCATCAACTGATAAATCTTCCTTTCTTGTAAAAGCATTGTACATCACTTTTGTCTTCTGAAAGTTCATTTTTAATCCCACTTCTTTACTCGTGTCAGAGAGTTCCTGGATCATACTGTGCAGCTTTGAAAGGGCAGTTGCCAAAATTGCTACGTCATCAGCAAAACGAAGGTCAGTTAAATAATCTCCGTTGATCTTTATCCCCTTGTTCTCCCAGTTCAACGATTGAAAGACATTTTGCAATGTGGCATTGAAGAGTTTGGGAGAAATGGTGTCACCTTGTCTCACTCCTCCAATTTTTATTGGTGCTGTATACTCAAATAGCCTAACATTTGCACTTGTATTTTCATAGATGTTATTAATAATGCTAATATAAGTATCTTCAATACCGCAGGATTTCAACGCCATTGTAACTGCTGATGGTTTCACGGAATCAAAGGCCTTTTCATAATCTATAAAACCATGCACAATGGGAGTTCATATTCCCTCGTCCTTTCAATTAGTTCTCTCAGTACATGAATATGATCTATGGTACTGTAGCAACTCCTCGATCCAGCTTGTTCTATCCACAGTATATACATAATTTTAACTGCTATATCTACATGTATAGAAGTAACTACTAAATACTATGCAGTACAGGGGCGTATTTTGACGGGGTAGGGGGCCTTGGCAACCCGAAAGTGTTTCATTTTTTAAGGTTTTGGTTAAAATGCCACTTACATTAGAAAAAATGCCTTAATTTAATAAAAATGCATCAACTTACATTAAAAATAAATGCTTTAATTTTTTATCTATTTTTCATTAACTTTAATTTTGTTCTGGTGGATTTCAAAAACTTCCATTTTTCGCCCCCCTCCCCCTAAAATTATATATTATACGCATAATATAAAATTATATATTATACGGATATAATAATTACTTCTTCAGACATTTCAATAACAAACTTTCTTCAGCTAAACGAGGAAAGCGGGCTGTTTAGGATGTGGGTGTCGGTTTCGGCAGGCTAGAAATTTTTATCTTTAAAATGCATTCAATACACTATTGTTCCTGAACTGCGATTCCCTGACATTGAATTATGATTAGTCTACTGTTATGTTTTGAAGAATGGCATGCGTCTTAATACACATTTTAGCAAAATAAACTATAATACTTAAACAAATAGTAAAAAGAAATAATAATTGGAGAAATGTACTACGATAATACAACGTAGTTTGTCACAAATATTTATTTTTCAAGTCGACCATAGTTTCGCTGGGTATTGACTTAGCTTCATCATTCATCGTGATGAAGCTGGGTCAATTACCAGCGAAACCATGGTCGACTTGAAAAAATAAATATTTGTGACAAACTACGTTGTATTATCTTATATACTAATATAAAATCGTCACAAGACTAGTCTTTGATATGAAAGAAGTGGAGAAATATTTGTAACACCAAAAGAAATGAAACTTTCTTTTTCATTATAACATGAATTTATTAACATTTGGTTCGGTAACCTAAAATGTCTCCGGGGGTGCGAATGGTCGTTTACAGGAGGGCCCCCCCTCCCGCCGGATGTATGCCTGAAAGAAACACTGGTCGCCAAGGAGATGCGATGATAAGAAATTTAAATTTGTTTTATCCACAGTGCCGCCCACCCAGTTTTATGAAACAGAAAGTTTGAGCTTACACTAAGAACTAACACTCAGCTAAAATTAATAACAGATTGGCTGAATGCAAATGAATTAGTTGTTAATATTAATAAAACTAAATTAATGATTTTCTCTAATATACAAACTTCGCATTTATACGATTTACCGATTCTGATGAATGGAGTCAGGATTAATACGGTCTCAACAAACTCTTATCTAGTATAACGAAGTAAATTTCTCCGTCATTTTTATCCGCGCCGGGGTTCGAACCCGGGTCCACTCACTCCGGAATAAGTTGCTCTACCAATTAAGCTACGCGGACATTTGTTCTGATTCCTATCTGCCTTTATGTCGTGTGCGTCCTTCTGGCAGGTACGTCACATCTCCTGGTACGTTACATCATCTCCCCCTTCTTTTTATTTTTTATTCGAAGTGCTCCTCTTATTTTTCCTATCTCGCGGTGTGGAAATAACATCACACGATTACGAGATTTTGAACGGTCGGGTCATCCGGATAGTTCGGGCGCCATTATAACGAAGTAAATTTCTCCGTCATTTTTATCCACGCCAGGATTCGAACCCGGATCCCCTCATTCCGGAACAAGTCACTCTACCAATTGAGCTACGCGGACGTTTTATTCTGATTCCTATCTACCTTTATGCGTCCTTCTGGCAGGTACGTCACATCTCCAGGTACGTTACATCATCTCCCCAATATTTTTGTATTTTTTTCGAAGTGCTGGAGAAGGGATTCTCTTATTTTTCCTATCTCGCGGTGTGGAAAGAACATCACACCAATGCGAGATTTTGAACGGTCGGGTCATCCGGATAGTTCGGGCGCCATTATAACGAAGTAAATTTCTCCGTCATTTTTCATCCGCGCCGGGGTTCGAACCCGGGTCCACTCATTCCGGAATAAGTTGCTCTACCAATTAAGCTACGCGGACATTGATTCTAATTGCTATCTGCCTTTATGTCGTGTGCGTCCTTCTGGCAGGTACGTCACATCTCCTGGTACGTTACAACATCTCCCCTTCTTTTTATTTTTTATTCGAAGTGCTCCTCTTATTTTTCCTATCTCGCGGTGTGGAAATAACATCACACCAATGCGAGATTTTGAACGGTCGGGTCATCCGGATAGTTCGGGCGCCATTATAACGAAGTAAATTTCTCCGTCATTTTTATCCGCGCCAGGGTTCGAACCCGGGTCCACTCATTCCGGAATAAGTTGCTCTACCAATTAAGCTACGCGGACATTGATTCTAATTGCTATCTGCCTTTATGTCGTGTGCGTCCTTCTGGCAGGTACGTCACATCTCCTGGTACGTTACAACATCTCCCCCTTCTTTTTATTTTTATTTTTTATTCGAAGTGCTCCTCTTATTTTTCCTATCTCGCGGTGTGGAAATAACATCACACCAATGCGAGATTTTGAACGGTCGGGTCATCCGGATAGTTCGGGCGCCATTATAACGAAGTAAATTTCTCCGTCATTTTTATCCGCGCCGGGGTTCGAACCCGGGTCCACTCATTCCGGAATAAGTTGCTCTACCAATTAAGCTACGCGGACATTGATTCTAATTGCTATCTGCCTTTATGTCGTGTGCGTCCATCTGGCAGGTACGTCACATCTCCTGGTACGTTACAACATCTCCCCCTTCTTTTTATTTTTTATTCGAAGTGCTCCTCTTATTTTTCCTATCTCGCGGTGTGGAAATAACATCACACCAATGCGAGATTTTGAACGGTCGGGTCATCCGGATAGTTCGGGCGCCATTATAACGAAGTAAATTTCTCCGTCATTTTTATCCGCGCCGGGGTTCGAACCCGGGTCCACTCATTCCGGAACAAGTTGCTCTACCAATTAAGCTACGCGGACATTTGTTCTGATTCCTATCTGCCTTTATGTCGTCTGCGTAGCTCAGTTGGTAGAGCGACTTGTTCCGGAATAAGCGTCCTCGGGTTCGAATCCCGGCGTAGACCAAATATGACGGAGAAATTTACTTCGTTATAATGCCGCCCGAACTACCCGGATGGCCCGACCGTTCAAAATCTCGCATTGGTGTGATGTTATTTCCACACCGCGAGATAGGAAAAATCAGAGAATCCCTTCTCCAGTGCTTCGAAAAATAAATGTGTGTGACGTTGCATTCCACACACCAGATTGACTGGGAGTTCTCAAGTGCACGTTCTACAGTGGTTGTCTGCCTGCAGCGATTCATGGTCACGGCTGATCCGTGGGCCATGCCCCCGGCCCTCTTTCGGGGGGATATGTGACGTACCTGCCAGCAGGACGCACATGACATAAAGGCAGATAGGAATCAGAATACATGTCCGCGTAGCTTAATTGGTAGAGCAACTTATTCCGGAATGAGTGGACCCGGGTTCGAACCCCGGCGCGGATAAAAATGACGGAGAAATTGACTTCGTTATACTAGGTACAACTATGCACAATGACTTGAAATGGAACAAACACATTGAAAATTTAAGTAACAAGATTTGTAGAAATATCGGGATGGTCAGTAGTACTTTGCCAAACTTAACACCAAAAATATTAATCTCTATATATCATACTCTAATTCAAACAAATATTAATTATTGCATTTTAACCTGGGGACAAACCACACAATATAATATTAATAAACTACAGGTACTGCAAAATAGATTTATAAGACTAATAGACCTTAAAACATCAAATAATTTTCAACCAATCTCATATATTCGGTCAAAAGTGAACCTAATATATGTAATATTTTAACGATAAAGCAATTATATGATTATAACTTGGGAAAAATAATGTATAAAAGAATTAAAAAAGTTATGCACAATGATATAATAACACTAAATATACATACTCATTACCACAATACTAGGAATAGATTACTACTAATTCCAATGTTCACACAAACTGAGAAGCTTAAAATGAATATAAATTATAGTGGCCTAAAATTCTGGAACTCATTGCCCCAAGAATTAACATAATTTAATAATTTTAACTTATTTAAAATAAAACTAAAGGCACATCTTATGAAATAATTAGTAAACAATAGGCAATTTCGACTAAATGGAAGAAATGTGGGTTAGTATGATTATAGAGTGAGGTGCAAACGTTATTTGTTGTTTATTTATAAATATCATCATCATCATCATTGTCAACCATTATCAATCCACTGCTGGACGAAGGTCTCCCCAAGTTTCCTCCACAACAGTCTGTCTTGTGCCAGTCTCCTCCATGTCACCCCTGCATACTTTCGAATTTCATCCACCCATCTCCCATGTGGTCTTCTTCTGGGTCTTTTCCTGTCCCTTGGAATCCAATCTAAAATTTCGGCTGTCCATCGATGATCTGTCCTTCTGGCAGTATGTCCAGCCCATTGCCATTTCAGGGATTTAACTCTGATCATGATGTCTTCCACTCTTGTCATTTTTCGGATCCACGAGTTCCTCTTCTTATCTCTCCTGGTTACACCAAGTATGCACCTCTCCATGCTTCTTTGAGTTGTCTGCAGCCTTTGTATGTCTCTTTTAGTTAAGGTCCACGTCTCTGCACCATACGTAAGCACTGGAAGGATGCATTGATCAAACACTTTTCTTTTAAGACATAATGGCATATTGCTCTTGAAAATTATGCTGTTTCTTCCAAAAGCTCTCCAGGCAAGTTTTGTACGCCGATTAATTTCTTCATCAATGTGACCCTCACTTGATATCTGCTGTCCAAGATAAACGTACGTGTCTGTTATCTCCAGCTTTTCTCCATCAATCGATAAATCTTCATTTCTTGTAAAAGCATTGAACATCACTTTTGTCTTCTGAAAGTTCATTTTTAATCCCACTTCTTTACTCTTGTCAGCAAGTTCCTGGATCATACTCTGCAGCTCTGATGGGGTAGTTGCAAAAATGACTACGTCATCAGCAAAACGAAGGTGGGTTAGATAATCTCCATTAATCTTTATCCCCTTGTTTTCCCAGCTCAGCGACTGAAAAACACCCTCCAATGTGGCATTAAAGAGCTTCGGAGATATGGTGTCACCTTGTCTCACTCCCTTTCCAATTTTTACGTGTGTTGTATTTTCAAACAGCCTAATCTTTGCACTTGCATTTTCATAGATGTTATTAATGATATTAATGTATGCATCTTCAATACCGCAGGTTTTCAGAGCCATTGTAACTGCTGATGGTTTCACCGAATCAAAGGCTTTTTCATAATCGATAAAAGCCATGCACAATGGAAGTTCATATTCCCTCGCTCTTTCAATTAGTTCTCTCAGTACGTGGATATGATCTATTGTGCTGTAGCCACTCCTGAATCCAGCTTGTTCTCTCGGTTGAGCCATGTCCAGTGTTACCTTCAAGCGGTGTGAAAGAACTTTAGTGAAGATTTTATAAACTACTGATAGGAGGCTGATAGGTCTGTAGTTTCCGAGATCCTCAATGTCACCTTTCTTATGTAGCAGGATCATTGTAGCGGTGTTCCAATCCTCAGGAATCTTTCCTTCATTAAGGCATCGAGTGAAAATTTGGGCGAGTACTGTTTCGATTTCTCCACTTGCTTCTTGTATGATGTCTACAGTAATTCCATCTTCTCCTGGAGCTTTTCCCCGCTTCATGTTCTTGATTGCATGTGCAACTTCTGCTGGAAGGACTGGAGGAACTCTGGTACTGGTATCTTTCATGATGTCTGGAGTGCATGTATCATCCCTTTCATATAATTTGGAGTAGAAATCTTTCACTCTTGTCAAAATTTCGCCTCTATTTCTTGTTACAGAACCATCTTCTTTTCTCAGTGCCATAATCTGTTTTCTTCCCTTACTGAGATGTCCCTTTGCTATCTTTAGGCTTTGGTTGTTTTCAATTGCTTTCTCACTAGTTCACAGTTGAATTTTCTTACGTCTTCAGTGATACTTTTTCGTACTGTCTTGCATAGCTCTATATATTCCACTTTGGAAGTCACATCTTCTTTAGTTGTCCTCATCTCTCTTCTTTTTGCATCAACATTTTCGTTTTTCCTGATAATTTATTTACATGCAACTTGTTCTTAGACCCAGCTAATTTTGTTGCTGTTTCCATAAGAGCTTTGGTTACTTTTCTGTTAACTTCAGAGATGTCCACTTCTTCCGATGTTAGGCCTTCTAAAGCAGAGAACCTGTTCTTCAGTTCTAACTTGAAGGTATTATGGTGTTTTTTAAGGTTGGTTATGTCAATAGATTTTGTTTGTCTTATGAGCTTGCCACGTTCAAGTTTAGTGTTGAGGTGCATCTTACATCTCACCAATCTATGGTCACTACCTGTGTTGAACTTGTTTAGCACACTGCAGTCTTCTATGACGAATTTTTTGTTACACATAATAAAATCAATTTCACTTGTTGTCCCATTTGGATGTCTCCATGTCCATTTCCTGTGTGGCTTTTTCTTGAAGAAGGAGTTCAAGATGAAAAACCCTTCTGCCTCTGCAAACTCAACGAGAGTATTTCCACGCTGGTTTCTGTTGCCGTGACCGAATTTACCTACTGAAGTTTCATTCTGTTGCCGTTGCCCTATTTTTGCATTGAAATCTCCCATAATTATTTTCAAGTGCTGCTTACCTTTATTATTTAGATGACAAATTTCCTCATAAAATTCTTCAATTTCTTCTTCAGGATGACTTGTGGTGGGTGCATAAGTTTGAATAATCTGAGCCTGGTATCTTTTCGAGAGTTGGATAACAAGTCGTGCAGCTCTGTCAGAGGAACTTTCAACTTCTACAACTTTATCCTTCAGTTTCTTGTTTATTATAAATCCAACACCACTAGTTCTGCCAGTATCTGTCCCACGATAGTAGAAGAGATGTCCACTTTTCAGTTCAATGAGATCTTCTCCTTTTCTCCTTACCTCACTTAGCCCCACGATGTCCCACTTGATCCTTTGTAGTTCCTCTTCCAATTCAAGAAGCCTTGAATCAGAAGATAGGGAGCGTCCATTGTACGTAGCCAAGGTCAGCATCAGATGGCAGCCTAGTCCGGTCCTCCGGGGATTCTTAGCACCCTCTGCCTTCATGTCGCACTGGCCGCTGCCTTGGCCAGGTACATTCCAGCTGCCGGAGACTGAGGGCCAAGATTTAAGTTGTGGAATCATTTTGGAGGGGTTTGGCCATAACTCACCACGCTGGCCAAGCGGGTTGGTGAGTGTGGGATAGAATTTCCTCTAATCCCGATGGTATAGTTATACCGCTATTGGCGGTCGTCAGAGCCCCTTTAGTGGGAACAGGATGCACCACGAGAAGGCGGGGTTGACATTTGTCAAGGAGAGGCTGTGATGTTACGCATCACCTGACCTTGCATCCCATTTATAAATATATATGTGATTATATAGTGAAGTGTATATGATACTTGTTTGTTTAGATATAATGAAGGCTATTGATGATGGAACACATTGATATATGTGTTAGTTGTGAGCTAGTGCGTGTATATTCACATATTAACCTACCATATATGTGTTGGCTTGCATTTTCTGTTAAGTTTTATGTTTTTGTATTCTGGGGAGAGGAGGGCTATGTCAGGTCTCACGGCCTTTTCCCTCCTTTTCCTAGCTGCTGTAGTGGCAACTGAATGAATAAATAAATGAAATGAAAATGAAATGTACCATTTTTAAATATATTTAACTTTAAAATATAATTTGAACTTTGCCAAGTAATAAGCCTTGTGTTTTATTTCGTGTAATCTTACGTAATTTCCCCTAGGAACTGCGTTGTTTAACGTCTTCAAAAAAAGGCTATCGAAATAACCCGCAGGACCATGAAAATTCAATTGCTCTCCACTCTTCCAATTCCTTAATTTAAGCCTCTTTTTCAAGTTTGTATGGCCAGGGGGCTAATGAGGAGGGTGGAAGGAATTCACTGAGGGGATCACTACTAAATGCTCCTTTTATTTACTTTACAAAATAGGGAATCACAACACGGAAAGGGGAATCTAAAGCTACACTAACGCTCTTCAGACTGGCCCGGTGACAGTAAATGTGAAGAAAGTGGCTGACGACAGCTTTGTAGGAGAGGAGTGCAAGGCAAAGTCGCTAGCTGGAAGGAAGAGAGTTAAGAAGAGGGGAGGAATTGCGTCTGCGTAGCACGATGTTACAATTTGATTTAGATAAACAAAAAAAGACATTTTCTTTTAAATAAATTGTTCAAGTACAGTATTATTTTCGTAAGCAAAAATGGAAAATTTTAAAAATAAATTAAGGACAATGCATTCAGGGCAAGCAAACAGTTGAAGGCGACATTCTACCAACACTTGTGTCATACACCATTCGCGTAACAAGTCAAATCCGTGTATGTATATGTGCCCAGGTGGAGGTGGTCGGGATTGCACGAATCTCTTTGTAGCCGGTAGTGAAAAGCATTAAAGCCGTCGCGGTGGCACAGTGGTCTAAGCGCTGGCTTATGACCATTCGTCCGAGAAGAGTCCGTGTTCGAATCCAGTGAGGCATGGATGTTGTGTTTGTCTTACGGCACTGGCTCTCTTCCTTCCCTGGAACCAGTGGCTCTAAATTAGGGACGGGCGACTGCTTATACCCCATTAAGTTGCTCACGGTGGTCGTTAAACCTTCAATAAAAAAACCATTAAAAATTCGTTCTTTCAGTGTATAACGAAGTAAATTTCTCCGTCATTTTTATCCGCGCCGGGGTTCGAACCCGAGTCCGCTTATTCCGGAATAAGTTGCTCTACCAATTAAGCTACGCGGACATATAGTCTGATTCCTATCTGCCTTTATGTCGTGTGCGTCCTTCTGGCAGGTACGTCACATCTCCTGGTACGTTACATCATCTCCCCCTTATTTTTCTCTCGAAGTGCTACTCATATTTTTACTATCTCGCGGTGTGGAAATAACATCACACCAATGCGAGATTTTGAACGGTCGGGTCATCCGGATAGTTCGGGCGCCATTATAACGAAGTAAATTTCTCCGTCATTTTTATCCGCGCCGGGGTTCGAACCCGGGTCCACTCATTCCGGAATAAGTTGCTCTACCAATTAAGCTACGCGGACATTTTATTCTGATTCCTATCTGCCTTTATGTCGTGTGCGTCCTTCTGGCAGGTACGTCACATCTCCTCGTACGTTACAAGTGTTTCGTAGAGGAAGTTGCTATCAAGCTTGTCCCACCAAAAATAATGCTCGCCCACCCTGATATCGAAGCCTAGCGACGTTCCTGCATCGTAGGCGGACATTGCGAAACAAGCCGCCCCGGTGGCGCCGTGGTCTAAATCGCTGGCTTATGACCATTCGCCCTAGCTGGGTCCGGGTTCGAATCCCGGTGAGGCATGGATGTTTGTGTTTGTCTTTCGGCAATGGCTCTCTGTGTACATTGGTCATTTAGCATACTGTAAAAACCATGGGTTTTTTTTATTGGAGGATTAACGACCACCGTGAGCAACTCAGTGGGCTATAAGCAGGGCCGGATTAATGTAGCGGCTACAACCCACCGTGACCAAGGGCCCAGGAGGCATACCTAGGCAACTAATTGATAGGTAGCTAAAGAGAGAGAGAGAGAGAGAGAGAGATTTATAAAATAGTTTTACTTTTGTCTCGTATGATTTCCACTTGGTCAGAAACAGGCTTGAAGACAAATAGATTTCAATGCAGTGACTCACCAAAGGTAAAGTTTTCATGTAGCTGCGTACAGCGGGGTCGGAGTGACAGTTTCAGCTTTTTCACTACCGTCCACCCACACCTCCCAATTTGCACCTGGAACCATTGATTGTCGAAGTCCCCTGTGGCTTCACATTGTGTAGCAAAAAAGATGCTCTAAGAAAGTTATACAATGCTAAATAATTGGAAAATCCAAGACAAAATTTAGGAATCTTAAGCTTTTAACTCATGTTCTTGTGTGAACAGTAGAAAATATAATGATTTTTTATGAAAACTCTGCAAGTGTTTTATTAGTTTGAACAATGCACTACGTGTTAGTTATTATCACCATATTGATACCGTTTCGTGTTTTAATGGTCTTCATAATGATTATCTGTCAGAAGTTCTTTGGGGGCCTTATGAGAACAATGAAAAATACAGACTTATTATGAAAACTTTGCAGATAATTTAGTTGTTATAGTTTCATGTTTTAACGGACTTCATAAGGATTCCCGGTTATAAGTTCTTTCTGGAGCCCACTCAAATGTCTTAGCCTAGGGGCCCTATAAAGCCTTAATCCGGCCCTGGCTATAAGTAGTCGCCCGTCCCTAATTTAGGGTCACTGGTTCCAGGGAAGGGAGAGAGTCAGTGCCGTAAGACAAACACAACATCCATGCCTCACCAAGATTCGAACCTGGACCCCTTTCGGACGAATGATCAGAGGACTTCGCTTTTACCACCGTGCCAACGGGACGAAAAAAAATATGTTTGATCTGTCCTTGTTCACAATGTGTTACTTGATCAACACTGGCTATCTCTGTGTACATTGATCATTTGGCATGTTCTAAACCTACTGTATACAGGGTGTTTCAAAACTAATGGAACAAACTTTAAGGGGTGATAGAACACACCGAAACAAGCACTTTTCGTCATAGAATGCATGGTCGCAAATTTAGGCGCTGGAGGGCGTTTTCCGTTTCTCCACACACGCCGTCTTTCGCAACGCAAAGACAGGAATGGCACAACAAATCAAAACAAATCTTTATTGCAGACAAAATAAAAAACAAAACGTGACATCACAAAATTATATAAAATTTGCAAACATTAATAAGTAATTATTGAAATTAATTACATTTACAAAAGCTCCTCAAAAGGGCATCCTGATACGAGCTTCGCATCGTCGACGTAAAGATGCTCGTTTGTTGTGGAAAATACCAGGCACTTGCCGGACAGCTGCAGCAGCGACTGAAAGTCTGGCGACTAGTTTCATCGGAATCAATAGGAGTGTCGTACATTACGGACTTAAGATGTCCCCATAAAAAGAAATCCGGAGGGGACAGACCTTGTGATCGTGGGGGCCAAACGATGGGTCCACTTCCAGCATGATGGCGCTCCATCATGCTGGAACCACATTTTACGGCGGACGGCTGCTGGTATATGCTGGATCAATTCAGGCAAGACTTGTTGAAGGAAAATAAGGTACGTCCTCCCATCCAGACGTTCCGGCAAAAGATATGGGTCTTTGCCTTGCGAAAGACGGCGTGTGTGGGGAAAAGGAAAGCACCCTCCAACACCTAGCTGGGAAGGTGATGCTGATAATTTTCTTTGATCATAAAGGTGTAGTCTACCAGCATGTCGTTCCTCCACAAATTACTGTCAATGCATTACATTTCAGTCTTGAACCGTCTGCGACGACACATATCGATTAAGCGACCGGAACTGGTTGGCAAGTGGACCCTACACCATGATAACGCCCGCCCACATGTGGCTACTTGTGTTCAACAGTTTTTTTTTTCGAAATGCGATATTGAAATCACGCCACAGCCTGCCTACAGTCCTGACCTCACCCCGTGCGATTTCTGGTTGTTTCCAACAATGAAGGAGAAGTTCCGTGCCGCAACATTCAACGCAGATGCTGACGTTATTCAAGCTGTACATGGGTCGCTAAAGCAGCTTCCACAAAATGCCTTCGCCACATGCTTTGAAAAGTGGACTGAACGATGGGACCGTTGCATATCATCCAAGGGAAGATACTTTGAGAAAGAATAACATATATTTTGCTGAGCCTATATTTCTTCATTTTGTGTGATTTTACTTTCAGTTTTTATGGTACGGCCGTTGTATATTGTGTTACCGTCAGAAACCGAGTACTTATACTGTACAGATGACTGTACGATGTCTGTGCAACGGCAGATTTACCACTAGGCCAACTAGGCCGCGGCCTAGGGGCCGCAGGTGTGGAATCCAGAAAAACGGAAAGAATTTTCCATTTTTCTTATGTACAAATAAATCAAACTTGTAAAAAAAGTGCCAGTTTATATCATTTCCCAAAACACCTTACAATTAATTTCTACGTCTTTTATTAATTTTTTTGTTGCAATGCAATTTTAAAGAATCAAAGCAAGGAATACTATTGTTTACTTTCGTGTTATAAGAATGCATCGTGTGTCAGTTGTAACGTACCAGGAGATGTGACGTACCTGCCAGAAGGACGCACACGACATAAAGGCAGATAGGAATCAGAATAAAACGTCCGCGTAGCTCAATTGGTAGAGTGACTTATTCCGGAATGAGGGGATCCGGGTTCGAATCCCGGCGCGGATAGAAATGACGGAGAAATTTACTTCGTTATAATGGCGCCCGAACTATTCGGATGACCCGACCGTTCAAAATCTCGCATTGGTGTGATGTTATTTCCACACCGTGAGATAGGAAAAATAAGAGAATCCTTCTCCAGCACTTCGAATAATAATAAAAAAATAATAATAAAGGGGAGATGATGTAACGTACCAGGAGATGTGACGTACCTGCCAGAAGGACGCACACGACATAAAGGCAGATAAAGACATAAAGGCACGACATAAAGATAGAAATGACGGAGAAATTAACTTCGTTATAATGGCGCCCGAACAATCCGGATGACCCGACCGTTCAAAATCTCGCATTGGTGTGATGTTATTTCCACACCGTGAGATAGGAAAAATAAGAGAATCCTTCTCCAGCACTTCGAATAATAAAAAAAATAATAATAAGGGGGAGATGATGTAACGTACCAGGAGATGTGACGTACCTGCCAGAAGGACGCACACGACATAAAGGCAGATAAAGACATAAAGGCACGACATAAAGATAGAAATGACGGAGAAATTAACTTCGTTATAATGGCGCCCGAACTATCCGGATGACCCGACCGTTCAAAATCTCGCATTGGTGTGATGTTATTTCCACACCGTGAGATAGGAAAAATAAGAGAATCCTTCTCCAGCACTTCGAATAATAATCAAAAAAAAAATAATAAGGGGGAGATGATGTAACGTACCAGGAGATGTGACGTACCTGCCAGAAGGACGCACACGACATAAAGGCAGATAGGAATCAGAATAAAACGTCCGCGTAGCTCAATTGGTAGAGTGACTTATTCCGGAATGAGGGGATCCGGGTTCGAATCCCGGCGCGGATAGAAATGACGGAGAAATTAACTTCGTTATACAGTTTCAAAATGTAAAGTGTTGTTCCTGGATAAGCATGAACCTCTTTGTCTATGCTTGCAAATATTTTTTATAACCTTTATTTTAATAACAAGTTAAATCAAAATAATTTTTATTTAGATAATACTTATTCAACAATAAAATTATACTACCAATTATTATATTCTTAACTTAAAGATAAGTTTATTAGAAAATCTTATAGGAGTAAATTCAAATATGGGTGCCGGGGGGGGGGCGCATAAAAAATTTGGCCTAGGGCCTCAAAAGCTTTAAATCTGGCACTGTGTCTGTGTAACAATCTTAGGACCCCCTTAAGACGAAGCTATTATAGCTATCATAAAGAGTGAATTTTATGTTTAGGAGTTTTGTGAAATAATACTGCCGCCCCGGTGGCGCAGTGGTCTAAGGCGCTGGCCTCTGATCATTCGTCCGTAAGGGGTCCGGGTTCGAATCCCGGTGAGGCATGGATGTTGTGTTTGTCTTACGGCACTGGCTCGCTCCCTTCCCTGGAACCAGTGACCCTAAATTAGGGACGGGCGACTGCTTATAGCCCATTGAGTTTCTCACGGTGGTCGTTAAACCTCCAATCAAAAAAAAAAAAAAAAAACTCAATGAGCTATAAGCAGTCGCCCGTCCCTAATTTAGGGTCACTTTCCAGGGAAGGGAGAGAGCCAGTGCCGTAAGACAAACACAACATCCATGCCTCACCGGGATTCGAACCCGGACCCCGTTCGGACGAATGATCAGAGGCCATCGCTTAGACCACTGCCGCAATTTTTGAAGTTGAAGTGGAAGGTTTTTTTTTTTATTTGTTTTTTTTTGGTTGGAGGTTTAACGACCACCGTGAGCAACTCAATGGGCTATAAGCGGTCACCCGTCCCTAATTTAGGGTCACTGGTTCCAGGGAAGGGAGAGAGCCAGTGTCGTAAGACAAACACAACATCCATGCCTCACCGGGATTCGAACCCGGACCCCGTTCGGACGAATGATCAGAGGCCATCGCTTAGACCACTGCGCCACCGGTGCCGCAATTTTTGAAGTTGAAGTGGAAGGTTTTTTTTTTTTTATTTGTTTTTTTTTGGTTGGAGGTTTAACGACCACCGTGAGCAACTCAATGAGCTATAAGCAGTCGCCCGTCCCTAATTTAGGGTCACCTAATTAGGGTTCCCCGTCCCTAATTTAGCAGTCGCCCGTCCATAATTTAGGGTTCCAGGGAAGGGAGAGATTCAGTGCCGTAAGACAAACACAACATCCATGCCTCACCGGGATTCGAACCCGGACCCCGTTCGGACGAATGATCAGAGGCCATCGCTTAGACCACTGCGCCACCGGGGCGGCAGCAGGAGCTTTGCCCCTAGCACATGGGGACCAGAGAAAGTTTGCCCAACTGTATATATTGGACCCGGAAGAGACTGGTGATCAAAGAATGAAGATTAGGGAAAACGCCCAAGTCTGATGCAAGAGTTAAGCACTTTCATGTCTCAAAATGATCTTTTCGCTGACGCATGCAAAATGCTTTATGAAGTTGAGCAAGAAAGCATTAATGATGCCGCGCTGCATGGCGTTGAGCCGGCAAAAATAGTTCACGGAAAAAAACAGGGGAAATTGATACAGGATTCACAGTCAGTGTATACGAAAAATGTTGCGTACAAGGAAGTGTGGACGAAATAGGGACTAAAGGTTCTACAAAACACATAACAAGCAGACAACCCGTCGTATAAAATTCTATAACCGACTGCTCGGGAAATTTTCAGAACGTCGCCATCTAGTGACGTGGTACTCAAAAGCTCAATATCATAAATTTTAACTCAAAAACTTCTGTATCATAAAATTTTTATTTTTCGTCGTCATTATTGAAGGGCTTTCATCTAGTTTACTAATAAACTAATAAAGCTGGAGAATGAATGGAATACGGAATCACACCATACAATACAAATTTTGAAGATAACAGTTCGCTGTTTAGTGTAAATATGACAAAGGTGGCAAGTCCGATAATATCTGAAAACCTGAAAATTTCGTCGCCCTGCAGCGGAAATCGAATCCGCGTCTCCCTGATAGCGCCCGGGTATGGTAACCACTACACCACCCAAGTCTCAGATTAATTTGAATATAACCATCACAGGATTCACTAATCGAAGCAAGCGGTATTCAGTTCAGCGAATCTGGAGGTTACGTTTGCCCGGGGAAGCAGATAAATCAAATAATATATAATTATGTAATCATTCCATTTGTATTCATTCCATTTACACTGGTGGGCAAAAATTAAGGACGAAGAGGAGAAATTAGCATAACAGCGGAACGAGCAGGCAGAACGGACCGAAAAACCACTCAGGAGATAGACTAGGGTCCGGTACGGTAGGGCATCCGCAAATATGCAGCATGACATGGGTGGGGGTGGGGGTGTCGGAAAGGTATATAGCACACGGGCAGTGTACGCTCAGCAATTCGGTGAAAGCTATTGAACGACGTCGAGTTGCTGCCACCGTGTGATATGGCCAACAGGCAATCCAGTAGACGACATCTGGATGACTTTACCCGAGGTCACATCGTTGGGAAGTTGGAAGAAGGTTAAAGTGTGACTAGTGTAGCCGAGGAGTTCGGGATCGCTCACAGAATCGTTTCACTAGCTTGGAGAGCATTTCAAACGACAGGAGTTTAGCAGTGGTCGTCCATGAGCAACCACGGCTGCGGACAACCGGTATATCGCCCTACAGGCGAAAAGAGACAGACGGCAGACAGCGGGAGAAATCGCAAGGCACATGCAACAGACAACTAGACGTCCGTTATCGTGTTTTACCGTGGCCAGGAGGCTGCATAAGGGTGGTCTGTTTGCACCACGACCAGTACGGTGCGTGCCATTAATGCCTACTCATCGGAGACGGCGGTTTCTGTGGTGCCAGGAACACAAGAACTGGAGACATCAGCAATGGGGTCGCATTCTCTTTACGGATGAGAGCTGATTTAGTCTGACGAGCTATTCTGGACGTATACACATCTGAAGAGAGCAGGAAACAAGCAATCATACTTTCAACATCATCGAAAGGGACCGGTTTGGAGGTGGCGGAGTTCTCGTTTGGGGCGGTATCATGCTTGGTAGCCGTACTGACCTCCACATCTTCCAAGGAGGTTCAGTCACTGGTGTCCGCTATTGTGCCGAGGTTCTCCTGCATCACGTGCTTCTGTTTAGAGGTGCTGTGGGTCTTGAGTTCCTCTTCATGGACGACAACGCTACACCTCATTGTACAGTGGCTGTCGCAGAGCTGTTGGAGAGTGAAGATATTCAACGCATGGATTGGCCCGCAAGGTCCCCGGACCTAAATCTAATCGAACACGTGTGTGACCTTCTCGGGAGACGCTTCGCAGCACGTCACCAGCCACCAGCAACGATTCCGCAGCTGCGATTGGCGCTACAAGAGGAAGGGCCGCGATGCCTCAACAGCTCCTTGACAACCTCGTCCTCAGCATGGACAGACGTTGTAAATTCTGCAACGCAGTCAGGGGTGATCATATCTCCTACTAAAGACTGTATTTTTCTTGGCAGCCGCCTGTCACATGGACGTTTCTGTCCAGTTGTGCTCGAAGCTACCTTTTCAATAAAGTGCCTTTGTATCCTTTGGATTCCTTGCTTGGACGGTTTTGCTCACTTGTCCCATATTCTTACATCTTGGGGATCTTATGGTATGATTTGAGTCGATGTGGAGCACTTCTGCACGACGTTACATTCGAAAAACCGTCTGGTCCTTAATTTTTGCACGCCAGTGTATTTTATATATAGCATATAATCGTTCCATTCATGATTCATCTGCCAATCACGGGATAGGATTCTTAACCTCCAGATTCGCTGAGTTGAATGCCGGTTGCTTTGATTAGCGAATCCTGTGATGGTTATATAGACTTGGTCGTTCTGGGTGGTGTAGTGGTTATCATTTCCGCGGGAGCAATCTGGGATACGCGGTTTCGATTCCCGCTCAAGAACGACGTAATTTTCAAGTTTTCAGATATTATCTGATTTACCATCTTTGTCATATTTACCTCAAAAAACGGATTGTCATCTTCAAAATTTGATAAAGCTAGGATGCGCCTAAAAAAGAAATTACAACATCACTCCCAATTGTTCGAGCTGCCCCGGTGGCGCAGTGGTCTAAGCGATGGCCTCTGATCATTCGTCCGAACGGGGTCCGGGTTCGAATCCCGGTGAGGCATGGATGTTGTGTTTGTCTTACGGCACTGGCTCTCTCCCTTCCCTGGAACCAGTGACCCTAAAGTAGGTACGGGCGACTGCTTATAGCCCATTGAGTTGCTCACGGTGGTCGTTAAACCTCCAATCAAAAAAAAAAAAAAAAAAAAAATTGTTTGAGTGTGCATTTTTTGAACTAAATATTATTGTGCAAAAAACATCTAGTTCAAACAGTTTGGAACGGAGCCGGATTAGCGCAACTTATGGCCTCTGAGTGGTACGAGCCTTTCTCTTTCTCTGTTTCCCCACCGAAAACAGAAAAGGAAAGTTGAATATCAGCTTTCTTTTCTTTTACCTTCAGCAGGTGATACCTTACCGAAAAGTATTTCTAAAGCATTTAAGTGGGATTTTTTATGCCTTTCTTTTCCCTCCACATGAGGCAAACCTTAGAAACCCAGCTAAATCTGGCACTGGTTTGAAAACAAGAAACAGGAAAAGAAAATTTTCAACATGGATAGATATTATTATTCGTTTTGTATCAACTTTTTCGGGGTGGGTGCAATTCTCCGAGAATACCTTCCCTCTTATATGTACGCCTGAAAAGAGTCAGTCGCGCCGGTAGCCGAGTAGTTTGAAGTAGAGGTATGCACGGGCCGGGCCAAGTCGACACATTCTTTTCATCGCAATGGTAAAGAAGAAACAAGGCGTGGTGCCCGATTTCCTGGTGTGTTTAACTGTTTCGCTGGCTTTACTTACTTCTATGACATAGCCCAGGCCGTAATCAGAAAACAACAGACAGGCACTCACAGTGTTTTCACAAATCTGTAGGTATTAAGATAGTAAAACCATTTTGGGCTTGTTGACATGTAACGTACCAGGAGATGTGACGTACCTGCCAGAAGGACGCACACGACATAAAGGCAGATAGGAATCAGAACAAATGTCCGCGTAGCTCAATTGGTAGAGCAACTTATTCCGGAATGAGGGGACCCGGGTTCGAATCCCGGCGTAGACCAGAAATGACGGAGAAATTCACTTCGTTATAATGGCGCCCGAACTATCCAGATGACCCGTCCGTTCAAAATCTCGCAACGGTGTGATGTTATTTCCACACCGCGAGATAGGAAAAATAAGAGAATCCTTTCTATAGCACTTCGAAAAAAAAAATAAATAAAATAAAAAAAAATAAGGGGGAGATGATGTAACGTACCAGGCGATGTGACGTACCTGCCAGAAGGACGCACACGACATAAAGGCAGATAGGAATCAGAACAAATGTCCGCGTAGCTCAATTGGTAGAGTGACTTATTCCGGAATGAGGGGACCCGGGTTCGAATCCCGGCGCAGACCAGAAATGACGGAGAAATTCACTTCGTTATAGACAGCAAAAAGATTCGACCTGGAGCGAGTGTGTGTGTGTTGTGTAGAGTGGGGAATGGAGGATGTCTGCAGTGGCGTGGGGGTGTGGGTGTTTTTCTTTGACAGAGTGGGACGACATGGATTCTTTCTCCTAGCCCCAATCTACACTGCTGGCCACCCAAAATGCAACACCAAGAAGGACACGAGATAGCAAAGCCAGATTTACTGGACACATAACAACAGATACAAAGATGAAACGATTGAGCTCACAGGCCCGTGCGACTTGCGAAACACGCAGACATCAATAGTTCGTGTGGCCCCCATGGCTGGAAATAACGGCCGCTACACGCCGCAGCATCGAACGAAAGAGGCTTTGGATGTGGGCTTGGGGTAGGTCGGTACAGGCTGCTTCCACACGTTACCACAATTCATCAGGCGTAGCCGCGGGTGGTACTTGCCGGGCCACTCGGTTCCCGATCAGCGACCAGACGTGGACGACATATTGGGAGAACAGGAGGGCCACGGCAGCAGTGACACCTGGTGGGCAGTGAAGAATTGTTGCACGATGCGTGCCACGTGCGAGCGTGCATTGTCCTGTTGAAACGTGGCCGCTGGCAGGTCCTGCAGGTAAGGGAGGACTACAGGCTCCAAAACATCGGAGATGGTGCGGTGGCTATTGAGTGTACCGGCGATACGTACCAGAAGAGTATGGTTGTCATATCCAATTGAGCCCCAAACCATAACGCCGGGCGCTGGACCGGTATGGCGATGCATAATGCAGGCGTCATACAGTCTCTCGCCGCGGTGTCGCCACACGCGAATCCGACCATCGTGGTGTTGCAAGCAGAAGCGGGATTCGTCGGAGAAGACAATGTCGTGCCATTCAGTAGTCCAGGTGCGGCGTTCAACGGCCCACTGCCGCCGCACTCGCCGGTGGTGTAACGTCAATGGTAATCGGAGAAACGGGCGCCGTGCGACAAGTCCTGTCTCGCGGTGTGGAATGAACATCACACTATTGGGAGAAACCTATCGACCAGGTCAACCTGGAAATTCGGATGCCAATATAACGTACGAGTTTTTCCGCGCCGGGCATCGAATCGGGTCTCCTCACTCCGGAGTAAGGCGCTCTCCCAACTGAGCTACGCGGACATGTTTTGAAATCTTTTTATTCAGAGCAAATGAAGGGAATTTGGATACAGAGAGCACGGACAATATAGTGCCAGAAAAGTAGACAAAAGATGTAAAATGTACAACGAGACCGTAATATGTACGAGAAGCGTATGTACAGTATACACAATGTGGTACAACAATAAATAGAACAGCTCATGGCTGGAGCATGTGCAACAAAGGGTAAATATGTACAGATATTCCAAGAGACGTGATATTTACAATATGTATATGTACAAGAATAAAAGCAAATAAGAATAACAATAGTGACAATAAGAAAACAATAGGACGAAAATGCGTCAAAGACGACTCTGAGGATATAGTGTACATGATACAACATTGCAATGTACACAGGTATAGTGAAAAAAGAAGAGATGTATGTAAGATATATGCACTGATATATGGTAAATAATATGATGAACCGCGAGGACAGTGCATAACCAGAACATGCGCGGAAAATACATAATATCGTGCAGAATTACAAATAGGGTGTAATATATACAAGATGGTTATATATATACAGTGGTTTATAAAATCTTCACTAAAGTTCTTTCACACCGCTTGAAGGTGACACTGGACATGGCTCAACCGAGAGAACAAGCTGGATTCAGGAGTGGCTACAGCACAATAGATCATATCCACGTACTGAGAGAACTAATTGAAAGAGCGAGGGAATATGAACTTCCATTGTGCATGGCTTTTATCGATTATGAAAAAGCCTTTGATTCGGTGAAACCATCAGCAGTTACAATGGCTCTGAAAACCTGCGGTATTGAAGATGCATACATTAATATTATTAATAACATCTATGAAAATGCAAGTGCAAAGATTCGGCTGTTTGAAAATGCAACACACATAAAAATTGGAAAGGGAGTGAGACAAGGTGACACCATATCTCCGAAGCTCTTTAATGCCACATTGGAAAATGTCTTTCAATCACTGAACTGGGATAACAAAGGGATAAAGATTAATGGAGATTATCTAACCCACCTTCGTTTTGCTGATGACATAGTCATTTTTGCAACTACCCCATCAGAGCTACAGAGTATGATCCAGGAACTTGCTGACAAGAGTAAAGAAGTGGGATTAAAAATGAACTTTCAGAAGACAAAAGTGATGTACAATGCTTTTACAAGAAATGAAGATTTATCGATTGATGGAGAAAAGCTGGAGATAACAGATACGTACGTTTATCTTGGACAGCAGATATCAAGTGAGGGTCACTTTGGTGAAGAAATTAATCGGCGTACAAAACTTGCCTGGAGAGCTTTTGGAAGAAACAGCATAATTTTCAAGAGCAATATGCCATTATGTCTTAAAAGAAAAGTGTTTGATCAATACATCCTTCCAGTGCTTACGTATGGTGCAGAGACGTGGACCTTAACTAAAAGAGACATACAAAGGCTGCAGACAACTCAAAGCAGCATGGAGAGGTGCATGCTTGGGGTAACCAGGAGAGATAAGAAGAGGAACACGTGGATCCGAAAAATGACAAGAGTGGAAGACATCGTGATCAGAGTTAAATCCCTGAAATGGCAATGGGCTGGACATACTGCCAGAAGGACAGACACAGCCGAAATTTTAGATTGGATTCCAAGGGACAGGAAAAGACTCAGAAGAAGACCACATGGAAGATGGGTAGATGAAATTCGAAAGTATGCGGGAGTGACATGGAGGGGACTGGCACAAGACAGACCGTTGTGGAGGAAAATTGGGGAGACCTTCGTCCAGCAGTGGATTGATAATGGTTGACAATGATGATGATGATGATATAGAAGATGCATATGCACAATCCAATGTAGGCGTTATAACATAAGCAGGAAAATCGGATAAGAGAAGATTGCATGAGTACTAAATAATGCTGGCAACAATAATAATAATGATAATAGTAATCATAACAAAACTAGCAGCAGGAAGACATAACGAAAACTACAAGGATCCAAGAAATATGCACAGCTGAAAGGGAAGTGCATAAGTACAGTGAAAGCGTGCAATGTGTAAAATAAGTATGTATAAATATATGACAAATAATATAATGAGCAACAAAGAACATTGCAGAACTAGTGCAAGTGCTGAAAAACATAATATCGTGCAAGAATACGAACAGGATGTAATATACACAAGATGTAAATGTACAGAATCCTATGCAGGTGTAATAACATGTGTTGTTGAAAAGCATGAGAAGAAAGAAATGCATTGGTACAAAATAATGCTGACAACAATAATAATAATAACCAGTAATCTGCAGAAACACATAAGAACTGACATGATTCAGGTCGGTAAGGAGTGAAGTGATGCGGTGGTGGAGGAAGAGTCCACTGCGCAGGAGATGGCACTGAACCGGATAGTCACGGAGAAAGTCCTGACGATTCCACGGTGATCAAAGCAAGGGTCGGAGGTCATCTGAAGGATCGGTGAACAACCTCCAACATGGTGACCAGACGGACATGAGCTCGGGCGGAAGCAAACGCTCGGGCGGAAGCAAGAAGGCGGTTTCGGAATTGACAACAGAGTTAGTCCCCCGCCTGGAACATAGATGGTGGAAGAGCAACGGATTGAAGCTGTAGATAGCTGGGTTGAGGCGATGGATGTCTTCATGTACAAGAGAAGTTGCCAACGGGGTACAAAAGTCCCGGCTATTCAGTGGTGCTACCTTGAAGTGATATATCTGATGGTGGTTGGATGTGATTATCAGCAGCCTGCCGAAGCTTGTCAAGACGGCTGCGGATGGTCTTGACCCAAGAAGAGTCTCCAAAGGTCATGGAGGGCATGGCCCGGAAGTGCGTAAGAATGGCCAGCATTTGCGTCATCGTCTCAGCAAGGTAGTCCTGATACGATGCTAAGAATTTAGGAGACATCTTGTTCTGTCGTGGACCAATAAGAAAACCGCATAACGCTTCCACAGGAACTGGTGTCTGAGGGAGGAAGGAACCTTCCAGGAGACACCAGAAAATCTTCAAGAGAAATTGGAGGAACAGAGCAAACTTCTGATTCAGATTCAACAGAACCATCAGAGGTGTCTGGAAGACTAGTTGAGCGATCACGACCAACCTGGAAGGTGGGCGATGTTTTAGTCTTCTTCGTATGATTTCGAGGAGCACGGCGACGCTTCGTGCGGTTATGGGTCTGAGCAGAGACCGATGAAGAAATATCCGGAACTTTAAAAGGCATAGAAGAAGGGGCAGTGTAATGAGGCACAGATCCGAGTGGAGAATCTTTCGATGAAAGCCGAGTAGAAGGCAGAGGGCCTCCAGCAGGTAGAGCCCAGACTGTTGTTGCGCTGGAAGCATAGAAGTGGAACAAAAAGACGTTGGCTGAGCCGAAGACATCGGCCGACCAACGTCTTTAGTACGACTTTCTTCATAAGTCGACTCCTGCTGATAGGAGGCACGGGAAGCAGACTGTTGTTGCGCTGGAAGCATAGAAGTGGAACAAGAAGACGTTGACTGAGCCGAAGACATCGGTCGACCAACGGCTTTAGTACGACTTTCTTCATAAGTCGACTCCTGCTGATAGGAGGCACGGGAAGCAGACTGTTGTTGCGCTGGAAGCATAGAAGTGGAACAAGAAGACGTTGACTGAGCCGAAGACATCGGTCGACCAACGGCTTTAGTACGACTTTCTTCATAAGTCGACTCCTGCTGATCGGAGGCACGGGAAGCAGACTGTTGTTGCGCTGGAAGCATAGAAGTGGAACAAGAAGACGTTGGCCGAGCCGAAGACATCGGTCGACCAACGGCTTTAGTACGACTTTCTTCATAAGTCGACTCCTGCTGATAGGAGGCACGGGAAGCAGACTGTTGTTGCGCTGGAAGAATAGAAGTGGAACAAGAAGACGTTGGCTGAGCCGAAGACATCGGTCGACCAACGGCTTTAGTACGACTTTCTTCATAAGTCGACTCCTGCTGATAGGAGGCACGGGAAGCAGACTGTTGTTGCGCTGGAAGCATAGAAGTGGAACAAGAAGACGTTGGCTGAGCCGAAGACATCGGTCTACCAACGGCTTTAGTACGACTTTCTTCATAAGTCGACTCCTGCTGATAGGAGGCACGGGAAGCAGATGCTGTAGGAGGAGGTGACGGGTGAGGAGGTCGTCCTGTCGACTTGGGGCTGACGACGCGTTATAAGGGCAAAGGGCACGTGGGTGCCCTGTACCCTTGCAAATCGGGTAGATGAAGCCCACAGTGATGGTTATTTGACGGAGATGCGTGCTAGAACGAACACGAAGTATAGGTGGAACACGAAGCATATGTTCATCCGATTGAAAGACCATTCGAATGTTACGATGGAAGCCCAGCAGGTATCGGTCTTCAGGCACATCAGGAAATGAGGAATAGGTAAGAACTGGGCCAACAATTCGACCATAGGGACTCAGAGCAGCGATCAGCAGATCATTAGACACCTCTGGTGGTACAGGGGAAAAGCTAAAGAGCACTGGCATCTGGAAAATAAAATATGCCTGAAAGTGACAGTCTTCGACTGAAAACCCATTAGTCAGAACCTTGAGAGCATATCCAGCAGTGGTGAAATATGCAATGACTTTGCCAGGCTGTCTGCTCAAGTGAGTGATGGCAGTGGGAGGAACAGTCTTGCGAAGGGTGGCACTGTATGCAGTGAGTTTAGTATTCTGTAAGCTTGGAAAGACGACTCCGCGCTCCACAATATTAACCAAGTCGTGACCATGAGGAGAGTCCACCGGGAGATCAACATCAATGGAGTGAGCATCACGCGTCATCAGAAATGGGCATGTAGAAGAAAAAGAAGAGGGCTGAGGAGAAGGTCGAGACTTAGCCGAGGTGACGTCAGCATAAGCGAGGGTAGTAGTACGCTGCGATGATGGTGGATCGACAACGGGGCGCAAGACATCCATTGCGTCATCTGCTGATCTCGGAGAGGACAGCAAATCGCCGCTTGGTACTCCTGAAGAAGAAGAATGATCAGCTGGGAGGGCAGCAAAAGAACGCTGAGGAGAGGAGGGGGCCTAGCGAGAGCTGCTCGTCAGTGGTGAATGATCCAGTGGGAGCTGTGCAAAAGAAGCGGATCAGTTCCGGAAGCGAGGGCGCGGACTTCGCTCTCGCCGGAAGCCGCCACTTGCAATGGCGATAAGAATTTCCTGCCTTGGCCGACTTGGCCAAGACAATAAAATGATGATTACTAAATACATTGTGCACTTACCGGATTGGTAGGCGCACAGACAGAGACACGAAAGCTTAACGGACGACACACACACACAAAATAACGAACTCGAAATCCAGGATAGAGCACTAACCGATCGATGAAAGACGAGCTCGAAAATCAGCAGCACTGCCGCGGACATGTGCTCTCACTGCTATCTGCCTTTATCGTATGTGCATTCTGCGGGACAGGCACGTCACAGTGGCCATTCTTTTGATTTATCAGTAGATCTGCTAATTTTGACTTCTGTCTACTGATAGATCTTCATGATCTACTAATTTTTTTATTTTTTTTTGCCGCCCCGGTGGCGCAGTGGTCTAAGCGATGGCCTCTGATCATTCGTCCGTAAGGGGTCCGGGTTCGAATCCCGGTCAGGCATGGATGTTGTGTTTGTCTTACGGCACTGGCTCTCTCCCTTCCCTGGAACCAGTGACCCTAAATTAGGGACGGGCGACTGCTTATAGCCCATTGAGTTGCTCACGGTGGTCGTTAAACCTCCAATAAAAAAAAAAAAAAAATCTACTAATTTTTCTCTGTTTAACGCCACCTCCTGAGACTACTATTATGCCTAAATTTTTGGCTTGAGACGCAAGGTTCTGTTTATTTGACAGATTTTTTTTCCTGCAAAATAATATTATGCACTTCTGATAACAATGTGATCTTTCAAGTAGTTGGTTAATGGTTTCTTTCCTTTGTTACCACGCCCTTTATTTTAAACTAAACATTCTACGCATCATATTCCAGATTTTGGTAACCAAGATGTTTTAAACATATGCAGGAAACATCAGTACACGTAAATTCAAGTATTTTGTTCAATGTTTAAGCAAAACTTACACCGATCAGACATTCCATTACGACCACCCCCAGCCTAAAGAAATAGGCGCTCTTGGAGGCCAAACGGTGGCGCAGGTGAAGTTCACAGAGCAGTGTATATACAATCCGAGGGCCGCCCCGGTGGCGCAGTGGTCTAAGCGATGGCTACTGATCATTCGTCCGAAAGGGGTCCGGGTTCGAATCCCGGTGAGGCATGGATGTTGTGTTTGTCTTACGGCACTGGTTCTCTCCCTTCCCTGGAACCAGTGGCCCTAAATTAGGGACGGGCGACTGCTTATAGCCCATTGAGTTGCTCACGGTGGTCGTTAAACCTTCAACCAAAAAAAAAAAAAAAAACAATCCGAGGACCGGCTTTCAGTTAGTACAGGGTTCGGAGTCAGAATGGGAAAATTACCGATTTATCGGAGTTTGATAAAGGACAAATTGGGATGACACGGCCTCTCGGAACTACGATCTCAGAAACGGCGCGGCTTGTGGGTTGTTCACCTGCAGCTGTAGTGAGTACGTATCAAAAGTGGTGCATAGGTGGACGAACGACGAACCGTCGTCCGCAGCTGATTGATGCCAGGGGAAGCGGAGACTGTCACGCACTGTTAACAGAGCGCGAAAAATCTCCCGCAGCTACACAAGTGGTGATCAGGGCAATGTGTCATAGCACACAGTTCATTGCAGCCTTCTGCAAATGGGCCTGCCTAGCCGAAGACCCAGCCGGGTCTCCATGCTCACTGTACGTCATCGCCAACAACGCATGAAATGGGCTCAGGATAATCGAGATTGGACCGTGGAAGATTGGAAGAGAGTGGCCTGGTCTGATGAATCCAGATTCCTGGTGCATCACGTAGACGGCCGAGCGCGGATACGCCGATTACCAACGGAGGCAATGGCACCTGGATGCACTGTTGGGCGGAAACAGGCCGGCGGCGGCGGTGTTATGCTGTAGGCGATGTTTTCTTGGGACACTTTAGGCCCCATTACCCCAATAGCACAATCCCTGACAGCTGTTAGGTATCTGAATATCGTTGCTGACCAAGTTCACCCATTCATGGCAACTGTGTTCCCTGCTGGTGATGGCCATTACCAACAGGATAATGCGCCATGCCACACTGCCAGAAGCGTCAAGGAGTGGTTCGAGAAACATGTTGGTGACTTTCTGTTAATTCCAAATTCACCTGACATGAACCCAATCTGACATTTGTGGTTCGACTTGGAAAAGCTGGTTCGCGCTAAATCACCACCACCCTGAAAGTGTTGGGTGACCTGGATACCTATCTCCACCTCATCGAATCGATGCCTCGCCGAGTGGCCGCTGTTTTGGGCGCTAAAGGGGTGTTATACAGCTTATTAGGTAGGTGGTCATAATGTAGTGGATCATCGGCGTATTTTATAAAGCTGATTATTAGTATTATCTTGTAAAAAAGTAACTCAGTATTACATAGTTTGAATCTGCTTTCCGGCGTTTAATAATTAAGCATGTAGTTTGTGGAATCATCATCATCATCATCATTGTCAACCATTATCAATCCACTGCTGGACGAAGGTCTCCCCAAGTTTCCTCCACAACGGTCTGTCTTGTGCCAGTCTCCTCCATGTCACTCCTGCATATTTACGAATTTCATCCACCCATCTCCCATGTGGTCTTTTTCTGGGTCTTTTCCTGTCCCTTGGAATCCAATCTAAAATTTCGGCTGTCCATCTATGGTCTGTCCTTCTGGCAGTATGTCCAGCCCATTGCCATTTCAGGGATTTAACTCTGATCATGATGTCTTCCACTCTCGTCATTTTTCGGATCCACGAGTTCCTCTTCTTATCTCTCCTGGTTATACCAAGCATGCACCTCTCCATGCTTCTTTGAGTTGTCTGCAGCCTTTGTATGTCTCTTTTAGTTAAGGTCCACGTCTCTGCACCATACGTAAGCACTGGAAGGATGCATTGATCAAACACTTTTCTTTTAAGACATAATGGCATATTGCTCTTGAAAATTATGCTGTTTCTTCCAAAAGCTCTCCAGGCAAGTTTTGTACGCCGATTAATTTCTTCATCAATGTGACCCTCACTTGATATCTGCTGTCCAAGATAAACATACGTGTCTGTTATCTCCAGTTTTTCTCCATCAATCAATAAATCTTCATTTCTTGTAAAAGCATTGAACATCACTTTTGTCTTCTGAAAGTTCATTTTTAATCCCACTTCTTTACTCTTGTCAGCAAGTTCCTGGATCATACTCTGCAGCTCTGATGGGGTAGTTGCAAAAATGACTATGTCATCAGCAAAACGAAGGTGGGTTAGATAATCTCCATTAATCTTTATCCCTTTGTTTTCCCAGTTCAGTGATTGAAAGACATTTTCCAATGTGGCATTAAAGAGCTTCGGAGATATGGTGTCACCTTGTCTCACTCCCTTTCCAATGTTTATGTGTGTTGTATTTTCAAACAGCCGAATCTTTGCACTTGCATTTTCATAGATGTTATTAATAATATTAATGTATGCATCTTCAATACCGCAGGATTTCAGAGCCGTGGTAACTGCTGATGGTTTCACCGAATCAAAGGCTTTTTCATAATCGATAAAAGCCATGCACAATGGAAGTTCATATTCCCTCGCTCTTTCAATTAGTTCTCTCAGTACGTGGATATGATCTATTGTGCTGTAGCCACTCCTGAATCCAGCTTGTTCTCTCGGTTGAGCCATGTCCAGTGTTACCTTCAAGCGGTGTGAAAGAACTTTAGTGAAGATTTTATAAACCACTGATAGGAGGCTGATAGGTCTGTAGTTCCTGAGGTCCTCAATGTCACCTTTTTATGTAGCAGGATCATTGTAGCATTGTTCCAATCCTCAGAATCTTTCCCTTCATTAAGGCATCGAGTGAAAATTTGGGCGAGTACTGTTTCAATTTCTCCACTTGCTTCTTGTATGATGTCTATAGTAATTCCATCTTCTCCTGGAGCTTTCCCCCGCTTCATGTTCTTGATTGCATGAGCAACTTCTGCTGGGAGGACTGGAAGAACTCTGGTACCTTTCATGATGTCTGGAGTACATGTATCATCCCTTTCGTATAATTTGGAGTAGAAATCTTTCACTCTTGTCAAAATTTCACTCTATTTCTTGTTATAGAACCATCTTCTTTTCTCAGAGCCATAATCTGTTTTCTTCCCTTACTGAGATGTCCCTTTGCTATCGTTAGGCTTTGGTTGTTTTCAATTGCTTTCCTCACTAGCTCACAGTTGAATTTCCTTACGTCTTCAGTGATACTTTTTCGTGCTGTCTTGCATAGCTCTATATATTCCACTTTGGAAGTCACATCTTCTTTAGTTGTCCTCATCTCTCTTCTTTTTTGCATCAACATTTTCGTTTTTCCTGATAATTTGTTTACATGCAACTTGTTCTTAGACCCAGCTAATTTTGTTGCTGTTTCCATAAGAGCTTTGGTTACTTTTCTGTTAACTTCCGAAATATCCACTTCTTCCGATGTTAGGCCTTCTAAAGCAGAGAATCTGTTCTTCAGTTCCAACTTGAAAGTATTATGGTGTTTTTTTAAGGTTGGTTATGTCAATACGTTTTGTTTGTCTTATGAGCTTGCCACGTTCCAGTTTAGTGTTGAGGTGCATCTTACATCTCACCAATCTATGGTCACTACCTGTGTTGAACTTGTTCAGCACACCGCAGTCTTCGATGACAAATTTTTTGTTACACATAATAAAATCAATTTCACTTGTCGTCCCAATTGGATGTTTCCATGTCCATTTCCTGTGTGGCTTTTTCTTGAAGAAGGAGTTCAAGATGAAAAACCCTTCTGCCTCTGCAAACTCAACGAGAGTATTTCCACGCTGGTTTCTGTTGCCGTGACCGAATTTACCTACTGAAGTTTCATTCTGTTGCCGGTGCCCTATTTTTGCATTGAAATCTCCCATAATTATCTTCAAGTGCTGCTTACCTTTATTATTTAGATGACGAATTTCCTCATAAAATTCTTCAATTTCTTCTTCAGGATGACTTGTGGTGGGTGCATAAGTTTGAATAATCTGAGCCTGGTATCTTCTCGATAGTTGGATAACGAGTCGTGCAGCTCTGTCAGAGGAACTTTCAACTTCTACCACTTTATCCTTCAGTTTCTTGTTTATTATAAATCCAACACCACTAGTTCTGCCAGTATCTGTCCCACGATAATAGAAGAGATGTCCACTTTTCAGTTCAATGAGATCTTCTCCTTTTCTCCTTACCTCACTTAGCCCGACGATGTCCCACTTGATCCTTTGTAGTTCCTCTTCCAATTCAAGAAGCCTTGAATCAGAAGATAGGGAGCGTCCGTTGTAGGTAGCCAAGGTCAGCATCAAATGGCAGCCTAGTCCGGTCCTCCGGGGATTCTTAGCACCCTCTGCCTTCATGTCGCACTGGCCGCTGCCTTGGCCAGGTACATTCCAGCTGCCGGAGACTGAGGGCCAAGATTTAAGTTGTAGAGTCATTTTGGAGGTGTTTGGCCATAACTCACCACGCTGGCCAAGCGGGTTGGTGAGTGTGGGATAGCATTTCCTCTGATCCCGATGGTATAGTTATACCGCTATTTGCGGTCGTCAGAGCCCCTTTAGTGGGAACAGGATGCACCACGAGAAGGCGGGGTTGACATTTGTCAAGGAGAGGCTGTGATGTTACGCATCACCTGACCTTTACCGGCATTAATTGAAATACCAGTATATTTAAAGGTTCCTTCGTACTGAGATTATATCCAAAAGCTACATCACGTTTCTCAGGTGAAGCATATTTGAAGCAAAAAATAAACTGATCCACTTTTTTCTACTGATTTTTGAGTTCTGGTCTACTAATTTCACGTAAAAAGTCTCCGGCAATGCTCGAAAGCCGCGTATGTTGGTGAATTTTGAAAAGAATATGATGATTAATCAATTACTAGGGAAAATTTATAAAACGTTTGAAAATCATAGTGCAATATCAAATTCTAATGTTTAGAACATTTTCCCCTCAGCTTGAAAGTTGCGAAGCCATCGTCTGTAGCTTAGACAGCTGCCGTTAAAGCAGCTTGTTTACTGTTTTTCAGAACACGCGATTGCGCCTAACACGAGAGACTACTTGAATTAATACAAGCCCGAATGTCGGCAAAGGAAAGATGCATCTGACATCTGCTCGGACGCGATTCTGAAGTTTGTCACCGTGATCAATGATGTCATCAGGGGCTCCATGTCCCAAACAACGACTTGATCCCCTCCCTCCCTCTCCCTCCCTCCATCTCCTCTGAGGCCGAATCACACCGTTTCACTCCTCCCGTAGTATTCTTGCGGAATGAATGGATGACCTCAGTTGGGAACGTGTGACGTATTCAACATCCTTTCCCCATAGCGTGAGCAACACGTCCTACGCTGCCGGTGAGTCATCCGTCAACATGTGACGGCGAATTTTGAGGTCAGCCACCCAAAGGACTCAAACAAACGGTCGTTTTTCTTTCTGTTTCGATGCCCTACATACACGACTTTCCGTTCCCAAACTTCCTTGTGCGCTCTGAAATTGGTTTTTGTAATACGAAAGGTACCAAGTTCGGAAAACTTTTAACTTTCACCGCACTGAAGGGGAATGTTCAACTAGGGTGGCCACAGACGTCTCATCCAGACTGCTCTGAAAAAAAAAAAAATAAAAATAGTGCTGGGAAAACGTGTTTTTCGTTATAGCATAAAAAATAGCGCATACAATGAAATTGATTTCAACACAGAAAACAACGTAGGATATACACTATATTAATAAAAGTTACCGGACACCTAGAAGAGAAACACAACATAGCATTTATTGACATACATTAGCACGGTGTCGGTCCACCTTTGGCCTTAATAACCCTTCGAGACATGCTTTTTTTTTTTTTTTTTTTTTTTTTGATTGGAGGTTTAACGACCACCGTGAGCAACTCAATGGGCTATAAGCAGTCGCCCGTCCCTAATTTAGGGTCACTGGTTTCAGGGAAGGGAGAGAGAGCCAGTGCCGTAAGACAAACACAACATCCATGCCTGACCGGGATTCGAACCCGGACCCCTTACAGACGAATGATCAGAGGCCAGCGCCTTAGACCACTGCGCCACCGGGGCGGCGATTGGATATTTAACGACCACCGTGAGCAACTCAATGGGCTATAAGCAGTCGCCCGTCCCTAATTTAGGGTCACTGGTTTCAGGGAAGGGAGAGAGAGCCAGTGCCGTAAGACAAACACAACATCCATGCCTCACCGGGATTCGAACCCGGACCCCTTCGGACGAATGATCAGAGGCCAGCGCCTTAGACCACTGCGCCACCGGGGCGGCGATTGGATATTTAACGACCACCGTGAGCAACTCAATGGGCTATAAGCAGTCGCCCGTCCCTAATTTAGGGTCACTGGTTTCAGGGAAGGGAGAGAGAGCCAGTGCCGTAAGACAAACACAACATCCATGCCTCACGGGATTCGAACCCGGACCCCTTCGGACGAATGATCAGAGGCCAGCGCCTTAGACCACTGCGCCACCGGGGCGGCGATTGGATATTTAACGACCACCGTGAGCAGCTCATTGGGCTATAAGCAATCGCCCGTCCCTAATTTTGGGTCACTGGTTCTAGGGAAGGGAGAGAGCCAGTGCCGTAAGACAAACACAACATCCATGCCTCACCGGGATTCGAACCCGGACCCCTTCGGACGAATGATCAGAGGCCAACGCCTTAGACCACTGCGCCACCGGGGCGGCCGAGACATGCTTTCGACAAGGTTTTGGAACACAGCGATAGGTATGCGCCTCCATTCAGTACATAATGCTACCGCTAATTGTTGTGTTGCTTAGTAATAGGCCTTGGTTCCGAACTTCTTATGCGGCGCTCTAATTCATCCCATAGGTGCTCTATGGGATTCAGATCAGGGCTCTGCGCTGGCCAGTCCACACACGATACGGATTTATCTTCACACCGCGCCGTAACAGTATGTCTCGGTGTATTATCCTGCTGGTACCAACAAGGCTTAGAAGAGGAAAACTCTGTTTGTTTTGGACAACTGTTCCGCCCATAGATGTTGCATAAAGCTGGATTCAATTCAGGCGTTGTATCTCCCTCCAAACACCACTTCTCAACTACAGTCCCTTGATCAGGGGATCATCCAATGCCTAAAAGTGCATTATCGGAAGAGACTAGTAAGCCTGATGGTTTTAAACAGGGAGGCAAGAAAGGAGGCGACATTTGTTGTGAATATTGCCATTGATTTTGTACACGCCACTTAAAATTCAGTGGGCTCGACAGTAATTAAGAACTGCTTTCGGAAAGCTGGATTTTATAATGAAGAAAATTCTGAAATGGAACAAGACTTTGAGCATGAAGTTTTCCTTTGACGAGTGTGTTCAATTGCATGTGGAAGGTGTTTCTTTTGAGGATTTTGTCACCGCAGATAACGGTGTGCAAACATCACCTGACCTGACAGACGCCGAAATTTTGGTCCACGTGGCAGTGAAGAAGAGGATGACAACTTTTTTTTTTTTTTTTTTTTTTTTGATTGGAGGTTTAATGACCACCGTGAGCAACTCAATGGGCTATAATAAGTCGCCCGTCCCTAATTTAGGGTCACTGGTTCCAGGGAAGGGAGAGAGCCAGTGCCGTAAGACAAACACAACATCCATGCCTCACCGGGATTCGAACCCGGACCCCGTTCGGACGAATGATCAGAGGACAACGCCTTAGACCACTGCGCCACCGGGGCGGCCTACCAAAGCTATTCAAAGTCAATGGAACCGGTATGGAAAACACTAGATCTAACCAAAGAAAGAAGATTTTCAATCGGGTTTTTAATCCCTCAGATATTGCCGTAAAACGGAATCGCGAGCTTACGAACTCTTAAAAACAGAGATATCGACAAAAATAAGATGGGGCTTTACGTCCCCTGGTGGGAAAACCATGCATTATTTTAGAAAGAAAGTATTCTCAAAAGGTTTATCCGTATAAGCGGTATCAGTCGAAGAAAAAAATTAGTCTAGTTTTCAGGAGCCCATATTTTGCAACAAATACCTCAGAAGCAGAAATTACCACATATGACCCCTGGTGGCTAAACCATTCTTTAACAAACATTAGAAATTATGTGAAAAATATTTTCCATCAGGTCTTGTATGCGATACAGGAAGATTTTTTCAAATCAGAGCTTTAGGAGCAGAAATAACGCAGAAAACGCAATTTACCTTTGTGCCCCCTAGCGGAAAGTGTACGATTTACTTGAAAATTTTGAATTTATAGGAAAAACATTTCGCATCGGAAACACTATCCAACAAAGAAGGAATTTATCAAATCGTACTCTTAGAAGTAGAGATATTGCCAAAAATAAGATATACATCTACGCCCCCTGGCGTAGAAACCATGCATTTTTTCAAGAAGAAAATTTTCCTAAAAGGTTTGTCGACATGAGTAGAATCGGTCAACAAACGACGTTTTTTTCAATCGAGAATTTAGAAGCTCATATTTTCCTGCAAATACAACAGAAGCGGAAATTAAGATTTACGCCCCTGGTAGCCAAACTATTTTTTTTACAAAAATTAGAAATTATGTGCAAACGATTTCCCATCAGGAGCTGTATCCGGTGCAGCAAGAATTTTTAAAATCAAAGATTTAGAGGCAGAGATATAGGGGGAAGCGCAATTTACCGCTACGCCCCCTAGCGGAAAGTCTATGAATTACTTGAAAATTCTGAAATTATATGAATAACATGTCACACGGAAAACACTATCCAACAAAGGAGGAATTTTTCAAATCGGACTCCTAGAAGTAGATATATTGACAAAAATAAGATGTACATCTACGCCCCCTGTCGTAGAAACCATGCGCTATTTTAAGAAGAATATGTTTGTTAAAGGTTTGTCGACATGAGTAGTATAGGTCAACAAACGACGTTTTTTTCAATCGAGAATTTAGAAGGGAAGCTTGAAATATGCAAATGATGATCCTTTATTTCGTTTTTTTTACGATGTACAATTTCGCCGCTAGACGGCGTAAATGCAGATGATGTCGAATTCAAAAATACGTTTTATTCCACATATTTGCTTCTAAACATCCGATTGAAAAAATTTACATCTTTCGATTCCACTTATGTCGACGAGTATTTTAGATATAGTTACTTTTTCAAATTACGCATAGATTTTCCGCTAGGGGGTAAAAGTAAATTACATTTTCCCCGATACCTCTTCTACTAAAACTCCGATTTGAAACATTTTTTCTTCAGCGGATACATCTTCTGATGGAAAATCTTTTGCATATAATTTCAAATTTTTGGTAAAGATTACTTTGGCCACCAGGGGGCGTAAGAGTTAATTTTTGCTTCTGATGTATTTGCCATAAAATCGTAGCTTCTAAAATATCGATTTAAAAATTCTTTCGTGGACTGATGCCACTCACATCGATAAACCTTTTCGGAATATTTTCTTCTTAAAATATTCTACAGTTTCTCCGCCAGGGGGCGTAGATGTACATCTTATTTTTGTCAATATCTCTACTTCTAGGAGTCCGATTTGAAAAATTCTTTCTTTGTTGGATAGTGTTTTCCGTGTGACATGTTTTTCATATAATTTCAAAATTTTCAAGTAATTCATAGACTTTCCGCTAGGGGACGTAGCGGTAAATTGCGTTTCCCCCTATATCTCTGCTTCTAAATCTCCGATTTGAAAAACTCTTTCTGCACCGGATACAGCTCCTGATGGGAAATCGTTTGCACATAATTTAAAATTTTTGTAAAAAAATAGTTTGGCCACCAGGGGGCGTAAATCTTAATGTCCGCTTCTGTTGTATTTGCAGCAAAATATGAGCTTCTAAATTCTCGATTGAAAAAAAACCGTCGTTTGTTGACCGATTCTACTCATGTCGACAAACCTTTTAAAAACATTTTCTTCTTAAAATAGCGCATGGTTTCTACGCCAGGGGACGTAAAGTAAAGTCACATCTTATTTTTGTCGATATCTCTGTTTCTAAGCTCACGATTCCGTTTACAGCAATATCTGAGGGATTTTTTTTTTTTTTTTTTATTGGAGGTTTAACGACCACCGTGAGCAACTCAATGGGCTATAAGTAGTCGCCCGTCCCTAATTTAGGGTCACTGGTTCCAGGAAGGGAGAGAGCCAGTGCCGTAAGACAAACACAACATCCATGCCTCACCGGGATTCGAACCCGGACCCCTTACTGACGAATGATCAGAGGCCATCGCTTAGACCACTACGCCACCGGGGCGGCTATCTGAGGGATTAAAAACCCGATTGAAAATCTTCTTTCTTGGATCAGATCTATTGTTTTTTGTTTTTTTTTTTTTGAGATTTAACGACCACCGTGAGCAACTCAATGGGCTATAAGCAGTCGCCCGTCCCTAATTTAGAGTCACTGGTTCCAGGGAAGGGAGAGAGCCAGTGCCGTAAGACAAACACAACATCCATGCCTCACCGGGATTCGAACCCGGACCCCTTCCGACGAATGATCAGAGGCCAACGCCTTAGACCACTGCGCCACCGGGGCTGCCTATTGTTTTCCATACCGGTTCTATTGAATAGCTTTGATAAATTTAATTTGCGTCAGAACGGATTTCTTTTTTTTTTTTTTTTTGATTGGCGGTTTAACGACCACCGTGAGCAACTCAATGGGCTATAAGCAGTCGCCCGTCCCTAATTTAGGGTCACTGGTTCCAGGGAAGGGAGAGAGCCAGTGCCGTAAGACAAACACAACATCCATGCCTGACCGGGATCCGAACCCGGACCCTTTACGGACGAATGATCAGGGCTAGCACCTTAGACTACTGCGCCACCGGGGCGGCTCAGAACGGATTCGAAAGACGTGCTTATTACACCCGAAAATTCGGTGTCAACTTTCTTGTTTTATAGTGCAACTGTACGATTTTCTTTGACCCTGTTGCTAAATAGAATTAGAAGGGTGCTACTGCGTGGAGTTAGGGGGCAAATTATCTTCGCCAAGCTATCAACTATCCAATATGTATTGTTCTTGAAAAAGCTGTTTCTTCTCTGAAGAAACACAGTAATGCGCAGCCTATGGCATTTTCTACCCAAGCCCGGAATAAATAGCCATCTCGAATGCCCACTCCCTAACCATAACCAATTGCCGAAGAATCCTCTTTACCAACTATAGTGTCTCATTGGCTAAATTATATAAAATCCAAATTCTTATATGAACAAAATCTCTCGCTCTAAAAGCCCGAGCTCGAACCGCAGTAAATATTCTGCAGCCCGTGCCCGATTCAGGCCCGGGCTCTGCTTCGGGCTTTCGGGCTCGGGCTCAGCCCGTCTCAGCTCTGATGTGCTTACGAATAATTTCTTTTTTGGGGGAGGGAGAGGGTTAACGACCACCGTGAGCTACTCGATGGGCTATAGGGCACTCGCCTGTTCCTGTTTTAGGGAAACTGGTTCTCCCAGGGACGGAAGCGAGCCATTGCCGAAAGACAAACACAACATCCATGCCTCATGGGGCCGCCCCGGTAGCGTAGGAGTATTTTTTTTTTTTTTTTTTTTTTTTTTGAAGTTTAACGACCACCGTGAGCAACTCAATGGGCTATAAGCAGTCGCCCGTCCCTAATTTAGAGTCACTGGTTCCAGGGAAGGGAAAGAGCCAGTGCCGTAAGACAAACACAACATCCATGCCTCACCGGGATTCGAACCCAGACCCCTTCCGACGAATGATCAGAGGCCAACGCCTTAGACCACTGCGCCACCGGGGCGGCAGCGCAGCAGTATAAGCGATGGCTTATGACTCTTCGTCCGAGATGGGTCCGGGTTCGAACCCCACCCGTTGAGGCATGGATGTTGTGCTTGTCTTTTCGACGCTGGCGCTCTCTCTCTCTCTCTCTCTCTCTCTCTTTCTCTTCCCTGGTACCAGTGTCCCTAAATTAGCCCATTGAGTTGCTCACGGTGGTCGTTAAACCTTCAGTATGGCGCAGTGGTCTTGTATGACTATTCGTCCGGGAGGGGTCTGGGTTCAAATTCCGGTGAAGCATGGATGTTGTGTTTATCTTACGGTACTGGCTCTCTCCCTTCCCTGGAACCAGTGACCCTAAATGAGAGACAGGCGACTGCCTATAGCCCACTGAGTTGCTCATGGTGGTCGTTAAACCTTCAATTAAAAAAAAAAAAAAAAAATGTCGCACGGGATTCGAACCCAGACACATGTCGTACGAGTGGTCAGAAGCCAGAGCTTAGACCACTGCGTCACCGGGTCGGCTATGAGTAATTGGAAACGCACTTTAATATCGCTGATATATTTTTATTGCTTTCAGGTATTTTGGCAGATGTTTTCTGCGGTCTATTTTTATTTGCACCGCCCCGGTGGCGCAGTGGTCTAAGCGATGGCTTCTGATCATTCGTCCGAACAGGGTCCGGGTTCGAATCCCGGTGAGGAATGGATGTTGTGTTTGTATTACGGCACTGGCTCTCTCCCTTCCCTGGAACCAGTGACCCTAAATTAGGGACGGGCGACTGCTTATAGCCCATTGAGTAGCTCACGGTGGCCGTTAAACCTCCAATCAAAAAAAAATAATATTTGCATCTTCAATATTTTGGGGCCGCCCCGGTGGCGCAGTGGTCGAAGCGATGGCCTCTGATCATTCGTCCGTAAGAGGTCCGGGTTCGAATCACGGTCAGGCATGGATATTGTGTTTGTCTTACGGCACTGGTTCTCTCCCTTCCCTGGAAGCAGTGACCCTAAATTAGGGACGGGCGACTGCTTATAGCCCATTGAGTTGCTCACGGTGGTCGTTAAACCTACAATAAAAAAAAATATATATATTTTGGGCAACCCCCATAAAGTAATCCTGGGGGCGCCACTGTATTCACACACACACACACGTGCGGGAAGAGCTGCTTAATGCACAAGACTAGATGAACTGGTTTCGAATGCCAGTCACAATCAAGAAAGAAAAAATCCAAAAATTATTTTTTTTAATTAGTTTAAAAACCAGTTTGAGCAACTCAGTGGGCTACAAGCAGTCGCCCGTCCCTAATTTAGGGTCACTGACTCCAGGGAAGCGAGAGAACCAGTGCCGTAAGGCAAATACAACATCCATGCCTCACGGAATTCGAACCCGGACCCATCTCGGACGAGTGATCAGTTACCGAGAGGTCAGAGCCGCACACTTCTAGTCAGGGCCATGACTGAGACACCCAGGGGCACAGGCAGTGACAATTCCAGCAGTTCATCAGAGCTGGAGGGAGGTTACGTATCGTACGGGGATGAGGATGTACGTAATAACTCGGGAGAAACTTTGTCAAAAAAAATGTGTTTCACATAGATTTAACCCGATGCTGATGATGTTTATCTCCAATTAAAAACAAAAATAAAAGTTTTCAGAAACACACGTGGAAACACACATTCGTCGGTGACGCAACTTGCGTATCTCGATGAAATTTTAGTATGTGGTAGGACACCAACTGGGAACGAACCCTATTGAAAATGGGCGAAATGAGGTCAAAGGTCACGACATAGGAGTGGGATACATTAAATTGCCCTTATGCGTCATTACTTACCTAAAAATGCTTCGATTGCGACAAAACTTTATCATGTTGTTTTGGAGGTATACTGAACCAGTTTTGTTAAATATAATCGAAATGGTGTCAAAGGTCAGGGCATAGAAGCGAGATTTATTCCACAGCCATTATCCTCATAACGACTAAAAATGCTTCTATTGCAACAAAGCTTTAGCATGTTGTTCCGGAGGTATGCTGAACCAATTCTGTTTAATATAATCGAAATGGGATCAAAGGTCAGGACACAGGAGCGAGATTTATTCCACAGCCATTACCCTCATAACTTGAGTAATGATTTCTGGTATGTTGGAAAGCGTATAATTATAATCAATGCATTGCATAATTTTACTACCTTGCCGCCCCAGTGGCGCAGTGGTCTAAGGCGTTGGCCTCTGATCATTCGTCCGTAAGGGGTCCGGGTTCGAATCCCGGTCAGGCATGGATGTTGTGTTTGTCTTACGGCACTGGCTCTCTCCCTTCCCTGGAACCAGTGACCCTAAATTAGGGACGGGCGACTGCTTATAGCCCATTGAGTTGCTCTCGGCGGTCGTTAAACCTCCAATCAAAAAAAAAAAAAAAAAAAAAAAATTTACTACCTTGTTTTTCATTTGAGGTGACAAAGTACATAATTGTACATTTGTCAGAAACGTCCACATTCTTGATAGAGTAAGTACATTTGTCACCTCTAAATATTATCAGTTAATTTAAAAGTTGATTTATAAATGGGACACTGTGCTGGGAAAAATAAGAAGTAATATCTACGTTTTTGAAATTTTAATATTTGCAAAGAAATTCTCATTCAATAATATAGACGGGTAAGTAAAACACTATTTAAATTGCTATTTTCACATTTAATTATGTAATAATTCAAATATCCACAGATGTTAAGTTATTCATCCCCTTTTAATTTCATTTTTAGCAGATGAACATTATTTAAACTTGGTACAGACTGATTTTTGGGGGCTGGGTGAACTTCTATGTAGCTCATTAATCACTTGTGTGATGTGTTCAATATAATGGTAGAATAATTCTATTAACAGAGGAATGATACTTAGATTTGAGCAAACATGCATAACTGGATAATTCTCGTACTCACGAAAGCACATTTTTCAGCTCATTAATTCACTTAATTTAGACCCAAGCAATTTTAAAATCTGATACTTTGCAATATGAAATACTCAGAGCTTCTACAAAGTGTCTTAGCAACGCAAAATCTCTTTCAACAGGTGTATATTATATAATGAATGTAGCACATTTGCATTTTATTTGCAAGTTTCAGATGAAAAGCGCTGCGATTTTCCTGCCTTATCCGTTGCTCTCATTTGAAATAAAAGTGTTAATCTTTATTTCAGGAAAAATAAAAGACTTTTTTTCCCCTCAAATACTTTTTTACATTCATAATAACTAATTAATAATGTTTAATATATATCAAATACGTGGAGATAATGTAACTGGACGATGTAATCACTCTTTCCACGTTATTTTTTAAACAACGCACAGCGACTGAAAAATTGTATTTCGGCACTGCTGGGATCGAACCCCCAGTTCTGGGGTTCTCAAGAGTTCTCGAGAGTTCTGGGGTTCGATCCCAGCAGTGCCGAAATACAATTTTTCAGTCGCTGTGCGTTGTTTAAAAAATAACGTGGAAAGAGTGATTACATCGTCCAGTTACATTATCTCCACGTATTTGATATATATTAAACATTTCTATCGCCCTTTGAATTTATCAGCTACAATTAAAATAGCTGTTGCGTTAAATGCCACCAGATGACGACAACTCAGTTGCTGAGACCATCAATACGCATTCGTATAGTCAGATGCTGACTGATAAACCACGCATTGCGCTGAGAATTGTTGGCGATGTAGCGTAAATTCGAACGCACTCGACTAGTTATCGAGAGCTCTGGGGTTCGATCCCAGCAGTGCCGAAATACAATTTTTCAGTCGCTGTGCGTTGTTTAAAAAATAACGTGGAAAGAGTGATTACATCGTCCAGTTACATTATCTCCACGTATTTGATATATATTAAACATTTCTATCGCCCTTTGAATTTATCAGCTACAATTAAAATAGCTGTTGCGTTAAATGCCACCAGATGACGACATCTCAGTTGCTGAGACCATCAATACGTACTCGTGTAGTCAGATGCTGACTGATAAACCACGCATGGCGCTGAGAATTGTTGGCGCTGTAGCGTAAATTCGAACGCACTCGACTAGTTATCGAGAGTTCTGGGGTTCGATCCCAGCAGTGCCGGAATACAATTTTTCAGTCGCTATGCGTTGTTTAAAAAATAACGTGGAAAGAGTGATTACATCGTCCAGTTACATTATCTCCACGTATTTGATATATATTAAACATTTCTATCGCCCTTTGAATTTATCAGCTACAATTAAAATAGCTGTTGCGTTAAATGCCACCAGATGACGACATCTCAGTTGCTGAGACCATCAATACGTATTCGTGTAGTCAGATGCCGACTGATAAACCTCGCATTGCGCTGAGAATTGTTGGCGCTGTAGCGTAAATTCGAACGCACTCGACTAGTTATCGAGAGTTCTGGGGTTCGGTCCCAGCAGTGCCGAAATACAATTTTTCAGTCGCTGTGCGTTGTTTAAAAAATAACGTGGAAAGAGTGATTACATCGTCCAGTTACATTATCTCCACGTATTTGATATATATTAAACATTTCTATCGCCCTTTGAATTTATCAGCTACAATTAAAATAGCTGTTGCGTTAAATGCCACCAGATGACGACATCTCAGTTGCTGAGACCATCAATACGTACTCGTGTAGTCAGATGCTGACTGATAAACCACGCATGGCGCTGAGAATTGTTGGCGCTGTAGCGTAAATTCGAACGCACTCGACTAGTTATCGAGAGTTCTGGGGTTCGATCCCAGCAGTGCCGGAATACAATTTTTCAGTCGCTATGCGTTGTTTAAAAAATAACGTGGAAAGAGTGATTACATCGTCCAGTTACATTATCTCCACGTATTTGATATATATTAAACATTTCTATCGCCCTTTGAATTTATCAGCTACAATTAAAATAGCTGTTGCGTTAAATGCCACCAGATGACGACATCTCAGTTGCTGAGACCATCAATACGTACTCGTGTAGTCAGATGCTGACTGATAAACCACGCATGGCGCTGAGAATTGTTGGCGCTGTAGCGTAAATTCGAACGCACTCGACTAGTTATCGAGAGTTCTGGGGTTCGATCCCAGCAGTGCCGGAATACAATTTTTCAGTCGCTATGCGTTGTTTAAAAAATAACGTGGAAAGAGTGATTACATCGTCCAGTTACATTATCTCCACGTATTTGATATATATTAAACATTTCTATCGCCCTTTGAATTTATCAGCTACAATTAAAATAGCTGTTGCGTTAAATGCCACCAGATGACGACATCTCAGCTGCTGAGACCATCAATACGCATTCGTATAGTCAGATGCTGACTGATAAACCACGCATTGCGCTGAGAATTGTTGGCGCTGTAGCGTAAATTCGAACGCACTCGACTAGTTATCGAGAGTTCTGGGGTTCGGTCCCAGCAGTGCCGAAATACAATTTTTCAGTCGCTGTGCGTTGTTTAAAAAATAACGTGGAAAGAGTGATTACATCGTCCAGTTACATTATCTCCACGTATTTGATATATATTAAACATTTCTATCGCCCTTTGAATTTATCAGCTACAATTAAAATAGCTGTTGCGTTAAATGCCACCAGATGACGACAACTCAGTTGCTGAGACCATCAATACGCATTCGTATAGTCAGATGCTGACTGATAAACCACGCATTGCGCTGAGAATTGTTGGCGCTGTAGCGTAAATTCGAACGCACTCGACTAGTTATCGAGAGTTCTGGGGTTCGATCCCAGCAGTGCCGAAATACAATTTTTCAGTCGCTGTGCGTTGTTTAAAAAATAACGTGGAAAGAGTGATTACATCGTCCAGTTACTAATTAATAAAGAAAGCATAATTGTTTTTGCATTGCGCTTCTCGGGGTCCTAGGCCCGGACCTTGCGGGCCTAGGCGTAAATCAGGCCCTGTACAGAAGAACACAACTAAAATAGACCCTGTTCCAAAAAATCATACAGAGAAAACTAAGACTCTTTGGACACATCTGCAGAATTAGTAAAATCATGCAATGCACTGATTATGATACGCTTTTCAACATACCAGAAATCATCACTCAAGTTATGAGGATAAATCTCGCTCCTGTGTCCTGACCTTTGACCCCATTTCGATGATGTTCAACAGAATTGGTTCGGTATACCTTCGGAACAACATACTAAAGTTTTGTTGCATTAGAAGCATTTTTAGTCAAGTTATGACGATAATGGATGTGGAATAAATCTAGCTCCTGTGCCCTGTCCTTTGACCCTATTTCGATGATATTAAGCAGAATTGGTTAAGTATACCTGAGGAACAACATACTAAAGTTTTGTTGCAACAGACGCATTTTTAGTCAATGTATGAGGAGAATGGTTGTGGAATAAATCTCGCTCCTGTGCCCTGACCTTTGACACCATTTCGATGATGTTCAACAGAATTGGTTCGGTATACCTTCGAAACAACATACTAAAGTTTTGTCGCATTAGAAGCATTTTTAGTCAAGTTAAGACAATAATGGATGTGGAATAAATCTCGCTCCTGTGCAGTGTCCTTTGAACCTATTTCGATTATTTTAAACAGAACCGGTTCAGTATGCCTCTGGAGCAACATGATAAGGTTTTGTCGCAATCGAAGCATTTGTTGGTAAGTTATGACGTATGAGAACAATGGAATGGATCCCGCTCCTATGTATTCACCTTTGACCTCATTTCTCCCATTTTCAATGGGGTTCGTCCCCAGGTGGTCCCCTACCACATACTAAAATTTCACCGAAATCGAACCATTTTTACGCGAGTTATCGTGTGGACAGACGGACAAAGCTGGAGCATACACGTTTCTTCAACCTACGGTTGGAAAGCGTAAACAAGTTATGAACTATAAGGGCAATGGAATGGATCCCGCTCTTATGTCCTGACCTTTGAACCCATTTCGTCCATTTTCAATAGATTTTGTCCTAGGGTAGTCCCGTACCACATACTAAAATTTCATCGAAATCGAACCATTTTTACGCCAGTTAGGACGCATAAGGGCAATGGAATGGATTTCACTCTTATGTCGTGACTTTTGACCCCCATTTCGCCCATTTTCAATAGGGAGCGTCCCCAGGTGGTCCCCTACCATACAACATATTAAAATTTCATCGAAATGGAGCCAAATTTACGCGAGTTATCGTGCGGACAGACGGACAAAGCTGGAGCATATACAAAACAAGTTAGTAAAATCATGCAATGCTTTGATTATGATACGCTTTCCAACATACCAGAAACTATTACTCAAGTTATGAGGATAATGGCTGGGGAATAAATCTCGCTCCTGTGTCCTGACCTTTGACCCCATTTCGATGATATTCAACAGAACCGGTTCAGTATACCTCAAGAATAACATACTAAAGTTCTGTCGCAATAAAAGCAGTTTTACGCAAGTTATGAGAATAATGGCTGTGGAATAAATCTTGCTTTTGTGCAATGACCTTTGACCCCTTTTCGTTGATATATAACAGAACCGGTTCACTATACGTCCGGAACAAAATGATAACGTTTTGTCGCAATCGAAATATTTTTAGGTAAGTTGTGATGCACAAGGGCAATGGAATGGATCCCACTCCAGTGTCCTGATCTTTGACCCCATTTCGCCCATTTTCAACAGGGTTCGTCCCCAGGTGGTTCCTTACCAAATACTAAAATTTCATCGAAATCGAACCATTTTTACGCAAGTTATGGCGCATAAGGGCAATGGAATAAATCCCGCTCTTATGCCCTGCCTGACCTTTGACCCCAATTTGCCAATTTTCAATAGGGTTCGTGCTCAGGTAATTCCCTACCACATACTAAAATTTCATCAAAATCGAACCATATTTACGCATGTTATGACGCATAAAGGTAATGAAATGGATCCCGCTTTTATGTCCTGAGCTTTGACCCCATTCCGCCCATTTTCAACCGGGTTCGTTCCCCGGTGGTTCCTTACCACATACTAAAATTTCATTGAAATCGAACTATATTTATGCAAGTTATGACGCATAAGGGCAATTGAATGGATCCCGCTCTTATGGCGTGACCTTTGACCCCACTTCACCCATTTTCAATACGGTTCGTTCCCTGGTGGTCTCCTACCACATACTAAAATTTCATCGAAATCGAACCATTTTTACGTGAGTTATCGTGCCAACAGACGGACGGACAGGCGGACGGACGGACGGACGGACGGACAAAGCTGGAGCATATACGCTTCTTCAACCTACGGTTGGAAAGCGTAAATGACAGAGAGATAAAGACATTGGTGTTTGGCTTAATGAACGGAAGAAATACAAGAGGACGCCCTCACCATGTGTGGGCTGACGATATTAAAGACTGGTGCGGTCGAACTCTTCAAAGAACTGAGCCGCTCTGGGACATTATAGTTAAAATGGCAACATACACCTACGGGTATTGTACCCATGGTTGATGATGATGAAAACAAAAATCCTAGCCACTAGCAGCTGCTGATGCCAACTAGCATCATGAAAAAATACACAGCAATGAGACAAAGAAATCAAAGCCTTTGTGACAAGCCCTTAAAAATTCCCTCCAAATTTGTAGTAGTTCTGAAGATATCCTAAGTTATTGCACAACATCCTATCTGCACCAAATTTGGGTAATTCGTAAAATAAGTCGTTGCACAATATCCAATTAGAATCAAATCTGTGCAATTCCGAAGAAACAGAGCCATTGCAGAACATTCTATTACCGCAAAGCTGTGCAATTCAGAAGATACCAAGTCGTTGCACAACACCCTATTGCCACAAGCTTACGCAACGACTAGATATATTCGTAAATACCTCATGTTCGTATTGACCTTTTAAGAATGAGGCCTTTGATGTTGTGATGTAATTCGGGACATTTTAGATCCTTGTATGCTGAAACACCAATAACACAACCCTTATACAATTACACTAGTGACCAAAATTAACATCGCAAACACAAAATCATGACAAACCAAAATCCACAGGACAGAGTTTAATGACAGCTGGTACCAGAGATGGAAACGGGTCACGAGTCAAACGGGTCAACAATTTGTTGCGGGTCAAACGGGTCGACAATTTATTGCGGGTCAAACGGGTCGACAATTTTTTGCGGGCCAAACGGGTCGTCAATTTTTTGCGGGCCAAACGGGTCGACAATTTATTGCGGGTCAAACGGGTCGACAATTTTTTGCGGGTCAAACGGGTCGACAATTTTTTGCGGGTCAAACGGGTCGACAATTTTTTGCGGGCCAAACGGGTCGACAATTTGTTGCGGGTCAAACGGGTCGACAATTTGTTGCGTTTCAAACGGGTCGACAATTTTTTGTGGGTCAAACGGGTCGACAATTTGTTGCTGGTCAAACGGGTCGACAATTTGTTGCGTTTCAAACGGGTCGACAATTTTTTGCGGGTCAAACGGGTCGACAATTTATTGCGGGCCAAACGGGTCGTCAATTTTTTGCGGGCCAAACGGGTCAGCAATTTATTGCGGGCCAAACGGGTCGACAATTTTTTTGCGGGTCAAACGGGTCGTCAATTTTTTGCGGGTCAAATGGGTCGACAATTTATTGCGGTCAAACGGGTCGACAATTTATTGCTGGTCAAAGGGGTCGACAATTTTTTGCGGGTCAAACGGGTCGACAATTTTTTGCGGGTCAAATGGGTCGACAATTTTTTGCGGGTCAAATGGGTCGACAATTTATTGCGGGTCAAACGGGTCGACAATTTATTGCTGGTCAAACGGGTCGACAATTTTTTGCGGGTCAAACGGGTCGACAATTTTTTGCGGGTCAAACGGGTCGACAATTTTTTTTGCGGGCCAAACGGGTCGTCAATTTTTTGCGGGCCAAACGGGTCGACAACTTCTTGCGGGTCAAACGGGTCGACAATTTTTGCGGGCCAAACGGGTCGACAATTTCTTGCGGGTCAAACGGGTCAAGGTGTTCCTGACCCAATTTCGACTCGGTTTTATTTCCGGTCTATTTTTCAAAAGAAAAAAAAATCAAAGAAAAATGCGTACTGTGGAATTTTGTACTAGATACTGGTGCCCGCGGAGTGAAATATGATTTGTCATGTAATATGAAGGAAGAGTGTCCTCAGAAGGAAAAGTGTCCCTTCCTTCTGAGGGGCAATGATGAAAAAAACATCCACATTTTGGAGACTTTCAACTCATCTCAGCTTGTAAAAATTGGTGTTCCCGTGAAACTTATTCTGATATGTTATCAAAGAAACAGCAAAAACTGAAATTAAACATACAACAGATTGCTTAATTCAAAGAAATTGTTTTAATATTATTGCGCAGGGACTTTTTTGACTCGCAAATGTGTTTGAAAACATGTGTAAAACAGTTAGTCTTGCAAATGAAGGACGACAGTTTCAATAATTCCTCTTAGTAAGAGAGAAAATTATACGTTCCTATAATACATTTGTTTGGTTTCCATATAATCTAAGATATCCACTGCGGAGAGACTTTTTGAACACCCTGTATGTATGTATATACACTATATTGACAAAAGTCACACCGGACACCTCTTCAAAAGCAAATGAACGGATCCGCTGCGTTGTTAAGATGCGCGGTACAGCTGCAAACGGTATAAAAACAAGCCTGCAGCTGACCGCGATCATATTGCACTGTGAGGTTGAGTGAAAATGTCGCGGCGGGAGAGAACTGACTTTGAGAAAAGAAAGATAGTTGGGTGTTATATTAGTAGGTTGTCCATAAGAGAAACCGAGAGGCTGTAACGTACCAGGAGATGTGACGTACCTGCCAGAAGGACGCACACGACATAAAGGCAGATAGGAATCAGAATAAAACGTCCGCGTAGCTCAATTGGTAGAGTGACTTATTCCGGAATGAGGGGATCCGGGTTCGAATCCTGGCATGGACAGAAATGGCGGAGAAATTTACTTCGTTATAATGGCGCGCGAACTATCCGGATGACCCGACCGTTCAAAATCTCGCAATGGTGTGATGTTATTTCCACACCGCGAGATAGGAAAAATAAGAGAATCCCTTCTCCAGCACTTCGAAAAAAAATAAAAAAATAAATAAGGGGGAGATGATGTAACGTACCAGGAGATGTGACGTACCTGCCAGAAGGACGCACACGACATAAAGGCAGATAGGAATCAGAATAAAACGTCCGCGTAGCTCAATTGGTAGAGTGACTTATTCCGGAATGAGGGGATCCGGGTTCGAATCCTGGCATGGACAGAAATGACGGAGAAATTTACTTCGTTATAATGGCGCGCGAACTATCCGGATGACCCGACCGTTCAAAATCTCGCAATGGTGTGATGTTATTTCCACACCGCGAGATAGGAAAAATAAGAGAATCCCTTCTCCAGCACTTCGAAAAAAATAAAAAAATAAATAAGGGGGAGATGATGTAACGTACCAGGAGATGTGACGTACCTGCCAGAAGGACGCACACGACATAAAGGCAGATAGGAATCAGAATAAAACGTCCGCGTAGCTCAATTGGTAGAGTGACTTATTCCGGAATGAGGGGATCCGGTTTTCGAATCCTGGCGTGGACAGAAATGACGGAGAAATTTACTTCGTTATAATGGCGCCCGAACTATCCGGATGACCCGACCGTTCAAAATCTCGCATTGGTGTGATGTTATTTCCATACCGCGAGATAGGAAAAATAAAAGAATCCCTTCTCCAGCACTTCAAAAAAAAAAAAAAAAAAAATAAATAAGGGGGAGATGATGTAACGTACCAGGAGATGTGACGTACCTGCCAGAAGGACGCACACGTCATAAAGGCAGATAGGAATCACAATAAAACGTCCGCGTAGCTCAATTGGTAGAGTGACTTATTCCGGAATGAGGGGATCCGGGTTCGAATCCTGGCGTGGACAGAAATGACGGAGAAATTTACTTCGTTATAATGGCGCCCGAACTATCCGGATGACCCGACCGTTCAAAATCTCGCAATGGTGTGATGTTATTTCCACACCGCGAGATAGGAAAAATAAGAGAATCCCTTCTCCAGCACTTCGAAAAAAAATAAAAAAATAAATAAGTGGGAGATGATGTAACGTACCAGGAGATGTGACGTACCTGCCAGAAGGACGCACACGACATAAAGGCAGATAGGAATCAGAATAAAACGTCCGCGTAGCTCAATTGGTAGAGTGACTTGTTCCGGAATGAGGGGATCCGGGTTCGAATCCTGGCGTGGACCAAAAATGACGGAGAAATTTACTTCGTTATAAGGCGTTTTAACATACCCAAGTCAACTGTTTTGGTGATAGGGAACCAGTTGCTCTCAACTCTTTGTATAAGAAAATGTCGTAACTTTTTTTTTTTTTATTGGAGGTTTAACGACCACCGTGAGCAACTCAATGGGCTATAAGCAGTCGCCCGTCCCTAATTTAGGGTCACTGGCTCCAGGGAAGGGAGAGAGCCAGTGCCGTAAGACAAACACAACATCCATGCCTGACCGGGATTCGAACCCGGACCCCTTACGGACGAATGATCAGAGGCCAACACCTTAGACCACTGCGCCACCGGGGCGGCTGTCGTAACTTCGAAGGCATATTATAGAACACGCATATTTCAATGAAAGTAAAACGCATTAAATTTTGTTTTTTTCCGATTGTGCTTTCTCTAATCCCCAAACTTGTCATTCTGAGGGGAACGCATTTTATAATGGCTGGTTCGCTTCACAGAAAGAAAGAGCTCCTGTCTAAATCCATGATTCGCCGAACACCAGACGTTGTCATGCCAGCTGCACAGGTAGCCGTTGGAAATGTGCATGACTGTACGGCGTCGATACGGGTCAGTTATTTATTCGCAGGTATCTGAGCGCAGCCGTTTTTTTTGCCAACGGGCAGAGTTCGTGTAGTTACTCGACAGAGCGTGCGTGGCATTTCAACTTAGATGCTTTTCTGCACTCCTCCAGGAAAAGCAGGATTTTACGGTTTTGACAGATCTCAGTGAAACCGAACTCTCACAACCACCCCTTCTTAATTCGTGCTCTAAAATATTCCCCTAGAAAAATATCGACGAGGTAGTCTGCTTTTCCTCTTTATGAAAATTTGAAAACTAATGGCGACGTTAAGACACAGGGTAAGTCAAAACGATGATCCCGATTTAAATTACATTCACGGACAATGAAACTTGCGCACCAAGAAGGAAGCATCGGATTGAACTGAAATTTTATGTTGTTTTGTTGTTGTTGTTTGGAGGTTTAACGACCACCGTGAGCAACTCAATGGGCTATAAGCAGTCGCCCGTCCCTAATTTAGGGTCACTGGTTCCAGGGAAGGGAGAGAAACAGTGCCGTAAGACAAACACAACATCCATGCCTCACCGGGATTCGAACCCGGACCCCGTTCGGACTAATGATCAGAGGCCATCGCTCAGAACACTGCGCCACCGGGGCGGCTGAAATTTTATGGACGTAATGATACAGATGAATGATACACATGATGGCAAAAACAGAGCTGCAGGGCAATTACAAAGAGTTCAGTGGCACGTAATCCGGTCATCTTCAATAGGCCGCCCCGGTGGCGCAGTGGTCTAAGCGATGGCCTCTGATCATTCGTCCGTAAGGGGTCCGGGTTCGAATCCCGGTGAGGCATGGATGTTGTGTTTGTCTTACGGCACTGGCTCTCTCCTTCCCTGGAACCAGTGACCCTAAATTAGGGACGGGCGACTACTTATAGCCCATTGAGTTGCTCACGGTGGTCGTTAAACCTCCAATCAATCAATCAATCAATCAATCATCTTCAATAGCGCGTCGCACCGCCTCGTGCGGCGATACATGCTGCAATACGGTCCGGCATGGAGGCGAACAGACGCCTGATGTTGTCCTGCGGCAGCCTGGCACACACGTGTTGGACGGTGTGCTCCAAATCCCGGATAGTGCACCACGACGGCAGCGGGCGTTTCAACTGGTCCCACACATGCTCGATACCGGACATGTCCCGGGAGCGGACAGCCCATGGAATTGTCTGGACATGACGTAGACAGTCCTGTGCGGACGGGCATTATCCTGCTGGTATAGCGCACCTAGAATCTCGGCCAGGAATGGGAGCACATGGGGCTGTAGGATCTCATCCACATACCGCTGTCCCGTCAATGATCCATAGACCACTACGAGAGCTGATCGGCTATAGTAGGCAATGGTTCCCCAGACCATGATACCTGCAGTGGGGGAGGTGTGGCGATCGATATAGATGTTGGGATCGTGCCGTTGACCCGGGAACCTCCACACGTGGACACGATGATCATCTCTCCCCAAAACGAAGCGGCACTCATCCCTAAACACCACACGTCGACAGTCTGTGGCTTTCCACGTCACTCTGGCCTGGCACCACCGCACACGGAGCCGGCGATGTTCCGGTGTTAATGACAGCACACGTAAGAGGGCGCTGGGATCGCAGATTCGCTTCCACTAGGCACCGGGAAATGGTTCGTGGGCACACAGAAGCCGCTACATCTGCCTGTATAGTGGACCGGGTCCCCGTGGGATCCGTTCGTGCCTGATGCACGATCAGTCGATCCCCTCTACCGGTGGTCCTCCTGGTCCGTCCGGAGCCCCTCCGCCGTGTGGCAGTGCCGTTACGTGTCCAATGCTCCCAACACGGTCCGACGGTAAGGTCAGAACGATCCACGTGGCGGGCTATACGGCGCGCCGACCAAACTGCGGATTTCAGCCCGATCATCCGGCCTTTCTCAAAGTCCGTAAGTTGCGTAAATCGACGTCCCTGTCGTCTACCCGGCATTCTTGTCAATCTGTACTCTTGCTTGCGTCGGCCGGTGCTTTTCGCTTTCATGGGGCATCAACTATACGCCGGTTTATGAGGCTGCCGGTTCGTACTTGCAGCGCCACCACAGGGTGTGCGATCATGCGCACTCGCACCAAACGTAGATCATTTGCATACCAGCACGCACTCTAGCTATTTGCCAAGGTTCGCGGTTGTAGCATGTTTTCTTCTAGGTGCGCAAAATTCATTGACCGTGAATGTATTAGACTGATACCAAAGGGCCGAAGAAGACTTCGTAAGAGTTCGGTGAATGAAATTCGAAAACATGCCAGAGTGACGTGGAAGAGGCTGGCTCAAAACAAACTCTTGTGGAAGAAACTTGGGGACACCTTCATCCAGCAGTGGATTGATAATGGTTGACAATGATGATATGAATATTGCGGTTAGTTGAAGCCTGTATCTCGTTCACAAGTTTTGCTTCATCTTTCCTAACTGCTTGAGAGGAAAGGAAATGACACTGTTATTATTATTTTGAGATTCCACCTCTTCCTCAAGTTTTTCTTCGCTTACTTCCGGGACGGTTACGACGAACCAAGTCTGGGAAGTGGTATTTATTTCTCTCAGTTGTTCAGGAACTTCCTTACTATCCTACAAGCGTTCAAGATAGCTGCCTTCTGTAGTTCCATGTAGGTGTTAGGTTAAAGGTCTAGTGTCTGTATAGAGCTGTAAATGGTCTTAGGTACATCTTCTGTGGCTGATATTACTATAGGGACGGTGGTGACGTTCTCCATATGCTATATTTCCTTTAGTTCGTATCGTAGGTCGTTATACACTATCTACCAACAAGTAATTGGACATCCCTGCAATCGACGATATCTGCGGTTCTGATACACGTCACGGCCGCCGCCGTTAAATATCGTGTGGGAAACAACAACGCAACCAGTAGCATGCAAGATGCCACGCAGTTCGGAGCTCTCTGATTTCGAGAAAGGTGTAATCGTCGGGTATCACAGAAATGGCCGATCCATACCTGACATATCCAGCGAGTTGGAGTATCCAAAATCGACAGTGGCCTACGTGATTGGCAAGTGGAAGATGAGAGGTGACTGTCGGAATGTGCCCTGACCCGGCAGACCCACAAAACTGGGAGTTAGAGACCGACGGGTGCTGGCCAGAGAAATTTGGAAGAACCGCACCAAGTCGATGGGCCACATCCGCGAGGAGTTTCAATAGGCATCCGGGAGTGTTCTTTCGATGAATATCATCCGTAAGGAAGCCCATCTGCTCGGTTATCATGAACGTGCTGCCGCCCACAAGCCTTTGATCACCAAGTCCAATAGCACTGCTCGGCTAATGTGGTGCAAAGAACGTCGACAGTGGACCGTTGAACAGTGGAAACAGGTTCTCTGGAGCGACGAATCAAGGTTCACCCTCTACCGTTCGGATGGCAGGGTCTGGGTTTGGCGTCTGCCTGGAGAACGCCTCCTGCCGGAATGTATTGCGCCAACTGTGAAGTTCGGCGGCGGTGGAATTAAGCCATGGGTGTGTTACTCCTGGTATGGCACGGGACCCTTGGTCGCAATTCCTGGTAGACTCAACGCCGAGACCTATTGCACCATAAATATAGAGCTGTAAATGGTCTTAGGTACATCTTCTGTGGCTGATATTACTATAGGGACGGTGGTGACGTTCTCCATATGCTATATTTCCTTTAGTTCGTATCGTAGGTCGTTATACACTATCTACCAACAAGTAATTGGACATCCCTGCAATCGACGATATCTGCGGTTCTGATACACGTCACGGCTGCCGTTAAATATCGTGTGGGAAACACAACAGTAGCATGCAAGATGCCACGCAGTTCGGAGCTCTCTGATTTCGAGAAAGGTGTAATCGTCGGGTATCACAGAAATGGCCGATCGATACCTGACATATCCAGCGAGTTGGAGTATCCAAAATCGACAGTGGCCTACGTGATTGGCAAGTGGAAGATGAGAGGTGACTGTCGGAATGTGCCCTGACCCGGCAGACCCACAAAACTGGGAGTTAGAGACCGACGGGTGCTGGCCAGAGAAATTTGGAAGAACCGCACCAAGTCGATGGGCCACATCCGCGAGGAGTTTCAATAGGCATCCGGGAGTGTTCTTTCGATGAATATCATCCGTAAGGAAGCCCATCTGCTCGGTTATCATGAACGTGCTGCCGCCCACAAGCCTTTGATCACCAAGTCCAATAGCACTGCTCGGCTAATGTGGTGCAAAGAACGTCGACAGTGGACCGTTGAACAGTGGAAACAGGTTCTCTGGAGCGACGAATCAAGGTTCACCCTCTACCGTTCGGATGACAGGTTCTGGGTTTGGCGTCTGCCTGGAAAACGTCTCCTGCCGGAATGTACTGTGCCAACTGTGAAGTTCGGCGGCGGTGGAATTAAGCCATGGGTGTGTTACTCCTGGTATGGCACGGGACCCTTGGTCGCAATTCCTGGTAGACTCAACGCCGAGACCTATTGCACCATTTTGGATGACCATGCGCTTCCTAGGTTGTGGCAGTTTTACGGGGTGGACCCATGTTACTTTCAGGATGACAATGCCACCTGTCATGTTGCGAGGTCCACCATGGCTTGGTATGGTGACAATGGGGTTAATCGAATGGACTGGCCTGCGCTGAGCCTGGACCTTAACCCTATCGAGAACCTCTGGGACGAGTTGGAGTGTCGACTTAAGGGGTGCCCCCACCGTCCGGAAATCGGTGAAGGAACTGACCTGTCTTCTCCAAGCCGAGTAGAAGAAAATACCGCTAGCCCTCGTACAACGCCTGGTTGAGAGTATGCCCCGGAGGGTCGCAGCTGTAATCGCCGCTCGTGGAGGCTGCACCAACTATTGAAGGTGAATAAACTTCGTTTTCCTTTGCCATCACAGGTGTCCAATTACTTGTTGGTAGATAGTGTACTGTGACAGTTTCTGTCAGTGCGTCCTCTGGATGTTGCACGTGTTGGGCACGGCTATATCAATGAAGTATGTTGACTTCTTCTCCTTGTCGACCAGGATGATGTCGGCCCGATTGTGTGGGATGGTCTTGTCTGTTCTGATCGATCTGTCCCAGTACATCTTGTGGGTGTTGTTCTCTAGAAGCGTTGTTGGCTCATACTTGTAGTAGGGGACAAGCTCAGTTGTAATGAGGTGGTGCTTTCTTGCGAATTTCTGGTGGTCAATCTTGGCTACTTGATTGTGCCTGTTCATGTACACTGCATGAGGACTCTGCACCCTTCTGTGATATGCTGGATGGTCTCCAGCGCTTGATGGCATTGCCGACATGTGTCGCTTTTTCACTGGCGTGTCCTTCAGGATATGCTTCAGATAGTTTCTGGTGTTTACAACTTGACCTTATATAGCCATCAGGAACCCTTCGGTCAAAGGGAAGAGTGATCCGTTTATTATTATTATTATTATTATTATTAATATTTTAACGCAACATAAGTAACTTCAGCCGTCCCGGTGGCGTAGTGGTTTAAGCGTTGGCTTCGGACCATTCATCCGAGATGCCCGGGTTCGAATCCCTGTGAGGCATGGACGTTGTGCTTGTCTTGCGGCACTGGCTGCTTCCTTTCCCTGGAACTAGTGGCCCTAAATAAGGGACGCCGCCCCGGTGGCGCAGTGGTCTAAGGCGTTGGTCTCTGATCATTCGTCCGAAGGGGTCCGGGTTCGAATCCCGGTGAGGCATGGATGTTGTGTTTGTCTTACGGCACTGGCTCTCTCCCTTCCCTGGAACCAGTGACCCTAAATTAGGGACGGGCGACTGCTTATAGCCCATTGAGTTGCTCACGGTGGTCGTTAAACCTCCAATAAAAAAAAAAAAAAATAAGGGACAGGTAACTACAACCCACCGAGTTGCTCATGCTGGCCGTTAAACCCCAAATGAGCAGCCCCGGTGGCGCAGTGGTCTAAGGCGTTGGCCTCTGATCATTCGTCCGTAAGGGGTCCGGGTTCGAATCCCGGTCAGGCATGGGTGTTGTGTTTGTCTTACGGTGCTGGCTCTCTCCCTTCCCTGGAACCAGTGACCCTAAATTAGGGACGGGCGACTGCTTATAGCCCATTGAGTTGCTCACGGTGGTCGTTAAACCTCCAATCAAAAAAAAAAAACAAACCCCAACTGATAGAAAATAAAACAAGAAAGATGACACCCAATTTTTGGATGTAATAAGCACGTCTTTTGAACCCGTTCTGGCCGCCCCGGTCGCGCAGTGGTCTAAGGCGTTGGCCTCTGATCATTCGTCGGTAAGGGGTCCGGGTTCGAATCCCGGTGAGGCATGGATGTTGTGTTTGTCTTACGGCACTGGCTCTCTCCTTCTTTGGAACCAGTGACCCTAAATTAGAGACGGGCGACTGCTTATAGCCCATTGAGTTGCTCACGGTGGTCGTTAAATCTCCAATCAAAAAAAAAAAAAAAAAAAAAAAAAAGTCAATGAGCCGCCCCGGTGGCGCGGTGGTCTAAGGCGTTGGCCTCTGAACATTCGTCCGAAGGGGTCCGGGTTCGAATCCCGGTGAGGCATGGATGTTGTGTTTGTCTTACGGCACTGGCTCTCTCCCTTCCCTGGAACCAGTGACCCTAAATTAGGGACGGGCGACTGCTTATAGCCCATTGAGTTGCTCACGGTGGTCGTTAAACCTCCAATCAAAAAAAAAAAAAAAAAAAAAGTCAATGAAACCGGTATGGAAAACAATAGATTTGACAAACTAAGAAAGATTTTCAATCAGGTTTTTAATCCCTCAGATATTGCTGTAAACGGAATCGTGGGCTTACGAACTCTTAAAAACAGAGATATCGACAAAAATAGGATGTGACTTTTTACGTCCCCTGGTGGGAAAACCATGCATTATTTTAGGAAGAAAGTGTTCTCAAAAGGTTTATCCATATAAGCGGTATCGGTCCAAGAAAAAAAAAAAAGAAAATTGTCGAGTTTTCAGGAGCCCAGATTTTGCAACAAATACTTCAGAAGCAGAAATTAACACTTATGACCCCTGGTGGCTAAACCATTCTTTACCAAACATTAGAAATTATGTAAAAAATATTTTCCATCAGGTCTTGTATGTGATACAGGAAGAATTTTATAAATCAGAGCTTTAGGAGCAAAAATAACGCAGAAAACGCAATTTACCTTTGTGCCCCCTAGCGGAAAGTCTATGATATACTTGAAAATTTTGAATTTATAGAAAAAACATTTTGCATCGGAAACACTATCCAACAAAGAACGAATTTTTCAAATCGTACTCTTAGAAGTAGAGATATTGACACAAATAAGATATACATCTACGCCCCCTGGCGTAGAAACCATGCATTTTTTCAAGAAGAAAATGTTCCTAAAAGGTTTGTCGACATGAGTACAATCAATCAACAAACGACTTTTTTTTCAATCGAGATTTTAGGAGCTCATATTTTGCTGTAAATACAACAGAAGCGAAAATTAAGACTTACGCCACCCGGTGGCCAAACCATTTCTCACAAAAATTAGAAATTATGTGCAAACGATTTCCCATCAGGAGCTGTATGCGGTGCAGAAAGAATTTTTTAAATCGGAGATTTAGAAGCAGAGATATAGCGGGAAACGCAATTTACATTTACGCCCCCTAGCGGGAAGTCTATGAATTACTTGAAAATTTTGAAATTATATGAACAACATGTCAGACTAGAAACACTATCCAACTAAGAAGGAATTTTCCAAATTGGACTCCTACAAGTAGAGATATTGATAAAAATAAGTTATACATCTACGCCCTCTGGCGTAGAAACCATGCACTGTTTTAAGAAGAAAATGTTTCTAAAAGGTTTCTCGACATGAGTACTATCGGTCTACAAACGACGAATTTTTTCAATCAAGAATTTAGAAGCTCATATTTTGCTGCAAATACATCAGAAGCGGAAATTAAGATTTACGCCCCTGGTGGCCAAACCATTTTTTTTACAAAAATTAGAATTTATGTGCAAACAATTTCCCATCAGGAGCTGTATCAGGCGCAGAAAGAATATTTCAAATCGGTGATTCAGAAGCAGAGATATAGGGGGAAACGCAATATACCGCTACGCCCCCTAGCGGAAAGTGTATGATTTACTTGAAAATTTTGAATTTATATGAAAAACATATCACACTGGAAACGCTATCCAGCAAAGAAGGAATTTTTCAAACCGGACTCCTAGAAATAGAGATATTGACAAAAATAAGATATACATCTACGACCCCTGGCGGAGAAACTGTGGAATATTTTAAGAAGAAAATATTCCGAAAATATTTATCGATGTGAGTGGCATCAGTCCACGAAAGAAGTTTTTTAATCGATATTTCAGAAGCTCATATTTTATGGCAAATACATCAGAAGCAAAAATTAACCCTTACGCCCCTGGTGGCTAAATTATTCTTTACCAAATATTTGAAATTATATGCAAAAGAATTTCCATTAGGAGGTGTATCCGCTGAAGAAAAATATTTACAATCGGAGTTTTAGAAGAAGAGTTACGGGGGAAAATGTAATTTACTTTTATGCCCCTAGCGGAAAATCTATGCGTAATTTGAAAAAGTAACTATATCTAAAATACTCTTCGACATAAATGGAATCGAAAGATGTAAATTTTTTTTCAATCGGATGTTTAGAAGCAAATATGTGGAATAAAACGAATTTTTGAATTTGACATCATCTGAATTTGCGCCCCCTAGCAGCGAAATCGTACATCGTAAAAAAAAAAAAACGAAATAAAGGATCATCATTTATCGTGGGTACAGACGGACGGACGGACAAACCGGTAACATAAGCACGATCTTTTTTTACAAAAGACGTGCTAAAAAAAATGCGAATATCGCCTATAACTCTTAAACACGCCAGCATAGATGCTGCCAGTCCTAAGCTTGGATAAAGTGTGAAGGAAAGTTAAAATCATTCCAAATATGGATCACAGTGACGGCGTTGTTCGAGGATAATTACAACCTATTTCTCATCCTGGACTCTGAGCACTCTTCTAACCACTTGGTAATCGGCAGGGGATTTTATTTGCATGCTTTTTCTTGAGAGCTCCTTTGCCTTTTCGCAGTTTCACTGTTGTGCTGTATTACATGAATCTTATGGGAAATTCATTGCGAAAGGTCAGAGACAAAATCGCGAAACTGATAATGTTTGCGTTACTGATTGAAAGAAATCCACAGAAGAGGTAACTTTAGAGCAAAAACTTGTCGTGATAAAGCAATATAAAATACACGAAAATTTATGTGATACGCTAACGATGCAAGCTTTAATGGAGAAGCTCATAGTGTATATCAGAAAAATTATTTGTAGTGCATAAACTTGTAATACACACAGATAAGACAAAGTTATGCTAAAAGACGGGAATCCTGTCGTTCCTATGCTTTTATCTTGATGCTTTTGTATGTTTATGCACTTAAAAAGATAATAAAACAATAGGATTGCTTCGAACAACTAAGATTAAAAGTCCAAAAGAGTTGAATGAGCTTGTTCCGGATCCCATTCATTTTTTTTTTTTTTTTTGATTGGAGGTTTAACGACGATTGTGAGCAACTCAATGGGCTATAAGCAGTCACCCGTCCCTAATTTAGGGCCACTGGCTCCAGGGAAGGGAGAGAGCTAGTGCCGTAAGACAAACCCCACATCCATGCCTCACGGGATTCGAACCCGAATTCTTTCGGACGAAGGATTAGAGACCATCGCATAGACCCCTGCGCCACCGGGGAAGCCGGATTCCGTCTATCAAGTTCATGTGAAAACTCCCGGATTCCGTCTATTATATTGAGCGAGGTTCGCCTTTACAGTGCTATATCCCATGGACACTGGACTGAAATATGAAGTGCCGCCCCGGTGGCGCAGTGGCCTAAGCGATGGCCTCTGATCATTCGTCCGAAAGGGGTCTGGGTTCGAATCCCGGTGAGGCATGGATGTTGTGTTTGTCTTACGGCACTGGCTCTCTTCCTTCCCTGGAACCAGTGGCCCTAAATTAGAGACGGGCGACTTCTTATAGCCCATTGAGTTGCTCACGGTGGTCGTTAAACCTCCAATGTCGCCCCGGTGGCGCAGTGGTCTAAGCGATGGCCTCTGATAATTCGTCCGAAAGGGGTCCGGGTTTGAATCCCGGTGAGGCATGGATGTTGTGTTTGTCTTACGGCACTAGTTCTCTCCCTTCCCTGGAACCAGTGACCCTAAATTAGGGACGGGCGACTTCTTATAGCCCATTGAGTTGCTCACGGTGGTCGTTAAACCTCCAATCAAAAAAAAAAAAAAAAAAAAATATGAAGTAATGTATAGCAGCAGAGCTCGTACTGCCGCGCCGGTTACCTGTGTATCTAAGCGACGGCTTTTCTGATCATCCGTCCGAGTTGGGTCCGGGTTCGGATCGGTGTTGGTAAATTGCGACTACGGCCTAAGGGAAGGGTAGATGACAACGGCTTAGAATTTGCCAGCAACTCCATTGGCAAGTGGCCGCTAAAGCTTACGGGAAGGAAAGGGAAAGACAACAGAAAACATAATAGCCTACATCTTATAGTAATGAAAAATATCTGTTTATTTGGTTGCTATAAGAGGAATAAAAAAACATTTGCCTTACCGATACAGAAGAGAGAAAGATGAAGTAGCACTGTTATCACATATACAAAACTTGAATATACACTATCTACCAACAAGTAATTGGACACCCCTGCAATCGACGATATCTGCGGTCCTGATACACATCAAGGCCGCGGCCGTTAAATATCGTGTGGGAAACAACAACGCAACCAGTCGCATGCAAGATGCCACGCAGTTCGGAGCTCTCCGATTTCGAGAAAGGTGTAATCGTCGGGTATCACAGAAATGGCTGATCCATACGTGACATATCCAGCGAGTTGAAGTACCCAAAATCGACGGTGGCCTACGTTATTGGCAAGTGGAAGATGAGAGGTGACTGTCGGAATGTGCCCCGACCCGGCAGACCCACAAAACTGGGAGTTAGAGACCGACGGGTGCTGGCCAGAGAAATTCGGAAGAACCGCACCAAATCGATGGGCCACATCCACGAGGAGTTTCAACAGGCATCCGGGAGTGTTCTTTCGATGAATATCATCCGTAAGGAAGCCCATCTGCTCGGTTATCATGGACGTGCTGCCGCTCACAAGCCTTTGATCACCAAATCCAATAGCGCTGCTCAGCTAACGTGGTGCAAAGAACGTCGACAGCGGACCGTTGAACAGTGGAAATAGGTTCTCTGGAGCGACGAATCAAAGTTCACCCTCTACCGTTCGGATGGCAGGGTCTGGGTTTGGCGTCTGCCTGGAGAACGCCTCCTGCCGGAATTTATTTTGCCAACTGTGAAGTTCGGCGGCGGTGGAATTATGCCATGGGGGTGTTTATCCTGGTATGGCACGGGACCCTTGGTCGCAATTCCTGGTAGACTCAATGCCGAGACCTACTGCACCATGTTGGATGACCATGCGCTTCCTACGTTGTGGCAGTTTTACGGGGTGGACCCATGTTACTTTCAGGATGACAATGCAACCTGTCATGTTGCGAGGTCCACCATGGCTTGGTATGGTGAGAATGGGGTTAATCGAATGGACTGGCTTGCGCAAAGCGCTGACCTTAACCCTATCGAGCACATCTGGGACGAGTTGGAGCGTCGACTTAAAGGGTGCCCCCACCGTCCGAAATCGGTGAAGGAACTGACCTGTTTTCTCCAAGCCGAGTGGAAGAAAATACCGCTAGCCGTCGTTCAACGCCTGGTTGAGAGTATGCCCTGGAGGGTCGCAGCTGTGATCGCCGCTCGTGGGGGCTCCACCAACTATTGAAGGTGAATAAACTTCGTTTTCCTCTGCTATCACAGGTGTCGAATTACTTGTTGGTAGATAGTGTACAAAGGCCACTCCATAAAAACTGAGAATAATTCTTTTTGAGTTGGCAACAGCGCGAAGCGGGAAAATAACCACGCAGACGAGTAACTGAATTAAGGAAGTATCTATGGCAACAGTTATTAGCCGTGGCAGACGATTCTAGTTTTGCTATGGCGTAGTTGTTTAAGGTACGTCTGCATTTCGCCGTACAGCTATGGCGGTGAGTGATTCAGTGTTACGAAGTAAAATGCGTTCTGCCATAAAATCTCGCTATTGTTCGAGTAAAACGGCTCCAGAAACAGTTGATTTGATGGAAAAAGTTTACAAAGATAAATGTTTGGGTGAGTCAACGATTTTTAGAAGGCACCATGATTTCAGAAAAGAGCGTTTGTCGGAAGAACTCGCTCCTAGGCCTGGTAGACCTGAAAGTTTTGTTACGGAGCTTATTGTTAACACTGTTTTGGCAATCCTGCAAGTAGATCGACGAAGGACGTGGGAAGACATAGCGCCGTCGCCCGTCCCTAATTTAGGGTCACTGGTTCCAGGGAAGGGGAGAGAGCCACTGCCGTAAGACAAACACAACATCCATGCCTGACCGGGATTCGAACCCGGGCCCCTTACGGACGAATGATCAGAGGCCAGCGCCTTAGACCACTGCGCCACCGGGGCGGCTGTTATCGTTTGGGTAAAACGGCTTGAGAAACAGTTGATTTAATGGAAAAACCTTACAAAGAAAAATGTTTGGGTGAGTCAACGATTTTTAGATGATACCATGATTTCAAAAAAAGGGCGTTTATCGGCAGAACTCGCTCCTAGGGTTGGTCGGCCTGAAAGTGTTGTTAGTATTGTTAACACTGTTGTAGCGTATTGTTAACACTGTTTGGACAATCATGTGTAGCGTATTGTTAGTATTGTTAACACTGTTTGGACAATCCTGTGTAGCGTATTGTTAGTATTGTTAACACTGTTGTAGCGTATTGTTAACACTGTTTGGACAATCCTGTGTAGCGTATTGTTAGTATTGTTAACACTGTTGTAGCGCATTGTTAACACTGTTTGGACAATCCTGTGTAGCGTATTGTTAACACTGTTTGGACACATCACTGTGAAACGTATTGTTAACACTGTTTGGACAATCCTGTGTAGCGTATTGTTAATACTGTTTGGACACAACACTTTGGACACAAAGCGTAGCGTATTGTTAACACTGTTTGGACACAAAGCGTAGCGTACTGTTAACACTGTTTGGACACAACACTTTGGACACAAAGCGTAGCGTATTGTTAACACTGTTTGGACACAACACTTCGGACACAAAGCGTAGCGTATTGTTAACACTGTTTGGACACAACACTTTGGACACAAAGCGTAGCGTATTGTTAACACTGTTTGGACACAACACTTTGGACACAAAGCGTAGCGTATTGTTAACACTGTTTGGACACAACACTTTGGACACAAAGCGTAGCGTATTGTTAACACTGTTTGGACACAACACTTCGGACACAAAGCGTAGCGTATTGTTAACACTGTTTGGACACAACACTTTGGACACAAAGCGTAGCGTATTGTTAACACTGTTTGGACACAACACTTCGGACACAAAGCGTAGCGTATTGTTAACACTGTTTGGACACAACACTTTGAACACAAAGCGTAGCGTATTGTTAACACTGTTTGGACACAACACTTTGGACACAAAGCGTAGCGTATTGTTAACACTGTTTGGACACAACACTTCGGACACAAAGCGTAGCGTATTGTTAACACTGTTTGGACACAACACTTCGGACACAAAGCGTAGCGTATTGTTAACACTGTTTGGACACAACACTTTGGACACAAAGCGTAGCGTATTGTTAACACAGTTTGGACACAAAGCGTAAGCGTACTGTTAACACTGTTTGGACACAACACTTTGGACACAAAGCGTAGCGTATTGTTAACACTGTTTGGACACAACACTTCGGACACAAAGCGTAGCGTATTGTTAACACTGTTTGGACACAACACTTCGGACACAAAGCGTAGCGTATTGTTAACACTGTTTGGACACAACACTTTGGACACAAAGCGTAGCGTATTGTTAACACTGTTTGGACACAACACTTTGGACACAAAGCGTAGCGTATTGTTAACACTGTTTGGACACAACACTTCGGACACAAAGCGTAGCGTATTGTTAACACTGTTTGGACACAACACTTTGGACACAAAGCGTAGCGTATTGTTAACACTGTTTGGACACAACACTTTGGACACAAAGCGTAGCGTATTGTTAACACTGTTTGGACACAACACTTCGGACACAAAGCGTAGCGTATTGTTAACACTGTTTGGACACAACACTTCGGACACAAAGCGTAGCGTATTGTTAACACTGTTTGGACACAACACTTTGGACACAAAGCGTAGCGTATTGTTAACACTGTTTGGACACAACACTTTGGACACAAAGCGTAGCGTATTGTTAACACTGTTTGGACACAACACTTCGGACACAAAGCGTAGCGTATTGTTAACACTGTTTGGACACAACACTTTGGACACAAAGCGTAGCGTATTGTTAACACTGTTTGGACACAACACTTCGGACACAAAGCGTAGCGTATTGTTAACACTGTTTGGACACAACACTTTGGACACAAAGCGTAGCGTATTGTTAACACTGTTTGGACACAACACTTTGGACACAAAGCGTAGCGTATTGTTAACACTGTTTGGACACAACACTTCGGACACAAAGCGTAGCGTATTGTTAACACTGTTTGGACACAACACTTCGGACACAAAGCGTAGCGTATTGTTAACACTGTTTGGACACAACACTTCGGACACAAAGCGTAGCGTATTGTTAACACTGTTTGGACACAACACTTTGGACACAAAGCGTAGCGTATTGTTAACACTGTTTGGACACAACACTTTGGACACAAAGCGTAGCGTATTGTTAACACTGTTTGGACACAACACTTCGGACACAAAGCGTAGCGTATTGTTAACACTGTTTGGACACAACACTTTGGACACAAAGCGTAGCGTATTGTTAACACTGTTTGGACACAACACTTCGGACACAAAGCGTAGCGTATTGTTAACACTGTTTGGACACAACACTTTGGACACAAAGCGTAGCGTATTGTTAACACTGTTTGGACACAACACTTTGGACACAAAGCGTAGCGTATTGTTAACACTGTTTGGACACAACACTTCGGACACAAAGCGTAGCGTATTGTTAACACTGTTTGGACACAACACTTCGGACACAAAGCGTAGCGTATTGTTAACACTGTTTGGACACAACACTTTGGACACAAAGCGTAGCGTATTGTTAACACTGTTTGGACACAACACTTTGGACACAAAGCGTAGCGTATTGTTAACACTGTTTGGACAATCCTGCAAGAAGATCGGCGAATGACGTGTGAAGACATAGCGGCGTCAACTGATATTTCACAAACGTCGGCATTCCGCATTCTACGCGACAAATTACTGCTACATCGTGTGTGTTCCAGATGGGTACCTCATCACCTGACGAGAGAACAATTGTTAGCCAGAGTTCAGGTGTGTCATGATTGGAAACAAAGGATTTCACAGGATTCGAACTTTCTAAACACAGTAATCACTGTCGATGAAACATGGGTTCATTATTTCGAACCCCGTCACGAAGTGTGCAACGAGTGTCTGGAAACACACAGGCTCGCCTCTTCCGAAAAAGTCCGCCAAACCAAATCAGCTGGGAAGGTGATGATGATAATTTTCTTTGATCATAAAGGTGTAGTCTACCAGCATGCCGTTCCTCCACAAATTACTGTCAATGCATTACATTTCAGTCTTGAAGCTTCTGCGACGACACATATCGATTAAGCGACCGGAACTGGTTGGCAAGTGGACCCTACACCATGATAACGCCCGTCCTATGTGGCTGCTTGTGTTCAACAGTTTCTTACGAAATGCGGTAGTGAAATCATGCCACAGCCTGCCTACAGTCCTGATCTCGCCCCGTGCGATTTCTGGTTGTAATGAAGGAGATGTTCCGTGGCGAAACATTCAACACAGATGCTGACGTCAGTCAAGCTGTACATGGGTCGCTAAAGCAGCTTCCACAAAATGCCTTCGCCACATGCTTTGAAAGGTGAACTGAACAATGGGATCGTTGCATATCATCTGAGAAAGAATAACATATATTTTGTTGAACCTGTGTTTCTTCATTTTGTGTGATTTTACTCTGAGTTTTTTTTATACAACGTCCGTTGTATATACTTTATTATGATTTTGGGAATATAGATAATTTCATTTCTCTTTTAGGAGTCAGCCTTAGCTTACCCAAAAATTAATATTTTGAAAAATATGATGCAAATTTCACCAATTTAAGTCTGGTCATGCGTCCTCCTCAATAATACCTTATTTTCTTAGACAACATTTCTTTCCTTTCCATGGCAGGTTTGGATTTCCTTCTCCGAGTGACATCACCTGAGCTTTGGATTTTGACATATGTTTCAGTTTGAAAAAGTTTCAGAATTTCTATAAAGTTATATAAGCTTATACACTGAATGGCCACTTTATTATGACCACCCTCTCAGTAATTCGTTGGGCCACCTTTTGTTTTTAATACTGCGTCGATTCTTCGTGGCATGGACTCCACGAGATGTTGATAGGTGGTTTGTGGAATCTGAGAGCATGCTTGATGAATAGCACTTTCCAGGAGAGTGAGATTGCAGGGTTGTGAATCCAGCTGTCTCATGGCTTGTTCAACTTCATCCCACAAATTCTCAATGGGGTTGAGATCTGGAGATTGTGGGGGCCACATAAGCAAAGTAAACTCACCGGCATGTTCCTCAAACCAATCCTCTACAATACGAGCACTATGGCAGGACGCATTATCTAGTTGAAAGTATCCATCGCCATTGGGATAAACCATCCACATGACAGGATGCACTTGGTCCGCAACGATGTTTAGATATGATGTGCCAGTCAGACGTTGATCAACTCGAATTAAAGGGCCCAAAGCATGCCAGGAAAACATTCTCCAAACCGTAACGTTGCCTCCACTGGCTTGAAGGGTTGTGGCAATGCATTTGGGGTCCATGCTTTCGTGCTGTTTCCGCCAAATTCTCACTCGGCCATCGGCATGGTGCAACTGAAAACGTGATTCATCGGACCACATAATTTGTTTCCAATTACCGACTGTCCAATCCGTGTGCTCCTGTGCGAACTGGATACGTTTTCTCTTGTTAACTGCAGACAGCAAAGGTGTTCAAACAGGCCTTCAGCTGCCATATCCCATCCAATGCAGTGTACGGCGAACAGTGCGTGCAGAGATCATTTGAGGGGATCCTTGATTAATATGGTCTGTAATTTGCTGCACTGTTGCCCTTCTGTTGTCTGTTACCAGTCTGGACACTCTCCGTTCCGCCCGAGCAGTCACTAGTCGATGACGACCACACGTTGCACGTAGAGACCCAGTTTTTTGGCTGACAGTCCAGTCTTTAAACACTTTAACAACAGCTGCTCTGGAACATTTCACGAATGCGGCGGTTTCGGTGATACTCGCTCCATAACTCCGAGCTCCTACAATCATCCCACGTTGAAAGTCCGTCAAATCGCATTTTTTTACCCATCTCGTCACCCAAAAATCACTTCTACTATTGTCGCAAGCACTAAGTTTTCCCTTTTTATACTAGCCTCGCCCTCTGGCGGCAACAGCGTGCAGTCATAGCTCATTTGCTTAAAACTGTCAGGTGATCATAATAAAGTGGCAACTCAGTGTATATATCCAGGTATAAATGGGGATTGTAGAAGTGAGTTTTAAACCGACGAACATACACTCGTCGTGTGTTCTGTTGATGTCTGGAATTCAGCATTTTTTTAAAGCAAGAAATGTCCTCTTCTGTGATTGTCTCGAAAGCGCCTGGATTTTCTTCAACAACAGGTTTATTATCTTTGATGGACATTCAGAAATATCCACTTCAGCGTTCCGCGGCAATTTTCTTGTGGGATTGCAATGACCTTGATCATCTAAGGATTAAAGGGGATTATTTACCTGGAATTTATCTACACCAGGTTCGGATCCCGGTGAGGCATAGAGTTCGGATCCCGGTAAGGCATAGATGTTGCGTTTGTCTTACGGCACTGGCTCTCTCCCTTCCCTGGAACCAGTGATCTTAAATTAGGGACAGGTGACTGCTTATAGTCCATTGAGTTGCTCACATTGGCCGTTATTCAGTTGGTAGAGCGACTTGTTCCGGAATAAGCGGCCTCGGGTTCGAATCCCGGCGTAGACCGAAAATGACGGAGAAATTTACTTCGTTATACTTCTTCTTCAAGGTCAAAGGGTCCTCTGCCGACGTTTGAAGATTTCTCGACTCTGCTTACCAATGTCTCTCTTCCTTCAATCTTTACGATTTTCTCACTCATAAAACAAATCGGGAGGCTTCTCTCATCTTTTAAAAGCAGTTTGAAGCAGTTCTTCCCGAGGTCTTCGACCAAGCAACCTCCATCCTCAAATTCCTCCGACATAATGCCAAGCAACCCGACTACGTCTTGTGGTGTCGTGGTATCATCAATCGCCTCGACACATTCCAGGAAAATGCCATAGCTGCCCTTTATCCGACGTCGGACTTACCCATTCAAGGTCGCCACTCTGAATTGTAGGGGGTTTGCTAACCCCCTCGCTAACGCTCTCGTTCTGGAAGATCTCTCACCCCTTGGGGCCGACTTACTTCTTCTGCAAGAGACGAACTGTCACTCCTCGACACTTTTTCATAGATGGCGCACTTGAGACTTTACCTTTCACCATGCTTTCCGTTACTCTGTGCACAGTGGGCTCGCTATTGGTGTTCTTCAGGAGTTTCGAACCACTGTCTTCACTCTCCGTCCGCAATCCCTGCCGAGACCTTCTACAGCAAATCTCCTTCACTCTAGCTGGAATTCGTTTTCATGTCTTCAACATCTACGTACCATATTCCTCTACGCACCTTTCCCTGCTGTTCATGAGCCTCCTGGGAGCCATCTCTCAGGTTCCTTCCTCTGATCGAGTGCTTCTCAGGGGTGATTTCAACTGCACTCTTAACCCGTCTCTTGATCGCATGCCAGTGTCTTGTTAGCGCCGCATGGACCTAGTCGCCCTCCTCCAAGACCTTGTCTTGGACGTTTCTCTAGTTAACGTCCACCGGCATCTTCATCCTGCGGACACCTCCCATACCTGGCGTTCGTCTGTGACGCGAGCTACCCTGACCACTCGCTTGGATCGCTATTTTGCTTCGCCATCGCTCCTTCCGGCAGTGACAGATTCTCTCCATCACCCTACAGCGTCCTCCGACCACTGCGTGGAGACTCTGGCCGTGTTCGCCGCGTCGCCGCCTTCTCGAACAGTCAGCCCCGTCGCCGCCTTCTCGAACAGTCCGCCCCGTCGCCGCCTTCTCGAACAGTCCGCCCATGGGCCTTTGATACTACCCTGTTTGGTGATTCCGAGTACTGTTTTTCCATTAATGCCTTCCTCGATGCCCGTCGGGAGGGGCTGCAGTCTGCTCCCTGTGCTCTTTGGTATTGGTTGGAGACCAAACAACACCTCAATCTCCACATCCGCCAGCTATCTTTTACAGTGAAGACCCTTCGATTGATGCAACTCGATCAGGCTCGACAGATGCTGTTCCTCATCAGTTTAGCTGATCCGCTCTTCCCTGTATACCAAGCTGAGCTGAAGGCGCTGCTGGAACCCCTCGCACAGCAAGCCCTCATCCGTCTTTGTCTACAACATATAAACCCAGCGGATTGCTCACACGACTTCCTCATATCTATGGAGTCAGATCGGCGTACCTCTACTTCGCTCCGTCATCTTCGTCTTCCGTCTGGCACCACACCTCTGATCCAGATGTTATTTGCTCTCAGGTACTCCGGTTCTTCACCGATAAATTCTGTGAAACTCATCCTCCTTCTTCCTCTGCTTCTGCTCATCTTCTCTCCAATCTACCTTAGGTCCCCCCTCATCTTTCTCCCTCCTACTTCTTGTGAGCTCTCCGATTCTTTTTCTTCTCTTAATCCTCACGCTGTTCCGGGTCCGGACGGCCTCCCTCTGCTCTTCTACCTTCCTTTCTTCTCCGCGCTCTTGCCTTTTCTCCTCTGTGCTCTAACTGCTGCTTTTCACTGTTCTACTCTCCCGAGGAGTTTCACAGATTCAGATATTGTTCTCTAAGAAAGGAGACCCTCATGACTTGGGGAATTGGCGTCCTATCTCCCTCTATAATCTTGACTACAAACTCTATACTAAACTTCTCTCCCGCCGGCTTAACTCTATTCTCCCGTACATTCTTTCACCTAATCAGACTTACACCGTTCACGGCCGTTCTATCTCTCAAAATTTTCTGCTCCTCCGCGACTTTCTTCACCTTGCTAATACGCGCTCTAAGCCTCTTGCCCTTTTCTCTCTTGATCTTCGCTCTGCTTTTGATAATATTTCCCGTACTTATCTTTCTAACACTCTTCTCTGCTTTGGTTTTCCTTCCTCCTTTGTTTCTCCCCTTCTTTCTCTGGGACGCCATTTTCCACGTTAAGACGACCTCCTTTCTTACTGCGCCCATCCCCTTCTGCCGTGGTGTACGACAAGGCTGCCCGTTATCAGGGCAACTCTTCGCTTTCGCAGTGGAGCCGTTCCTGCGCTCCGTGAAGCACTCTCTCCAGGTATCTTTACCACCACTAGTTGCAAGCACTCGGCACCACTCTATATCCTGCTTGATGATATCACCGTGTGCATCCGTGCTGATTCTCAGTTCTCTCAGCTCCGTCATCTTTTTGATACCTATGCCTCTTGCTCTGCTGCAGAACTCAATGCCGCCAAATGCACTGGACTGTGGTGCGATGCGTGGTCTGGTTGTACAGACTCCCCGTGGGGGTCACCTAGTCCTCGTTGGCTCAGCGCTTCCTCGGGGTGTTTCTCGACTCGCCTCATGCTTCTTCAACAGCCACCCGTAGTGTGCTTCGTCCACGTCTCATTCGAGCAGCTGCCTATTGGCGCCGTGCCCAATTCTGCACGTCGTTTTATCAACGAGCCACCCTTGCACGCACCCATCTTATTTCTCTGTGTCAGTACTACTGGATTACCTCATCTCCTCCACTTTACTGCCTCCGAGAAATCACCAGTTGCCTCACCCGTGTCGTGTGGTCCGGTCGTCATTGGGTCGCTGTCACCAAGCTCTGTCTTCCTCCAGCTCGTGGTGGAATTGGGCTCATTGATGTTCAGCTCTATTATCGGGCTAGCCGCATCGTCATGTTCCTCCGTCTTTTCATTGCTCCTGTTCCGTCGGCCGTCGTTGTGCGCGACGTCCTCACCTCCCCGCGCAACCCTCATTTTGCTTTCTCCTCTCTCGTACTAATGGATTGCTTTCCTTCTCTTCTCTCCAAACTACCTCCAACCTATTCTTCCCTCACTTTCCTGCGTTCTCTCCCTTTTATTCGCTTCCCTCCCTCTTATACTCTCGACCTCCTCTCTGAACCTCTCTTCTTCTCCTCGCTACTTCGTCCCCCTCATCTTCCCTGCTTCGCTTTCTTCTCCTGGCTTCGCGCTGGTGTAGTAACGGTCCGCGACCTTACTAACCCTGACCTCTCCTGGCGCTCCTTTTCTAGCCTTCCGACTGCTATTCTCTCCTCTCCTTCAGCTAGCTACGTCTACGATTTTCTCCGCTCTGCTATCGTGTCTCAGTTTCCTGATCCCGCAACTCCTCTTGGCCTTGTCTCTGTACTTTCTACTCCGCAACCACTCCCCTTCTTTCTGCGTGTCTCTGACCTGTCTCTTCCTCTGTTCTCGTTCTCTACTAAATCCCTCTATCGGTTTCTCTCCTTCTCTGCTTCCCCTTCACCTCTCTCTATCCACGGTGTCCATCCTGCTACTGCTTCTACTGTCTGGGCTGCTGCCCGCTCCCCTCTTTCGTCCCCGCTTGAAATCAATACCCACTGGTTCTTCCTTCATAACCGGCTCCCCGTTCTATCCCTTATCCACCGCATGACACTTCTCCTTTCCCCTCTTTGCTCCTTCTGCGCACAGGAGGCGGACGTCCCACACGTCTACCTTTACTGCCCTGTGGTACTACCTCTGCTACATATGGCGTTCTCCATCGCTCGTCGCTCCTGCACCGTCGACCTCACTTTAGCAGCATACCAGCATCTTCTCCTCTGTGCTCATCCGCCTGTGCTCCTTCCGCCAGTGTGTTCTTACGTGTGTGTGTGTTGGTGAAACACATCATCTACGTGTATTATCAACAACTCCGCAGTCTACCCCCTCCTGCGTCTTCCATTCAAGCCAGTGCAGTCCTACTCGGGCATTTCCGCAATTGCCTCCTCTCCCGCTTACTGCAGGAGCATCAGTCTGCCATCTCCGCATGCCGTGAAAGCTCCTTCTATGCTACGTGGTCGCCAGTGACCCCGTGGTTCGCTGTTACACCAAGTCCGTTACATCTCACGGTGAGTTAAGACTCTGCATTAACTTTTTGATGTTCTTTCGCACTGCGGTGCCCCGCCTGTGATCATTTTGTTCTTCCTCAAGCACTGCTCTGTTTGCATCACGTTGTAAATTTGTCATTACGCATTCAAAGCACATGTACACTATCTACCAACAAGTAATTGGACACCTGTGATAGCAAAGGAAAACGAAGTTTATTCACCTTCAATAGTTGGTGGAGCCTCCACGAGCGGCGATTACAGCTGCGACCCTCCAGGGCATACTCTCAACCAGGAGTTGTACGACGGCAAGCGTTATTTTCTACCACTCGGCTTGGAGAAGACAGGTCAGTTCCTTCACCGATTTCGGACGGTGGGGGCACCCCTTAAGTCGACGCTGCAACTCGTCCCAGAGGTGCTCGATAGGGTTAAGGTCCGGGCTCTACGCAGGCCAGTCCATTCGATTAACCCCATTGTCACCATACCAAGCCATGGTGGACCTCGCAACATGACAGGTGGCATTGTCATCCTGAAAGTAACATGGGTCCACCCCGTAAAACTTCCACAACGTAGGAAGCGCATGGTCATCCAAAATGGTGCAGTAGGTCTCGGCGTTGAGTCTACCAGGAATTGCGACCAATGCCGCCCCGGTGGCGCAGTGGTCTAAGCGATGGCCTCTGATCATTCGTCCGAAAGGGGTCCGGGTTCGAATCCCGGTGAGGCATGGATGTTGTGTTTGTCTTACGGCACTGGATCTCTCCCTTCCCTGGAACCAGTGACCCTAAATTAGGGACGGGCGACTGCCCCATTGAGTTGCTCACGGTGGTCGTTAAACCTCTAATCAAAAAAAAAAAAAAAAAATTGCGACCAAGGGTCCCGTGCCATACTAGGAGAAACACCCCCATAGCATAATTCCACCGCCGCAGAACTTCACAGTTGGCACAATACATTCCGGAAGGACGCGTTCTCCAGGCAGACGCCAAACCCAGACCCAGCCATCCGAACGGTAGAGGGTGAACCTTGATTCGTCGCTGTAGAGAACCTGTTTCCACTGTTCAACGTTTCCACTGTCGACGTTCTTTGCACCACGTCAGCCGAGCAGCGCTATTGGACTTGGTGGTGATCAAAGGCTTGTGGGCGGCAGCACGTCCATGATAACCGAGCAGATGGGCTTCGTTACGGATGGTATTCATCGAAAGAACACTCCCGGATGCCTCTTGAAACTCCAACAGGCATCCGGGAGTGTTCTATTTGAAACTCCAACAGCATCCCGGAGTGTTCTATTTGAAACTCCAACAGACATCCGGGAGGGTTCGATTTGGTGCGGTTCTTCCGAATTTCTCTGGCCAGTATCCGTCGGTCACTAACTCCCAGTTTTGTGGGTCTGCCGGGTCGGGGCACATTGCGACAGTCACCTCTCATCTTCCACTTGCCAATCACGTAGGCCACTGTCGATTTTGGGTACTTCAACTCGCTGGATATGTCACGTATGGATCGGCCATTTCTGTGATACCCGACGATTACACCTTTCTCGAAATCAGAGAGCTCCGAACTGCGTGGCATCTTGCATGCGACTGGTTGCGTTGTTGTTTCCCACACGAAATTGAACGGCGGCGGCCGTGACGTGTATCAGGACCGCAGATATCGTCGATTGCAGGGGTGTCAATTACTTGTTGGTAGATAGTGTATATAGGGTGATTTCTAAAGTCGTAAGTCACCTCAATACCTTGGGAACAAAGACAGCTAGAGCTATGGAAGTAAGGTATGGTATAGTAAAACAACTATGCGCTATCGGACGAGAGTGACTGCAGCGCCCCTAGTGGCAAAATGTGGAAGTTAGCACTCCTATCGCGGAAACCATCAGAGATACGGGAAAGAGATCAACTAGAAACTTGTAGAGCGTCAACGAATTAGTAGGAAATGACATATGGTAGAAACAGCTGGCGTAAGTAGAAGGCTGGAAACGTGAGGCAAAGTTTATTATACTCAGGCATGAATACAAATGGAGTACATTGGTCGTATTTAATGCAACAGCGGTACTTACATAACGTTGCGTTTAACGTAAATAGGGTTCAATATGGCCACCATCTGCTACAATACTAACTTGAATGCGAGACAAAGCTTTCCGTTGTACGTTCGCCAGCATAACAGGTGTTACGCTCTCATACGCAGCGACGACACGTAGTCGGAGATCGTGGAGACTCGTCGGTTCCACCCTGTACACGTAATCCTTTAGGTAATCCCAGAGGAAGAAATCCTTTAGAGTTAGATCCGGGGATCATGAAGGCCACACTACGGGAGCACCATAACCGATGATCTGTTGCCCGAAAGTGTCGGACAGGAAGTGCTGTACCACTGTTGGTTGATGTGCCGGAGCGCCGTCATGCTGAATCCATAATGAGCGTACATCTTGCATAGACAGATCATCTAACCCCTCAGGTAATGTGCTTTGTAACAGCTGCAGGTATCTTCGTCCAAGTCGGTCCTTCCAGATGCCACACCAGACATTGATCCACCAGCGAACCTGATGCCTCATTTTCCGTGTAAAAAATGGATTCTGAACTGCCCAGTAATGGGTGTTTTGTTTGTTCAGCACCCCGGCATGTGTGAACTGCGCCTCGTCAGTCCAAAGGATGTTTGATAGAAAGGCCGCATTTTCTTCTACGGTGTTCATTACAAAATTGCACCAATCTAGATGTCGTTGGTTATCCCCTGGCATCAGTACGTGCAGCGGTACTGTACGGTACGGGTGGGCACCATGCTGATGCAAAATGTTCCATGGCGCCCGAACTATCCGGATGACCCGACTGTTTAAAATCTCGCAATGGTGTGATGTTATTATTTTTTTTTTTTGATTGGAGGTTTAACGACCACCGTGAGCAACTCAATGGGCTATAAGCAGTCGCCCGTCCCTAATTTAGGGCCACTGGTTCCAGGGAAGGGAGAGAGCCAGTGCCGTAAGACAAACACAACATCCATGCCTCACCGGGATTCGAACCCGGACCATGACGGACGAATGATCAGAGGCCAACGCCTTAGACCACTGCGCTACCGGGGCGGCGATGTTATTTCCACACCGCGAGATAGGAAAAATCAGAGAATCCCTTCTCCAACGCTTCGAAAAATAAATGTGTGTGACGTTGCATTCTACACACCAGATTGACTGGGAGTTCTCAAGCGCACGTTCTACAGTGGATGGCTACCTGCAACGATTCATGGTCACGGCTGACCCGTGGGCCATGCCCCCGGCCCTCTTTCGGGGGGAGATGTGACGTACCTGCCAGCAGGACGCGCACGACATAAAGGCAGATAGGAATCAGAATAAACGTCTGCGTAGCTCAGTTGGCAGAGCGACTTGTTCCGGAATAAGCGGCCTCGGGTTCGAATCCCGGCGTAGAACAGAAATGACGGAGAAATTTACTTCGTTATAACACGGGATTGTGATAAGCCACATGCCATACTGACTTTCCTCGTACTGGTGTGTGGGCTGGCCAAAACCTATGCCAGAACATCGACTGGTTGCACATCCCTACCCATTCCGGTGGGTCGGCCCGAACGGGGACGAGCTGCAAAACTGCCTGTCTCTGGTAGCCGTCGAACCGCGCGACTGATGGTCCACGCTGTCGGCGTTGGATGAGTTGGAAATCGTAAGCCATACTGGCGTGACGCTTCCTCGCGTGGCGTCCGAATTCTCCATATGGCAGTACCATCTCGCAATACTGTTCATTCGAAAAGCCTGCCATGCTCGTTCTTTACCCGATACTCACGTTACGAATGACCTAGCTCCTGACCGACGATCCTTTATACATTGCCACGCCCCGCCTGATACGGCAGGTGAGGCGTTATGTCACACCTGAATTTGCATACGACACTCACAGGCGTGCGGTCGCATACGTCATACATTTCTCTCTGCTAGACTATTACCACGATAACGACACGATCAGGCTTCGCACAAGTTCGCGTTTTCAGCCTTCTACTTACCACAGCCGTTTCTACCATACGTCGTTTCCTACTAATTCGTTGACGCTCTACAAGTTTCTAATTGATCTCTTTCCCGTATCTCTCATGGTTTCCGAGATAGGAGTGCTAACTTCCACATTTTGCCACTAGGGGCGCTGCAGTCACTCTCATCCGATAGCGCATGGTTGTTTTACTATACCATACCTTACTTCCATAGCTCTAGCTGTCTTTGTTCCCAAGTTATTGAGGTGACTTAGGACTTTAGGAATCACCCTGTATATCATCGCTTTTATCAGTTTGTATCATTCCTGTTCTTTTTTGTTTCTTTGAGACGATTCCATGTTGCTCGTCACTGTTTTGTTACATTAAAGCGATTCTGAAACCACCTTAGGCCTTAATGCATACACTGACCCTTCCAGACATGATTTCGACAAGGTTTTGGAACACAGCGATAGGTATGCGCTTCCATTCAGTACATAATGCTGCCGCTAACTGTTGCTTAGTAGTAGCCCTTGCTTTCAAACTTCTTATGCAGCACTCTAATTCATCCCATAGAGATTAAGATCAGAGCCCTGATCTTAATCTCTATGGGATTAAGATCAGGGCTCTGTGCCGGCCTGTCCACACACGATACGGATTTATCATCAAACCACGCCGTAACAGTCTTTGCTTGATTGCTCGGTGCATTATCGTGATGGTATCAACAAGGCTAGGTTCCATAGTATTGCCACAGAATTGGTAGAGCATAATTGTCCAAAATATCAAGGTAGACGTTCTGTTTAACAGGTTTGTCCAGGATAACCAATGAGCCGGGACCATACTACAAAAAACATCCCCACACGAGTACACTGCCAGCTCCAAACTTGACCGTAGGAACAGTACACTTTGGAAAATAGCGTTCCCCCGGTTGCCGCCATACCCACACATGGCCATGAGACTCATAGATCGTGCATCTGGAGTCATCGGTCCATATGGACCCTTTTCCATTGATCTACGGTCCACGATAAATGTTCTTTACACCATGTTAAACGACGAGTAGCATTCCGAGTGGAGATGAAAGGCTTATGAGCAGCCGCATGACCACGGTAACCCACGAAATGAAGTTCTCTGCGAATGGTGCGTGTACATACCGAGCTTCCAGCATTTTTACTCACCTGTACACTGAGGTCTTGTGTAGTACTCCGTCGATTAGCTGTAACGACTCTCCTGAGGCTTCGACTTGCTCTATCACTGATTTTCTTTGGTCTGCCGGTGCGTTTTGCTGCTTCAGGCACGCCGTGTGTCTTCCACATATTCAGTACATCCAAAACAGTTGCCTTGGGTATGTTTAAACGCCTCTCGGTTTCTCTTATGGACAACCCACTAATATGACACCCAACAATCTTTCCTTTCTCAAAGTCAGTTCTCTCCCGCCGCGACATTTTCACCCCACCGCACAGTGCGATATGATCGCGGTCAGCTGCAGGCTTGTTTTTATACCGTTTGCAGCTGTACCGCGCATCTTAACAACGTAGCGGATCCGTTCATTTGCTTTTGGAGGGGTGTCCGGTGACTTTTGTCAATATAGTGTGTATATGAATATATTTAGCGTTAAGAGTTTTACAAATTAATGTTATTTACTACAAATCCGACGCATTTAACGTTCGAGTGTTCCCTTATGTTGGAATGTTACTGTTCAAGGATCTATCAACAGAATAAAGGAATCAATCTGTAAGTAACCTTTTCTTAACGTTTTCTTGGAAGACTCCTTCTACACTGTAGGTGTAGTTTTTGAGAACTGATTTATGTAGTGTACAGGCAGCCATATTTCCACGAACATTGCAAGTGTCATAACACAAACACAACATCCATGCCTCACCGGGATACGAACCGGGACACATCTCGGAGGAATGATCAGAAGCCATCGCTTAGACCAGCGGTTCCCAAACTCTTTGAGTTTGCGGAGTACTTTTCAGGAGAGAAATTCTTCGCGGAGCACTATCGTTCCTCTTACGAAAAAGACATAAAGGCGACCATGCATTTTTGGCTGTTTTTAACTAACTGAATTTTTCAAGTTGTTAGTCCGTATTTCATCGTATAGCAAAGCCACGAATTATTTTTCGAATTCTAAGTAGCTTAAATTTTGATCTAAACTTAATTTTTTCCCATTGAAAATCATTAAAAATTGGAACTTTAAATATCGTTTTCTCAAAACACCAATTTTGCACATTCGTGTCTTCTTTTTTTTTTTTTTTATTCGAGGTTCAACGACCACCGTGAGCAACTCAATGGGCTATAAGCAGTCGCCCGTCCCTAATTTAGGGTCACTGGTTCCAGGGAAGGGAGAGAGCCAGTGCCGTAAGACAAACACAACATCCATGCCTCACCGGGATTCGAACCCGGACCCCTTTCGGACGAATGATCAGAGGCCATCGCTTAGACCACTGCGTCACAGCTTCGTGTCTTTGGCATAAAGGCGACTATATCTTCAACTATCACCTACATATGTACTAAACCGAATCACTTGCTGAATCATCACTTGCTGTTGTACACTGCCGCCCCGGTGGCGCAGTGGTCTAAGGCGCTGGCCCATGATCATTCGTCCGTAAGGGGTCCGGGTTCGAATCCCGGTGAGGCATGGATGTTGTGTTTGTCTTACGGCACTGGCTCTCTCCCTTCCCTGGAACCAGTGACCCTAAATTAGGGACGGCCGACTGCTTATAGCCCATTGAGTTTGTGACGTACCTGCCAGCAGGACGCACACGACATAAAGGCAGATAGGAATCAGAATAAACGTCTGCGTAGCTCAGTTGGTAGAGCGACTTGTTCCGGAATAAGCGGCCTCGGGTTCGAATCCCGGCGTAGACCAAAAACGACGGAGAAATTTACTTCGTTATAATGGCACCCGAACTATCCGGATGACCCGGCCGTCCAAAATCTCGCATTGGTGTGATGTTATTTCCACACCGCGAGATAGGAAAAATAAGAGAATCCCTTCTCCAGCGCTTCGAAAAATAAAAATGTGTGATGTTGCATTCCACACAGCAGATTGACTGGGAGTTCTCAAGTGCACGTTCTACAGTGGATGGCTGCCTGCAACGATTCATGGTCACGGCTGACCCGTGGGCCATGCCCCCGGCCCTCTTTCTGGGGGGGGGGAGATGTGACGTACCTGCCAGCAGGACGCACACGACATAAAGGCAGATAGGAATCAGAATAAACGTCTGCGTAGCTCAGTTGGTAGAGCGACTTGTTCCGGAATAAGCGGCCTCGGGTTCGAATCCCGGCGAAGACCAAAAATGACGGAGAAATTTACTTCGATATAAGTTGCTCACGGTGGTCGTTAAACCTCCAATCAAGAGAAGACAAGGCTGTTGTGTACTTTTTCCTGCCTTCACCAGTCTGGTTTTGTAGTGACTGAGTCTCCTTATACCTCTTCAAACATTTAAAAATGCCACCTTTGGTTAAATTTCCACCATTTTTTCTTCTAATTTCTTCATAACTGAAGCCTTGTTCATTTAATAGTACTATTTTACATTGCTTTCTGGGTGATTAGTCAACTCTTTGCGCCTTTTCTTTAACTTTAAAAGAACACACACAAAAAAAAAAAAAATGATAGCAATCACATAACACACTGACAAATGTCCTCCTCTCAGCTCCAATACATGACATCAATAGCTGAATCCTACTGTGTCCTGATTGGCTTGTTACCAAGCAAGATGACACCTGATTGGCTCTCTAAACACTCATGCTTATTGGCTACATTCAAATGAAGAAAAGCTACTTCATATCAACCTAAGGAAGTTGTGTTTCTTTTTTCTGGTTATTTGGCTATAACCTTTCATAGAATACAGATAATTGAACAAACTTTATTGCATTACGTTCTTGATGAAATTATCTTTCCATTGATATATAATTTTCTGGTATTATCCCAAAGAAAAGTGGTGTTATGAGCCATCAAACCTTAAAATTATACTTTTCCCAAAAGGTTTCCACAATTTTGGCCACTACTGATCATGTATGATCATATGTAGAGGATTTTAGGAAGGGAGTGTCTGACCCTAGGTCTTAAACAACCCTTAGAAATAGGAAACTAGGAGATTTGGGCTAGAGCGCCCGATAGAAAAGTGACACGGAAGCGAAGTAGAAAGGGGGAGGAAGACGCCCTTATTTATTACCGGGGGCCAGTACCCGGGGTCCGACGGCTTAACGTGCCCATCCGACGCACGGCGGATATTTAGTGGATCGAGCGTTCGTACCTGCCTGGGATCGAACCTGAGGTCCTTTCCGTGGCAGTCACGAACGTTGCTCACTAGGCCACCCGCGGCCTTAAATTTGGCCCACTACTGTGTGTTTATCGCAAATTTATAGGAGATTTATAGGCGAATTCTTCACACGACCGGGGCTGCAAAATAAAAGCTAATGAAAAATTGAAGAAAAAATTAAAGCATTTTTTTATAATGTAAGTTGATGCATTTTTATTGAATTAAACCTTTTTTTCTTATATAATTCTCATTTTAACCAAAAACATAAAAAAAATGCAACACCTTTGGGGGCCAAGGCCCCTTCCCCCTCTAAACACGCCCCTGTGTACGACGAGTACACGAAAGTAGGTACTTGCGACTGGCTTTAAATGACAACTTGTTGATGTGACTAGGATCCGTTCTTGCCCGATTCCTTCGTGTCTAGCTAATTATGGTAGCAGATTAAAAACTGAGTGCTCCGTGGTTAAAAGGGAATCAGATCTCTTCCTCTTCTTGCTTTTCCATTCATGAGTTGAGGAGAGATGACGTAACAATTCTGCTACCGAATTTGCAATGTTGAGGGATTACGTTGAACGCCAATATAAAAAAGTGGGTTCAAGAAAGGTCTCGGTGTGTGTTGGGGGAAGGCCGCTGATTCAGTCACTCCTGCCGGGTGACACGTGCATCTCAGTGACGCATTGTATCAAACAACACGTCATCTTTTCACAATGGAAGCCTAATGCAGATCCTCTTTCACTTTGATAGCGTCATGATTTGTCATAGCAGCCCATGTCTTTGAGGTAGCACACGATCGTCCAAATGAAAAAAAAAAAAAAAAACCGGTGAGGCAGCTTTATTTAACTGCAGTGATAAGAAATGCAAGTAAATATCCTGAATCTGAAATGTAAGAAAAGATCAGGAATACTCCAATATAGTGTTTCCCAAATTGTTTTGTGCACTGCGATCCAATTTTTAGAACATACTTTTTTTTTTTTTTTTTTTCGATTGAAGATTTAACGGCCGCCCCGGTGGCGCAGTGGTCTAAGGCGCTGGCCTCTGATCATTCGTCCGTAAGGGGTCCGGGTTCGAATCCCGGTGAGGCATGGATGTTGTGTTTGTCTTACGGCACTAGCTCTCTCCCTTCCCTGGAACCAGTGACCCTAAATTACGGACGGGCGACTGCTTATAGCCCATTGGGTTGCTCACGGTGGTCGTTAAACCTCCAATCAAAAAAAAAAAAAAAAAAGATTTAACGAACACCGTGAGCAAATCAATGGGATATAAGCAGTCGCCCGTCCCTAATTTAGGGCCACTGGTTCCAGAGAAGGGAGACTGTCAGTGCCGTAAGACAAACTCAACTGCCATGCCTCACCGGGATTCGAACCCGGTTCCTTCTCGGACGAATGGCCATAAGCCATCGCTTAGACCACTGCGTCACCGGGGCCGGTTGCAACATACTTTTGCATTTCACTTAGCTTTAACAGACATGATCCACAGTTGCGGTAGTTTTTAATTTGATTATTTTTCTATCTTTTAAATTTATTATTATATATACAGCAGATCCCACATATAACAAGCGCTTGAAGCCGCCCCGGGATCATTCGTCCCAGATGGGTCCGAGTTCGGATCCCTGTGAAGCATGGATATTGTGTTTGACTTACGGCGCTGGCTCTCTTCCTTCCCTGGAACCGGTAGCCCTAAATTAGGGACAGGCGACTGCTTATAGCCCAATGAGTTGCTCACGGTGGTCGTTAAACCTCCAAGAAGCCGCCCCGGTGGCGCAGTGGTCTAAGCGATGGCCTCTGATCATTCGTCCGAACGGGGTCCGGGTTCGAATCCCGGTGAGGCATGGATGTTGTGTTTGACTTACGGCACTGGCTCTTTCCCTTCCCTGGAACCAGTGACCCTAAATTAGGGACGGGCGACTGCTTATAGCCCATTGAGTTGCTCACAGTGGTCGTTAAACCTCCAATAAAAAAAAAAAAAAAAAAAAACCTCCAAGAAAAAAAAAAAAAAAAGAAGCCGCCCCGGTGGCGCTTTGGTCTTAGCTATGGCTTATGGCCATTCGCCTGGGAGGGGTCCGGGTTCGGATCTCGGTGAAGCATGGATGTTGTGTTTGTCTTACGGCGCTGGCTTTCTCCCTTCCCTGGAACCAGTGGCCCTAAATTAGCGACGGGTGAGTACTAATAGCCCATTGAGTTGCTCACGGTGGTGGTTAAACCTCCAAGACAAAAAAAAAAAAGGGGGAAAAAAAAAAGGGGGAAAAAAAAAAGAAGCCGCCCCGGTGGCGCTTTGGTCTTAGCTATGGCTTATGGCCATTCGCCTGGGAGGGGTCCGGGTTCGAATCTCGGTGAGGCATGGATGTTGTGTTTGTCTTACGGCACTGGCTCTCTCCCTTCCCTGGAACCAGTGACCCTAAATTAGGGACGGGCGACTGCTTATAGCCCATTGAGTTGCTCACAGTGGTCGTTAAACCTCCAATAAAAAAAAAAAAAAAAAAAAAAAAAAAAAAAAAAAAAGAAGCCGCCCCGGTGGCGCTTTGGTCTTAGCTATGGCTTATGGCCATTCGCCTGGGAGGGGTCCGGGTTCGAATCTCGGTGAAGCATGGATGCTGGGTTTGTCTTACAGCGCTGGCTTTCTCCCTTCCCTGGAACCAGTGGCTCTAAATTAGGGACGGGTGAGTACTATTAGCCCATTGAGTTGCTCACGGTGGTGGTTAAACCTCCAAGAAAAAAAAAAAAAAGGAAAAAAAAAATAAAAAAAGAAGCCGCCCCGGTGGCGCTTTGGTCTTAGCTATGGCTTATGGCCATTCGCCTGGGAGGTCTCTGGGTTCGAATCTCGGTGAAGCATGGATGCTGTGTTTGTCTTACAGCGCTGGCTTTCTCCCTTCCCTGGAACCAGTGGCCCTAAATTAGGAATGGGCGACTGCTTATAGCCCAATGAGTTGCTCACAGTGGTCGGTAAACCTCCAAGAAAAAGAAAAGAAAAAGCGCTTGCATAATACGAAGTTTCGCATAAACCGAAGTTTTCGTGCAAGGGGCGTTCCAGAACAACTGAAAACGTTTTTGTTAAATAAAAATGCGTACGTTAATCATCAAGGAAGTGGTCATCTTTTTCGAAATACTGTCCATTGCGTCGGATACAGGTGTCCCACAGTTCCTCCCACTTTTTCAATGGCTTCTGGAATTCTTCTGAAATGCTGTTGAATCACCCCTGCGCTGCTGTAATAAGTTATTGATCAGTCTCAAATTGTCATACCCGTAATGTCCTTTTTAAAATGGGGAAAAACCATAAGTCACATGTTGACAAGTCTGGACTATATACAGGTTGGGGCATCAACTTAATATTCATTTTCTCCGTAAAAGAAACGACAGAACTAACCATGAGCGGCCTTGCTTTGGGCCGCACATGAAAAGAAATGGAGAACCCAAGTTGAACAAACTCGTTTCGTGCCCAATTCCTCGGTTAAGATTCTGTGAATTGATGATTTTGAAATGTGAACGATATCTTCGATATTTCTAATTGGTAGGTGTTTATCTTCCTGTATAATAACACCAATTGTATTGATGGTTACCTCTGTAACACTCGTTGAAGGTCTTCCTCCATGCGCGATAAAAGCGGCCGACTCACTACCATCCATGAATTCTTTATGCCATCTGTAAATTGTTGATTTTCCTAGACATTCATCTTCCTAAGCCTCTTGCATAAGACGGAAAGTCTCTCCGACGGACTTCTTAAGTCGACAGAAAAATTTAATGGCGTATCTTTGATCCTCTTTCACATAATTTTTTTGAAAGCGCGAAAACACTTGTTAGGGGTTCACCAAACAAAGCTTATTACTCTGCGCACTACTGACGACGCATGCGTGGTAAACAGGTCTGGCCGGTTGCTATGGTTGCTACAACGACTACCGTTTTTTCGAGACTCGTGCCAAGGTCGAACGCAGTACTGCACATTTTTTATAAAAAACATTCTCAGTTGTTTTGGGACAATCTATGTAGATCCCTTGAACTCCATAATATTCCCAACTGTTATTTTAACCGCATGTTACGAACAATTTTTGAGCCGCCCTGTTGGCGCAGTGGTCTGTGCTGGCTTCTGACCATTCATCCGAGACGGGCCGAGGTTCGAATCCCGGTGAGGCATGGATGTGTTTGTCTTACGGCTCTAGTGAGTCCTGCTTATTTTTCAAGATTTTTCCATCAGGTCTTGTTCATGCGGATGTTCGGGTTTAAGGGGAACTATTTATCATTTGATTACAGAGTGCCCCAGTTTTCTGGAGCTAAGAAAGATCTTCCCGAGTAATTTAACTTGGGATTATCAAACGATCCGATTTTTTTTTTTAAAGAAGAAATATAATTTCTCCACCTTCGTCGAGGTGGAGAAATTATATTTCTTCAAAAATCCATCAAATAGTGGAACAAAAAAAATCAATATTTCTGGAACAGAACGGTGGAATTCGAAGACAACGTTTCTAGAAATTACATAGAGGAACTGTAAATAACAGTGTTATTCAGAATGACAAATGCGGTTATTAAAGTTTGTTAATGTGTGTAAATAACAGTGTTATTCAGAATGACAAATGCGGTTATTAAAGTTTTTTTTTGTTTTTTGTTTTTTTGATTGGAGGTTTAACGACCGCCGTGAGCAACTCAATGGGCTATAAGCAGTCGCCCGTCCCTAATTTAGGGTCACTGGTTCCAGGGAAGGGAGAGAGCCAGTGCCGTAAGACAAACACAACATCCATGCCTGACCGGGATTCGAACCCGGACCCCTTACGGACGAATGATCAGAGGCCAACGCCTTAGACCACTGCGCCACCGGGGCGGCATAAAGTTTGTTAATGTGTGTAAATAAAAGTGTTGTTCAGAATTATCAATGAAATTGTTAAAGATTGCAAATGTTATAACTGTAGGTGGTCGTTTTATTAATGAATTGTCTGAAATTATTGAATTGGGGTTTACAGTTTCTTTCTTCTTTTGATGGCCTTAGTCAGATTCGAATTCACGTTTAATGGTGCCTCAGGTGAAAGCATTACTGATCAAGTCAAATGTCTCTAACACTGTCTCTCTCCCTTCCCTGGAACCAGTGTCCCTAAATCAGGGACGGGCGACTGCTTATAGCCCACTGAGTTGCTCACGGTGGTCTTTAGGCATACAACAACAAGATCATCACGAAATGTGAAACATGGGTGTTTCATCCACACGGAAACCAAGGCCCAATTGTCCCAGTTGAAGAGTCCAGGGTCTCCAAGGTCGAAAAAGGCACGGAAAGTTCACAGCAAAGTCAGTGTCACCGCCCCCGGTGGCGCAGTGGTCTGACGATGGCCTCTGAACATTCGTCCGAAAGGTGTCAGGGTTCGGATCCCGGTGAGGCATGGATGTTGTGTTTGTCTTACGGCACTGGCTCCCTCCCTTCCCTGGAACCAGTGATCCTAAATTAGACACTCATTGCGCGCTTCGTGAGGTGGTCGAAATAGTGGACCCATGTTTCATCGGCAGTTATTACTGTGTTTACAAAGTTTGGATCCTTTGCAATCATTTGTTCCCACTCATAACACACCTGAACTCTGGCTGTCGCCCCGGTGGCGCAGTGGTCTAAGCGATGGCCTCTGATCATTCGTCCGAAAAGGGTCGGGGTCCGAATCCCGGTGAGGCATGGATGTTGTGTTTATCTTACGGCACTGGCTCTCTCCCTTCCCTGGAACCAGTGATCCTAAATTAGACACTCATTGCGCGCTTCGTGAGGTGGTCGAAATAGTGGACCCATGTTTCATCGGCAGTTATTACTGTGTTTAGAAAGTTTGGATCCTTTGCAATCATTTGTTTCCACTCATGACACACCTGAACTCTGGCTAACAATTGTTCACTCGTTAGGTGATGATGGAACACACACGATGCAGCAGTAATTTGTCACGTAGAATGTGGAATGCCGACCTTTTTGAAATATTAGTTGTTGCCGCTATGTCTTCACACGTCATTCGTCGATCTTCTTCCAGGATTGCCCAAACAGTGTTAACAATACGCTACGCTTTGTGTCCAAACAGTGTTAACAATACGCTACGCTTTGTGTCCAAACAGTGTTAACAATACGCTACGCTTTGTGTCCAAAGTGTTGTGTCCAAACAGTGTTAACAATACGCTACGCTTTGTGTCCAAGGTGTTGTGTCCAAACAGTGTTAACAATACGCTACGCTTTGTGTCCAAAGTGTTGTGTCCAAACAGTGTTAACAATACGCTACGCTTTGTGTCCAAAGTGTTTTGTCCAAACAGTGCTAACAATACGCTACGCTTTGTGTCCAAAGTGTTGTGTCCAAACAGTGTTAACAATACGCTACGCTTTGTGTCCAAAGTGTTGTGTCCAAACAGTGTTAACAATACGCTACGCTTTGTGTCCAAAGTGTTGTGTCCAAACAGTGTTAACAATACGCTACGCTTTGTGTCCAAAGTGTTGTGTCCAAACAGTGTTAACAATACGCTACGCTTTGTGTCCAAAGTGTTGTGTCCAAACAGTGTTAACAATACGCTACGCTTTGTGTCCAAAGTGTTGTGTCCAAACAGTGTTAACAATACGCTACGCTTTGTGTCCAAAGTGTTTTGTCCAAACAGTGTTAACAATACGCTACGCTTTGTGTCCAAAGTGTTGTGTCCAAACAGTGTTAACAATACGCTACGCTTTGTTTTGTGTCCAAAGTGTTGTGTCCAAACAGTGTTAACAATACGCTACGCTTTGTGTCCAAAGTGTTTTGTCCAAACAGTGTTAACAATACGCTACGCTTTGTGTCCAAAGTGTTTTGTCCAAACAGTGTTAACAATACGCTACGCTTTGTGTCCAAAGTGTTGTGTCCAAACAGTGTTAACAATACGCTACGCTTTGTGTCCAAAGTGTTGTGTCCAAACAGTGTTAACAATGCGCTACGCTTTGTGTCCAAAGTGTTGTGTCCAAACAGTGTTAACAATACGCTGCACGGGATTGTCCAAACAGTGTTAACAATACGCTACGCTTTGTGTCCAAAGTGTTGTGTCCAAACAGTGTTAACAATACGCTACGCTTTGTGTCCAAAGTGTTGTGTCCAAACAGTGTTAACAATACGCTACACAGGATTGTCCAAACAGTGTTAACAATACGCTACACAGGATTGTCCAAACAGTGTTAACAATACTAACAATACGCTACAACAGTGTTAACAATACTAACAATACGCTACACAGGATTGTCCAAACAGTGTTAACAATACGCTACGCTTTGTGTCCAAAGTGTTGTGTCCAAACAGTGTTAACAATAGGCTACACAGGATTGTCCAAACAGTGTTAACAATAGGCTACACAGGATTGTCCAAACAGTGTTAACAATACGCTGCAACAGTGTTAACAATACTAACAATACGCTACAACAGTGTTAACAATACTAACAATACGCTACACAGGATTGTCCAAACAGTGTTAACAATACGCTACACAGGATTGTTCAAACAGTGTTAACAATAGGCTACACAGGATTGTCCAAACAGTGTTAACAATAGGCTACACAGGATTGTCCAAACAGTGTTAACAATACGCTGCAACAGTGTTAACAATACTAGCAACACTTTCAGGCCGACCAACCCTAGGAACGAGTTCTGCCGATAAACGCCCTTTTTTTGAAATCATGGTATCATCTAGAAATCGTTGACTCACCCAAACATTTATCTTTGTAAGGTTTTTCCATTAAATCAACTGTTTCTCAAGCCGTTTTACCTAAACGATAACAGCCGCCCCGGTGGCGCAGTGGTCTAAGGCGCTGGCCTCTGATCATTGGCCCGTAAGGGGTCCGGGTTCGAATCCCGGTCAGGCATGGATGTTGTGTTTGTCTTACGGCACTGGCTCTCTCCCTTCCCTGGAACCAGTGACCATAAATTAGGGACGGGCGACTGCTTATAGCCCATTGAGTTGCTCACGGTGGTCGTTAAACTTCCAACCAAAAAAAAAAAAAACGATAACAAACTTTTATCACGCAACGCATTCTTAACTTATCACTCACCTCCATAGCTGTGCGGCGAAATGCAGATTTACCTGAAACAACTGCGCAATAACAAAAGCAAGATCTTCTGCCACGGCTAATAACTGTTGCCATAGATACTTCCTTAATTAAGTTAGTCGTCCACGTGGTTATTTTCTCCCTTCGCACTATTGCCACCTGAAAAAAATTATTCTCAGTTTTTTTTTTTTTTTTTTTGATTGGAGGTTTAACGACCACCGTGAGCAACTCAATGGGCTATAAGCAGTCGCCCGTCCCTAATTTAGGGTCACTGGTTCCAGGGAAGGGAGAGAGCCAGTGCCGTAAGACAAACACAACATCCATGCATCACCGAGATTCGAACCCGGACGCATTTAAGCAAACCTTACATTGATACTGGACTGGGGAAATCTCAGCCAATCAGAGGGCGGTATTCAGCTTCAGTGACGACACATATGGGTAGGGCTTATCTTCATGTATCACGTGGGATTACTTCTGAGATCGGATCTGAGCGGTTTTTTTTTTTTTTTGATTGGAGGTTTAACGACCACCGTGAGCAACTCAATGGGCTATAAGCAGTCGCTGGTTCCAGGGAAGGGAGAGAGCCAGTGCCGTAAGACAAACACAACATCCATGCATCACCGAGATTCGAACCCGGACGCATTTAAGCAAACATTACATTGATACTGGACTGGGGAAATCTCGGCCAATCGGAGGGCGGTATTCAGCTTCAGTGACGACACATATGGGTAGGGCTTATCTTCATGTATCACGTGGGATTACTTCTGAGATCGGATCTGAGCGGTTTTGGTTTTCTTTTTTTTTTTTGATTGGAGGTTTAACGACCACCGTGAGCAACTCAATGGGCTATAAGCAGTCGCCCGTCCCTAATTTATGGTCACTGGTTCCAGGGAAGGGAGAGAGCCAGTGCCGTAAGACAAACACAACATCCATGCCTCACCGGGATTCGAACCCGGACCCCGTTCCGACGAATGATCAGAGGCCATCGCTTAGACCACTGAGCCACCATGGCGGCTCAGTTTTTATAAAACGGCCTTTTTATTAATGAAGGACTAAATATTGTCCGATGGAACAATATTGTTTTGAAGCATGCCCCACCCTCTTCCAAAAAAAAAAAAAATAAAAATAATAAAAATAAGAAGGAGGTGAAAAATGGAATTGCGTAAGATACATTTCGTGCGTTTGGCAGCTCTCTACGACCAATGAGAATTTTATCAAGGGCATATGAAAAGGAGCTGGGACTAAGAGATCATAAAGGTGCTTCATCAATATTTCGTCCCACCATGATGACCTGTGTGCGTTTGTTCCGTTTATCTACGCTGCTGAGAGTCATTCAAAACGAAGCACAGGTCGCTTTCACAGGATAGGGAAGGGAAGGGGGGGGAGCGCTGTTCTGAATAAATCTCAGAGTCTCCCACCCACCCTTTCCATCTGTAACAGGGGATTTTGGATGAATTGTAGTGATTCAGCAATCAAACAGATGATCATGTGACTCAGGCCAATGAGTAACACTGCTGACGTAGAGGTGGATGAATACAGGGATTTTTACCAACTCTGTTGTCACTGTACAATATTGTTTTCTCCTTTGTCCGGAAGCAGAGGGGGAAGGCAACAAAGAGATGCGTAAATGCAGGAGTGAATAAATTCCTATTTCATTACCCCACCACAATCCCGTCCCCTACCTAGAAAGCCAACTAGCACCAGATCCCGGCTGCTAAGAGGAAAATGTGTACCAGGAGTGTTGGCTAATTTTTATGATTAATCCCATTTAGGAATGATATTGCAACAAGTTTCGCAGCAGTGTTCCTTAGAAGTTGTTCAACTCGGCAGCGTCACCGCAGGAGAGTAATAGGGCTGTCGCATGCTTCAAGCGGTATTTCCCTGTTCGAAAGAAAAATAGTTTTCTTCTCTTTTTTATTCCTTACTACTGAGTGGCATTCCTTTGAATCTGCCGTATTCTTATAAAGTTATATGTATTTGAAATCGCATGAAGAAAATATTACTGAATTCGGGCTGGCCGCCCCGGTGGCGCAGTGGTCTAAGGCGCTGGCCTCTGATCATTCGTCCGTAAGGGGTCCGGGTTCGAATCCCGTGAGCCATGGATGTTGTGTTTGTCTTACGGCACTGGCTCTCTCCCTTCCCTGGAACCAGTGACCCTAAATTAGGGACGGGCGACTGCTTACAGCCCATTGAGTTGCTCACGGTGGTCGTTAAACCTCCAATCAAAAAAAAATAAAAATAAGAGCGATATGCCGTTAAGCACTGGCTTATGACCATTCGCCCGTGAATGGTCTGGGTTTGAATCCCGTGAGCCATGGATGTTGTGTTTGTCTTACGGCACTGGCTCTCTCCCTTCCCTGGAACCAGTGACCCTAAATTAGGGACGAGCGACTGCTTATAGCCCATTGAGTTGCTCACGGTGGTCGTTAAACCTCCAATCAAAAAAAAAAAATCGTGCTGAAGTTACACTAAACAATGTAAAAAAAAAAAAAAAAAAAACGCTCCGGTGGCACAGTGGTCTAAGCGATGGCTGGCTTCTGATCATTCTTCCGAAAGGGGTCCAGGTTCGAATCCCGTGAGGCATGGATGTTGTGTTTGTCTTACGGCACGGGCTCTCTCCCTTCCCTGGAACCAATTACTCTAAATTAGGGGCCGACGACTGCTTATAGCCCATTGAGTTGCTCACGGTGGTCGTTAAACCTCCAATAAAAAAAAAATCGTGCTGAAGTTACACTAAACAATGCAAAAAAAAAAAAAAAAACGCCCCGGTGGCACAGTGGTCTAAGGGATGGCTGGCTTCTGATCATTCTTCAGAAAGGGGTCCAGGTTCGAACCCCGTGAGGCATGGATGTTGTGTTTGTCTTACGGCACGGGCTCTCTCCCTTCCCTGGAACCAATGACTTTAAATTAGGGGCCGACGACTGCTTATAGCCCATTGAGTTGCTCATGGTGGTCGTTAAATATCCAATAAAAAAAGAAAAAGAAATGCTGTCTGAGCACGATACAAACTAATGTATTTTTAGCTTTGCCAGTTAAAAGATGAAATTTATTTACAGCTAAAAGTTACACGAGTTAAAATAATAAAAGGCAAGATCTTTCGAGGTTACTATAACCTCATCTTCAGGCCAAGTGCTGTAAGGATCAGATCACATGTAGCGGAATTTAGGAAGGGAGTGTCTGACCTCAGATCTTAAACAACCCTTAGAAATAGGAAACTATGAGATTTGGGCTAGAGTGTCCGATACGAAAGCGACACGGAAGCGAGGTAGAAAGGGGGAAGAAGACGCCCTTATTTATTACCGGTGGGGGGGGGGCACAGTACCCGGGGTCCGACGGCTTAACGTGCTCATCCGACGCACGGCGGATATTTAGTGGTTCGAGCCTGCTGGGATCGAAGCTGAAGTGTCTCCGTGGCAGGCCTTGACCACTAGGCCTTCCGCTGCCCAGTGCTGTGAGGAACGAACATGGCGGATATTTAGTGGTTCGAGCCTGCTGGGATCGAAGCTGAGGTGTCTCCGTGGCAGGCCTTGACCACTAGGCCTTCCGCTGCCCAGTGCTGTGAGGAACGAACATGGCGGATATTTAGTGGTTCGAGCCTGCTGGGATCGAAGCTGAGGTGTCTCCGTGGCAGGCCTTGACCACTAGGCCTTCCGCTGCCCAGTGCTGTGAGGAACGAACATGGCGGATATTTAGTGGTTCGAGCCTGCTGGGATCGAAGCTGAGGTGTCTCCGTGGCAGGCCTTGACCACTAGGCCTTCCGCTGCCCAGTGCTGTGAGGAACGAACATGGCGGATATTTAGTGGTTCGAGCCTGCTGGGATCGAAGCTGAGGTGTCTCCGTGGCAGGTCTTGACCACTAGGCCTTCCGCTGCCCAGTGCTGTGAGGAACGAACATGGCGGATATTTAGTGGTTCGAGCCTGCTGGGATCGAAGCTGTGGTGTCTCCGTGGCAGGCCTTGACCACTAGGCCTTCCGCTGCCCAGTGCTGTGAGGAACGAACATACACATGAATACATACAGCATGGGAAGACCGAAATGCACTAGTGATCACAACAACCGTTGCGTACGGGTGAGCTCGAATTTGGCGAATAATTCTAATTATTCAATCATGCAGTTCCGACACACCACTCCTGTAAGGTTGGTACGTAATTAAAGATCTCCATGCGTAAGAGATATTAAATGGCACCTCATCGTTACAGCATACATCACGGTATTTTGAGGTAGATGGGATTTCGGTAAATAAAACAATACACAAATAGCAAAGGCGAGTATCTGGGCTTGATCCCAAATCGGGGTGTAATTCCCCCGGACCACAGTCCTGGCGAGTGTAGTGTTGGTTAGACCAGAATCTAACTTATCAACGAAGCCTGACAAGATGTAAAATATTATTTACCCGTTAACAACGGTTGTTTCGATTACTAGTACATTTCGGTCTTTCCAGGCTGTGTATATTCATGTGTATCCTCGTTCCTTACAGCACTCGGCCTGAAGATGAGGTTTATAGTAACACGCCCCCTCACTCCGGAGTAAGTTGCTCTCCCAACTAAGCTACACGGACAGAATGCATCAATGCAGATTTGTCGTCTTGATATGTGCTCTACCTCTGTAGTACGTCACATCAACTCTCTTAATTTTTTTTTTTTTTTTTTTTTCGTAGGGAAGAACGAATTTTTTATTAATTCTAGAATACGTGTGGTATAAACATCACAGATTTTTCGAAGAACCCAACGGCAAGAACATCCATTTTTACGTTCGGGCGCCAATGGGGAAAACACAAGTTTGTCCGTGCGGGGATCAAACTCGCGCCCCGCACTCCGAAGTAAGCTACTCTTCCAACTAAGCTACAAGGACTGAATGCATCGCAGCAGATTTGTCGTCTTGACACGTGCTTCGATTCTGTCGTACGTCACAAAATCAAACTTCTATTTTGGCCAGGGATGTATGTATATAGAATTTTTTTTTCTGGGGGAGGAAGCGAAAATGGAAGTTTCTCAAATCTGTTAGGACAAAATGAAAGTTCATCAAAAATAGAAGAAAAATTAAAGCATTAATTTCTATTGTAATTCGATGCATTTTTTTTTTTCAAAATTAAAGCATTTTTTCTAATGTAGGTCACATTTTAACAAAGAAATGAAACAATTTTGAAAGGCCTCAGGCTCCCCTTTCCCCCCCCCCCACCTCTAAATACGCCCCTGCTTTCGACGACTCCGTCTGGCTTAAAAATCCTAATTCTAGATTAAGTGAAATCCTCACAACTAAGAATCTGTGACCAGTGCTTCAATTTGGAAATCTTGAATTAACAGCCTTTTTGTCTACTGATCCTAACGGCATCCATTTGAAAGCACAATGTTGAATATTGGCGATACATTTAGAATTTGATTCTACTGTGCCACTAGTCTCAGACAGACGATTGAAATTTAATAGTTAATAAACCTCAAGTATTCCCGCCAATTGCTCCTATTACCAGAAATTTTCCGTAATATGTACAGGAAAAGCAAGAACAGAGTTTTCCTTTTGATATACACTGAAGTGCCAAAAGTCATGGGATAGCAGTATGTAACTTTTTAACTGGCGCTGTCATCGTATAAATTTCGATGCACGCCACGATTTTTATCAGTTGCGAGGTATTAATCTCGTGAGTCAGGCTGAACAACCGCCAGTAGGGTTATGGCAAGCCAACGTGAATTATAGGTGTTTGAACGAGACACGGTAGTGTAGGGCCAGACGGATGCGACATTCCACTTCCAAAGTTGTGAAAACATTCAACATTCCTCAATCCACGGTGTCACGTGTGTACCGAGAATACCTCATGGAAGGCATTATCACCAACCGTGGACGACGCAGTGGTAGACCACGGATGCTGAATGACCGTGACCAGCGGCGTCTGACCAGGACTGTCCATGCTAACAGAAAAGCGACACTGGCTCAAATAACATCAACATTCAATGCAGGAGGAACCAGAGACATATCCATCAGGTCAGGCAGCGTAATTTAGCGTCCATGGGGTATAGCAGAAAAAGCCCCACCAGAGTGCCTTTGTTAACACCACATCAGATACAACGCCTCACCTGGGCTCTTGAACACGGTAATTAGACCCTGGAAAGCGGGCCAGATGTGGTGTGGTCCGATGAGTCACGCTACCAGTTGTTACGAGCTGACGGTAGGGTTCGGGTGTGGCGCAGATCCCATGATGCCATGGACCCAAGCTGTCAACAAGGCATTGTGCAAACTGGTGGGCCGCCCCGGTGGCGCAGGGATCTAAGCGATGCCTTCTGATCATTCGTCCAACATGGGTTAGGGTTCGAATCCCGGTGAGTCATGGATGTTGTCTTTGTCTTACGGGGGCTGGATCTTTTCCTTCCCTGGAGCCAGTGACCTTAAGTTAGGGACGGGCGACTGCTTATAGCCCACTGAGTTGGCCATGGTGGTCGTTAAACCTCCAATCAAAAAAAAAAAAAATGGTCGTGGTTCCATACATGTCTTTACGTGGCACGGTTTGGGTCCTCTGGTCCTCGTAAACACGTCATTAACCGATAATCACTTTGCTGCTCCGCTGGGTAACCGTTTGCAGCCCTTCATGTATCCCAACAACGATGGGATTTTCCAAGCGGACAATGCACCATGTCATAGGGCCTATGTTGTCCAAAATTGGTTCGAGGAGCATTCTGGACACTTCCGACGGATGGTGTGGCCACCACATTCGCCCGACATGAACCCAATAGAGCACTTATGGGATGTGGTGGAAAGGTCCACTCGCACCCAAGATCCTGCATCTGCACTGTTAAAAATTGGTACTTAGAAATAAGCAAAATGTACTCGTTTTTGAGTACATTCTGGGCTTATATAATAGCTCCGAGTACTTGTGTCTCATTTTTGGAAAAGACACGTACTCATTCTTGAGTACATATAGGAAATCAGTTGTGAGTATATCTGGTATTTCTAATTTGAAATACACTATCGACCAACAAGTAATTCGACACCCCTGCAATCGACGATATCTGCGGTCCTGATACACGTCACGGCCGCCGCCGTTAAATATAGTGTGGGAAACAACAGAGCAACTAGTCGCATGCAAGATGCCACGCAGTTCGGAGCTCTCTGATTTGAAGAAAGGTGTAATCGTCGGGTATCACAGAAATGGCCGATTCATACGTGACATATCCATCGAGTTGAAGTACCCAAAATCGACACTGGCCTACGTGATTGGCAAGTGGAAGATGAGAGGTGACTGTCGGAATGTTTCCCGTCCCGGCAGACCCACAAAACTGGGAGTTAGAGACCGACGGGTGCTGGCCAGAGAAATTCGGAAGAACAGCACCAAATCGATAAGCCACATCCTCGAGGAGTTTCAACAGGCATCCGGGAGTGTTCTTTCGGTGAATACCATCCGTAAGGAAGCCCATCTGCTCGGTTATCGTGGACGTGCTGCCGCCCACAAGGCTTTGATCACCAAGTCCAATTGCGCTGCTCGGCTAACGTGGTGCAAAGAACGTTAACAGTGGACCGTTGAACAGTGGAAATAGGTTCTCTGGAGCGACGAATCAAGGTTCACCCTCTACCGTTCGGATGGCAGGGTCTGGGTTTGGCGTCTGCCTGGAGAACGCCTCCTGCCGGAATGTATTGTGCCAACTGTGAAGTTCGGCGGCGGTGGAATTATGCTATGGAGCGTTTCTCCTGGTATGGCACGGGACCCTTGATCGCAATTCCTGGTAGACTCAATGCCGGACCTACTGCACTATTTTGGATGACCATGCGCTTCCTACGTTGTGGCAGTTTTACGGGGTGGACCCATGTTACTTTGAGGATGACAATGCCACCTGTCATGTTGCGAGGTCCACCATGGCTTGGTATGGTGACAATGGGGTTAATCGAATGGACTGGCTTGCGCAAAGCGCGGACCTTAACCCTATCGAGCACCTCTGGGACGAGTTGGAGCATCGACCTAAGGGGTGCCCCCACCGTCCGAAATCGGTGAAGGAACTGACCTGTCTTCTCCAAACCGAGTGGAAGAAAATACCGCTAGCCGTCGTACAACGCCTGGTTGAGAGTATGCCCCGGAGGGTCGCAGCTGTAATCGCCGCTCGTGGAGGCTCCACCAACTATTGAAGGTGAGTAAACTTCGTTTTCCTTTGCCATCACAGGTGTCCAATTACTTCTTGGTAGATAGTGTATATGTGCTCATTTTTGAGTACATATATTTGAAATATATGTACTCAAAAAGAGCCATGTATTTCAAATATATATGCTAGAACGAATCTAGCGATTTTGACAGGATAGTTGGTAAGTGAGCACACTAGATGGTGCCACCGTACAAGCATACGATTTTGCACATAGAAGGCAGATATAAATTAGGGGGGCTTAACACCTTTATATGTAACCGGGGTATCCCTACTCGGGGACCGTCACTTAACGTGCTCGTTCGATGCACGGCGGATATTAAGCAATTGTTAGAAAGCCGCCCCGGTGGCGCAGTGGTCTAAGCGATGGCCTCTGATCATTCGTCCGTAAGGGGTCCGGGTTCGAATCCCGAGAGGCATGGATGTTGTGTTTGTCTTGCGGCACTGGTTTTCTCCCTTCCCTGGAACCAGTGACTCTAAATTAGGGACGGGCCCATTGAGTTGCTCACGGTGGTCGTTAAACCTCAAAAGAAAGAAAGAAAGAAAGAAAGATTGTTAGAAATTCACACCACCGCGCCATGTTTGAACCAGGGGTACCTCCATCAGCAGTCTGAATCTCTAACCACCAAACCATCCGCGGCTCGATTCCGAATTTGGAATACGTGTACTCCATACATACTCGTTTATTCATAGAATCAACTGGAAGTATATTATTCGATGGCACATCTGGGATAATAGAAATACTCGTTGTCACATGCTGGGCAAATGGGCTGCACAATTTTATGATAAATATAGTGATGAAGCGAAATATATTATTTATAAGATTGACACAAATATAGTTAATGTAAAAACGTACGCAAAGATACTTTATGCATAGTTAAATTACTTGTGATTAGTGACTTTCTTGTACTAATTATTTATGTGTGTCACTTTGCACATTTATTAAACAATTTCTCTTGAAATCTATAATATTTAAAATGAAATAATACGAGATTACATTATATACTTATTGACGCGTTATTTGTAAGTATGTCATCATAATCATCATCATTGTCAACCATTATCAATCCACTGCTGGACGAAGGTCTCCCCAAGCCTCCTCCACAACGGTCTGTCTTGTGCCAGTCTCCTCCATGTCACTCCCGCATACTTTCGAATTTCATCCACCCATCTTCCATGTGGTCTTCTTCTGGGTCTTTTCCTGTCCCTTGGAATCCAATCTAAAATTTCGGCTGTGTCTGTCCTTCTGGCAGTATGTCCAGCCCATTGCCATTTCAGGGATTTAACTCTGATCATGATGTCTTCCACTCTTGTCATTTTTCGGATCCACGAGTTCCTCTTCTTATCTCTCCTGGTTACACCAAGCATGCACCTCTCCATGCTGTTTTGAGTTGTCTGCAGCCTTTGTATGTCTCTTTTAGCTAAGGTCCACGTCTCTGCACCATACGTAAGCACTGGAAGGATGCACTGATCAAACACTTTTCTTTTAAGACATAATGGCATATTGCTCTTGAAAATTATGCTGTTTCTTCCAAAAGCTCTCCAGGCAAGTTTTGTACGCCGATTAATTTCTTCATCAATGTGACCCTCACTTGATATCTGCTATCCAAGATAAACGTACGTGTCTGTTATCTCCAGCTTTTCTCCATCAATCGATAAATCTTCATTTCTTGTAAAAGCATTGTACATCACTTTTGTCTTCTGAAAGTTCATTTTTAATCCCACTTCTTTACTCTTGTCAGCAAGTTCCTGGATCATACTATGTAGCTCTGATGGGGTAGTTGCAAAAATGACTATGTCATCAGCAAAACGAAGGTGGGTTAGATAATCTCCATTAATCTTTATCCCTTTGTTTTCCCAGTTCAGTGATTGAAAGACATTTTCCAATGTGGCATTAAAGAGCTTCGGAGATATGGTGTCACCTTGTCTCACTCCTTTTCCAATTTTTATGTGTGTTGTATTTTCAAACAGCCGAATCTTTGCACTTGCATTTTCATAGATGTTATTAATAATATTAATGTATGCATCTTCAATACCGCAGGATTTCAGAGCCATTGCAACTGCTGATGGTTTCACCGAATCAAAGGCTTTTTCATAATCGATAAAAGCCGTGCACAATGGAAGTTCATATTCCCTCGCTCTTTCAATTAGTTCTCTCAGTACGTGGATATGATCTATTGTGCTGTAGCCACTCCTGAATCCAGCTTGTTCTCTCGGTTGAGCCATGTCCAGTGTCACCTTCAAGCGGTGTGAAAGAACTTTAGTGAAGATTTTATAAACCACTGATAGGAGGTTGATAGGTCTGTAGTTCCTGAGATCCTCAATGTCACCTTTTTTATATAGCAAGATCATTGTATGTATGGTTACTTATATTTAAGCATGTCATGTTCTCGTTTACGGCACGATTGTACTTTAAAAAAAACGAGTAGGTTTAGGTTCTTATTTTTAAGTAGATTTTTTTAATAGTGTACAAGTACGAGGAAACTGTGGGCGGCTGTGCGAAGGCATCTCTCCAGAAGTCTTTCGGCCACTTGTGGAATCGATGCCACGTCGAGTTGCTGCACTTCGCCGAGCTAGAGGAGGTCCTACACGATATTAGGTACGCATCCCATGACTTTTCGCACTTCAGTATAATGTGAAAGGAACTGCGGTAAGGTTTCAGGAAATTCGAAATTTTCCTATCGTACGAAAATCCGTGAATTCCAGGGTTGTTTAATCGTCCCTTTAAATAAAATTGCCTGCAATACTATTCTGGAAAGACTTTTTTTTTCGCTACCCCCCCTCCCCCATACCAGTATCCTGTATACGCCACTGATTGTCTCACTTTTTCTCGAAGATGTGTGTGTGGGGAGGGGGGCAATTGTCGTCTAGTTTCTTTTAACAGATGATAAAGCCTTATCATCCGTTTTTGGAAAAACTGCATTAAAAAGTCTCTTGCTTAAAAACTAGCAAGTAAATATTCAAAAGCAGCAAGGCCAGGATTTTTTTCTCTGGGGGAGAGGTAAAATTTTTTTATCGGTGAGATACTCATTCGATTTGATGATTGAATGGAAACTAAAATTTTCTACTTTACAATTCAAAAAGCTGTACCAGCTCCACCCATTTTGGGGATTAATTACAAAATTTTCCTCATAAATTTGCGTTACTATTAAAATTTTCGCCTATAAATTTGGGATAGACATACAGTAGTGGCCAAAATTGTGGAAACCTTTTGGGAAAAGTGTATTTTTAAGGTTTGATGACTTACAACACCACTTTTCTTTGGAGTAATACCATAAAACTATACATCAATGGAAAAATAATTTCACCAAGCATTTAATGCAACAACGTTTGTTCAATTATCTGTATTCTATGGAAAGTTATAGCCAAATAACCAGAAAAAAGAAACACAACTTGCTTAGGTTGATATGGAGTAGCTTTCCTTCATTTGAATGTAGCCAATGAGCATGAGTGTTTAGAGAGCCAATCAGGTGTCATCTTGTTTTGGCAACAAGCCAATCAGGACACAGTAGGATTCAGCTATTGATGTCATGTATTGGAGCTGAGAGGAGGACATTTGTCAGTGTGTTAAGTGATTGCTATAAAGTTGGTTGGGTTTTTTGTGCGTGTTCTTTCATTTAGTGAGCTTGTAAAACGTAATAAAATTAAAGAAATGGCATAAAGAGTTGACTGGTCACCCAGAAAGCGATGCAAAAATAAAAGTACTATTAAGTGAACAAGGTTTCAGTTATGAAGAAATTAGAAGAGAAATTGGTGGAAACTTAACCAAAGGTGGTATTTTTAAATTTTTGAAGAGGTATAACGAGACTCAGTCAGTGATGATGACAGCAAGTGATGATAGATGAATTAAGAGACTGTGCTTAGGTGACAGAAGAAAATCATCTGGGTGTATAGAAGATGAAATGGCGCAAGACAATGTGAAGTTGAGTGCAAGGACTGTTCGGCGCAGACTGCAGGAATTTGGTCTAAAAGCTAGAATTCCACGAAAAAAGCCATTTTTATCTCTCAAACAGAGGTTGAAAAGATTAAACTGGGCTAAAACCCATGTTAACTGGACAGCGAAACAATGGAACAGTGTTATTTGCAGCAATAAGACCAAAATATCCTTTTTTAGTAGTGATGGCATAAAATGCGTAAGGAGAAGAGTCAGGAAAGATTTGCATCCTGAGTGCATTACATGTACCGTGAAACACCCAGTTAGTGTTATGATCTGGGGTTGTATGACATCAAAAGGTGTGGGAAGAATTTGCGTGATTAATGGGAATATAAATGGCCAGAAACACATTAATGAAATACTTTAGCCCAAACTGAATCCTTCCGCACGTGATCTTTTCCAAGATAATGAAACATTTATATTTCAACAGGATTCAGCTCCATGTCATGTTGCTGCTGTGTGAAAAAAGTGGTTTCAAGATAATCATATTCCACTACTGGAATGGCCTGGGAATAGCCCAGACCTTAACCCCATCGATAATCTCTGGAGCCGACTAAAGAAACTTGTTAGTCAGAAGCAACCCAGCAATAAAACCCAATTAATAGAAGCAATAATTCAATCTTGGTTTCACATTATAACAGCTGCATAGCTAAAAAACTTGGTTCATTCCTTGGGAAGGCGTTGTAAGGCCGTAATTAACGCTAAAGGTTACCCAACTAAGTATTAACTGACATGGTGAGAATTTTTGTATATCTCACTTTTTCTATGTGTTTCACTTTTCTTCTCTGTTCTAATACAGAATCCTTCATAAAAGTTATTTCATTACATTGTTGATGAAATTATCTTTCCATTGATATATAAATTTATACTAGGGGTGTTCAAATGAAAAGGTACGAAACGTCATAAGAACGTAACCATTAACATATTTGCTTATGCCTCTATGGGAGAACGTAGCGACACATCTAGGGATGCGATTGGAGTCGCCGGCGTGGATCGGAGCATGCGCGGACGCCCGCATGCGCAGTCAAGGTGTTGCTCACCGTCTTTTTCGACGTCCAAGGTCCACTACTTGTTGAATTCCTCCAGCACAGACGAACCATTAACTCCGATGTGTACTGTGAGACACTCCGAAGCCTACGCAGGTCCATCAAGAACAAAAGACCGGAGCTGCTCACGGAGGGTGTGGTTCTGCTCCATGATAACGCGCGTCCACACGTCTCCAGGGTCACACACGCGGAACTGGCCAAGTTCCAGTGGGAGCAGCTTGACCATCCGCCCTACAGCCCGGACATGTCGCCCTGCGATTTCCATGTGTTTGGTCCCCTGAAAAAACATCTGAAAGGGAAGCGCTTCCACTCGGACGACGAACTCAAGGACGCTGTGCAGGACTGGGTCTCGTCACGGCCACAGGAATTCTGGGAACAAGGAATCCTTCGGCTCGTTAATCAATGGGATCGTTGTGCTACGGCCTATGGTGTATACTTTGAATAAAGTCTTCATTTATACCCACAGTGTCGTTTCGTACCTTTTCATTTGAACACTCCTTGTAGTATTACTCCAAAAAATAGTGGTGTTATAAGCCATCAAACCTCAAAAAAAAAACACTATTTCCAATAGGTTTCCACAATTTTGGCCACTAATGTACATAGATCAAACACAACGGGAGGTAATTCCTTTAAATAACTGTTTTTCAATGAAAACAAAAACATTATTTGTTGAAGTTGAATTGCGAAAAATTGATTGGGATATCGGGTAGGTACCGGTCCCTAAGATCTCCCCCTCCCTTGGCTACGGCCATGAAAAGCAGGTTTTTCACTTTCATGCTCTGCATCCATTAAAAGTACTATTCTTGGAAAAGCGATAACTGTGTCCGAAACTTGGTTGTAACGACTCTTTATGCTTTGTGACTATTCAAATTTTTATTGATTTCAAACTGAAAAGTAGATACGACTGCACACGTTGTTTATGTGAAAAGGAAGAAATGAATTTAACGAAATCTTGTGTAATGGAAGCACAGATAATAGGGCAGGCGCAGTAACTGGTTGCGATGGAGCCACCGGCTACGTATGATCTTTTGCATAGAATTTCAGAAAACATAGAAACGTTTTTCATTCGCTAACTGAAAACAGTGCAGTAGACATCTACCTCGACGTGGTTCAATCTGTTGCATTTTATATTTTCGCTGTGTCCCAACTTCTTGGGCGTTACGCCGGGTAAAATGTAAGTAAAATGCTTAATTTTTTAATTTTTTCTCTGCGGTGATGTAGTTCTAAATAAATAAAAGTGCCTTAGCGATGAACGGATCAGGCAGAAACAAACCGGAAAGAAGACTATAACGAAGTAAATTTCTCCGTCATTTTTGGTCTACGCCGGGATTCGAACCCGAGGCCGCTTATTCCGGAACAAGTCGCTCTACCAACTGAGCTACGCAGACGTTTTATTCTGATTCCTATCTGCCTTTATGTCGTGTGCGTCCTTCTGGCAGGTACGCACATCATCTCCCCCTTATTATTTTTTTTTTTTTTTCGAAGTGCTGGAGAAAGAATTCTCTGATTTTTCCTGTCTCGCGGTGTGGAAATAACATCACACCAAAGCGAGATTTTGAACGGTCGGGTCATCCGGTTCGGGCGCCATTATAACGAAGTAAATTTCTCCGTCATTTTTGGTCTACGCCGGGATTCGAACCCGAGGCCGCTTATTCCGGAACAAGTCGCTCTACCAACTGAGCTACGCAGACGTTTTATTCTGATTCCTATCTGCCTTTATGTCGTGTGCGTCCTTCTGGCAGGTACGCACATCATCTCCCCCTTATTTTTTTTTATTTTATTTTTTTTTTTTTCGAAGTGCTGGAGAAAGAATTCTCTGATTTTTCCTGTCTCGCGGTGTGGAAATAACATCACACCATTGCGAGATTTTGAACGGTCGGGTCATCCGGATAGTTCGGGCGCCATTATAACGAAGTAAATTTCTCCGTCATTTTTGGTCTACGCCGGGATTCGAACCCAAGGCCGCTTATTCCGGAACAAGTCGCTCTACCAACTGAGCTACGCAGACGTTTTATTCTGATTCCTATCTGCCTTTATGTCGTGTGCGTCCTTCTGGCAGGTACGCACATCATCTCCCCCTTATTTTTTTTTTATTTTATTTTTTTTTTTCGAAGTGCTGGAGAAAGAATTCTCTGATTTTTCCTGTCTCGCGGTGTGGAAATAACATCACACCAAAGCGAGATTTTGAACGGTCGGGTCATCCGGATAGTTCGGGCGCCATTATAACGAAGTAAATTTCTCCGTCATTTTTGGTCTACGCCGGGATTCGAACCCAAGGCCGCTTATTCCGGAACAAGTCGCTCTACCAACTGAGCTACGCAGACGTTTTATTCTGATTCCTATCTGCCTTTATGTCGTGTGCGTCCTTCTGGCAGGTACGCACATCATCTCCCCCTTATTTTTTTTTATTTTATTTTTTTTTCGAAGTGCTGGAGAAAGAATTCTCTGATTTTTCCTGTCTCGCGGTGTGGAAATAACATCACACCAAAGCGAGATTTTGAACGGTCGGGTCGTCCGGATAGTTCGGGCGCCATTATAACGAAGTAAATTTCTCCGTCATTTTTGGTCTACGCCGGGATTCGAACCCGAGGCCGCTTATTCCGGAACAAGTCGCTCTACCAACTGAACTACGCAGGCGTTTTATTCTGATTCCTATCTGCCTTTATGTCGTGTGCGTCCTTCTGGCAGGTACGTCACAAGACTTACGAAAGTTTTTAAAGTTTAAGTTATTTTAATCATTTATAATTTTTAATTAAATTTTATTATTCATGATTTTATTAATTTTTGTTAAAACTGCCAAGTTTAGGCAATTTAAAACAAAAGAATGATGCGAGTCACGTGCTAAAATATATATTTTTTTCTATAAGAAAGGAAGTGCCTTCGCGGTGAAAGCTATTCTGAACGATTTTAAATATTAATATTTTTTAAATAATCAGTGTTGCTTCATTGATTTAGCCTTTTCAATGAATTAGGGGAGGCAGTAATGGATATCTACCGCCCCGGGGGCGCAATGGTCTAAGCGATGGCTTCTGACCATTCGTCCGAGTTGGGTCTGTAACGTACCAGGAAATGTGACGTACCTGCCAGAAGGACGCACACGACATAAAGGCAGATAGGAATCAGAATAAAACGTCCGCGTAGCTCAATTGGTAGAGTGACTTATTCCGGAATGAGGGGATCCGGGTTCGAATCCTGGCGTGCACAGAAATGACGGAGAAATTTACTTCGTTATAATGGCGCCCGAACTATCCGGATGACCCGACCGTTCAAAATCTCGCATTGGTGTCATGTTCTTTCCACACCGCGAGATAGGAAAAATAAGAGAATCCCTTCTCCAGCACTTCGAAAAAAAAAAAAAAAAAAAATAAGGGGGAGATGATGTAGCGTACCAGGAGATGTGACGTACCTGCCCGAAGGACGCACACGACATAAAGGCAGATAGGAATCAGAATAAAACGTCCGTGTAGCTCAATTGGTAGAGTGACTTATTCCGGAATGAGGGGATCCGGGTTCGAATCCTGGCGTGGACAGAAATGACGGAGAAATTTACTTTGTTATAGGTCCGGGTTTGAATCCCGGTGAGGCATGGATGTTGTGTTTGTCTTACCGCACTGGCTGCCTCCCTTATCTGGAGTCAGTGAACCTAAATTAGGGAAGGGCAACTGCTTATAGTCCATCGAGTTGCTCACGGTGGTCGTTAAACCCCCAATAAAAACAAAGGGGATGATATCTTTTTTTTGTGTGTGTTATGGGAGGGGGGGGTAAAGAGCACCATGAATTTCTAGGGCCATAGGCAGTCTCCTGTCACGTATTTCGGGCCACTAGTCCCAAGAAGGGGAGAGCCCCGGGCCTGCTTCATCCTGGTCTCGGGTCAGGGACCAGCTCCAACGATTAACCAGAAGCCAACGCTTCTGACCACTTCTCTACCGGGGTTTTGGACTTCATTTCGCGTTACCCGTAAAGAACCAGGAGATGTGCTAAGAGACGACTTCAGAAAAACATTCCACTGCAACCATAAAACACTTGCCAGTTATGCTATATACGTACTTGTTTAATTTTTCTGTGTTGGTTTATTTCTTATCAGTAAAGTTTTAACATACGGAGAATCTACCTCCGCCGCCCCGGTGGCGCAGTGGTCTAAGGCGTTGGCCTCTGATCATTCGTCCGAAAGGGGTCCGGGTTCGAATCCCGGTGAGGCATGGATGTTGTGTTTGTCTTACGGCACTGGCTCTCTCCCTTCCCTGGAACCAGTGGCCCAAAATTAGGGACAGGCGACTGCTTATAGCCCATTGAGTTGCTCACGGTGGTCGTTAAACCTCCAATCAAAAAAAAAAAAAAAAAAAAATCTACCTCCAATAACGTCATTCTGAAGATTGCGGTCCTAACAAAGAAGTTATCATTCTTTTAACACCAGAATTGGAAACGGGTCAAAAATTTTGGACCCGGACCCGGATATCACATAATTGGACCCGACCCGGACAAATCTGATTTGAACTGTAATATACAGGGTGCATAGGAAAGTCCCTTTAGCCTGGAATAACTTGCGAACGGAGAGAGGTACAGTTATGCAAGTGAGATAACGGTATAGTAAAGCGACTACGCCCAATCGAATGCAACCAATAGCAGCGCCCCTAGTGGCAAAATGCGGAACTTAGCCATTGAAAATCGAAAACGAAAAGAGATAGAGCAAAATTTCCAACTACAAAGTCGTAGAGCATCAATTAATTAGTACAAAACGACATTTGTTTCACACGGATAAGATAAATTGTCGCCTGAATACCCTACAATGTCCGAAATCGATGCGCGACGATTTGAATCTGCATATTCACATTTCGCAAATGTAGCCATATGCAAATGCAGATTGTGACGTTGTACCGTACCTACGATATAAAAACCAGTAGCAGGATGTACCCTAATCAGAAGTTTACGTTTACGTACGCTGTGTGAGAATGGCGAGCTTGGATTTCTGGGGTTACGTAAATAATCAGGTGTATGCAACAGTGCCTACAAGTCTGCTGGATCTACGTCGTCGTGTTACAGATGCTTGTAATAGTGTGACACCTTCCATGCTGAGGAATGTGCATGCAGAGTTACTTTCACAAATGCAAATGTGTATCGTGGGCAATGGCGAACTTTTCGAACGTACTAGACATTAACTTTTTATCACTGTGCGCCAGTTTGCCTTTTTTGTTTTTGTTTGATCAGACGTCATCAAACTGTATTGACATAAGTACGCATTTATGCAATAAATTGTGTGTATTTGCTCATACCTATGCCTGTTCCCTTCAAACGTTCACACAAAAGGTCGCGCATCGATTTCGGACATTTTAGGGTATTCAGGCGCCGGTTTATCTTATCCGTGTAACCTAGGCTGATGGCTTTACCTGTACGGTCTAATTGCAGACTCCACAGGGAAATGTTTTTTTTTTTTTGATTGGAGGTTTAACGACCACCGTGAGCAACTCAATGGGCTATAAGCAGTCGCCCGTCCCTAATTTTGGGTCACTGGTTCCAGGGAAGGGAGAGAGAGCCACTGCCGTAAGACAAACACAACATCCATGCCTCAACGGGATTCGAACCCGGACCCCGTTCGGACGCATGATCAGAAGCCATCGCTTAGACCACTACGCCACCGGGGCGGCTGGGAAATGTTTAACTCTGTCGCAAGTTTGGAATTAGTAAGAGTCCTGACGGCGCTGCGACAGTTAGCCCGTCAGTCACCGGAAACCACAGTCTTTCACTCGGACAGATTCGATCCAGGGGCCTGTGGGGATCTGCCCCCTCCCCCCACACGGGACCAGTACCTTACACCCTTCGATCATAGCCCGTGTGTGTGACGTGCTATGGGCGATCGGGGCAAGCAAATTTTCAATAATTTTTCTCATCTCGTTGCCGGGAGATCGTCCGCCAACGCGAGTTTTTGGGACAAAAGTCCTTTATTTGGTATCTAATAAAAAATAAAATTGGTACATGTACATTGAAAGTATGAGGGTCTCATGCACCCCTTTCACAAATATTCAACACAGAATCACACTAAACACACAAAGTAAAATATTTACATGGTCTACAGGATTAGGGCCAGTGCTGTGGTGATGACCCCTGGCCAGGGTCATCAGAAACACCTTGGTCAATAGACCAAAAAGCTCTACACCGAGAGCTACGTACCTCCCAGGGTACCACCATCTGTCAACCATAGTTGACACGGCTTCTCCTTTGCTCAAATTCCCTAATAAGACTAGGGCACGTCTTACTGAAGCTGGAGTGGGAGACGTCCAGTTTCAGGCGGAACTTAGCATTTGCAGCAGAGCAGTTGCTGCACTTCGGTGTGGCTGCATACTGGTAGTGCTGGTGCCCAACTTCACCGCAATTGCCACACCTAGCTTCGGACTCAGTTGCAATGGCCGAAGCCATTGCACCGGAAGCACCTGACTTCACGCAAAAACTCCTTTAGGCGGAGTACTAACCAACCCAAGTTCAGTGTCTTCCACCTCATCAAGAGTTTGAAGGCCTTGGGCTCCACGTCTGCCCCCCATTGGACCCTACCTCTACTACCCTTTTCCCTTGATGGGGAAATGGGCTGCAAACCCGTTATCGAGGTCGGGGTTTTGCCCACGAACCGCTTCCTCGAACTCTTTGCCTGAGAGATCCTCGTTGACCCCGTAAACTATCAACCGGGGATGTCTCTTTCGTGGGGCCGTGGGAAGTGTGCAATCTTTGGTCAACGCCTTATCCGTGTAAAACAAATGTTGTTTTGTACTAATTAATTGATGCTCTACAACTTTGTAATTGGAAATTTTGCTCTATCTCTTTTCGTTTTCGATTTGCAATGGCTAAGTTCCGCATTTTGCCACTAGGGGCACTGCTATCAGTTGCATTCGATTGGGCGTAGCTGCTTTACTATACCGTTATCTCACTTGCATAACTGTACCTCTCTCCGTTCGCACGTTATTCCAGGCTAAAGGGACTTTCCTATGCACCCTGTATAGAGGGCGTTCAAAGAGTCTCTCCGCAGTGTGTGTTTTAGGTTATATGGAAATCGAACAAATATTTAGGGGACCGGAAAGTAATTCCGTTTTTGGAAAAGAAGAGAAACACTGTTTGTAACAAAAGAAATTCATTTCTTAATCAATTATATAATCGCCATCACTATCGATTACACTTGCCTATCGCGAAACCAAACTTTTAATGCCGTCTTTATAAAAAGACCTTGGCTGTGGTGAAAAGATGTCCAACAGCCCCGTTTTGACATCATCAATATTGTGGAATCTTTTTCCCATTAAGAAAGTGCTGCAGAGATCTGAACAAATGGTAATCAGATGGTGCAATATCAGGGGAATAAGGGGGATGGGGCAGAACTTCCCAGCCAAAATCTCTGATCGTGTGCTGGGTCCGTCTCGCGTTGTCATGATGGACGATGACTCCTTTTCTGTTGACCAGTGCTGGATGTTTTACAGTAAGAGCTTGCTTCAAACGGTCCAGTTGCTGACAATAGGTGTCTACCGTTACGGTCTGTCCAGGTTCCAAGTGCTGAAAGTGAGCTATGCCAGCTGTGGTCCACCAAACACAGAGCAAAACTGTTTGGGGAGTAGGCCTGGTTTTTGGCGTAGGAAATGTGGTCTGACCACTGGTTTTTGCGATTGTTGTTCACGGCAGAAAACGTAAGGGCCATCGTGTGCGCAGATTCGCCTCTGCCAGGCGTCTTGAAATGGTTCTGGCCGACACAGGAGTCCCTTGTGCAGCCGCCATATGTCTCTGGATATTGGACAAGGACGTCGTTGCATCTGTGCATGCCTCTCTCACGATTCCACGGTCATCTCTGCTGGTGGTGTGTCTGGGACGTCCAGTGCCAGTCCGCCGTGTCTGGGTGCCTTCCCATGTCCATTGCTCTCAACACGATCACACCATACTGTCCGACTGGCCCAAATAGCGACCGATTTGGCGCGCCGGCCACCCTGCCTCTTTCATCCCGACGATACGGACTCGCCCAAACTCCGTCAGTTACCCGCACGTACATCTACATTGGCTCCTCGACGTGTCCATCGCTCAGGGATCTCACCTGACTCTTACCGTGCACTTCAGCCCGAAGGATTGCGATTCCAGCACCGGTCTTGGACGCGCGGGCATGCGGAATCACACGAAACTTGAATCATTTGCATGTCTGCCCTCCCCTTAGCTATTCGCCGAGTTTCGTGTTAATCGTATAGTTTTTTCTTGGTGTGCGGATTTTTATGACAATGAATGTATAACGTTAAGGTTGAAAACGCTAAAAGAGAATGAACTCAAATTTACATAGAGACAGCAACTAAAAATGAAAGTTAATTCAGAGTACACGTTACACTTTGTGCTCAACGCTCATAAAGTTAATATTTTTCTTTTGTTTTAAGGTTAAACAAGAATGTATCCGGCTTCTTTAAGGAGAACGGGGAGGCTAATGGAACCAAAGAGCAAATCATTAAGGTCTTGGAGTCGTCCATGTTGACAGGAGTACCAGAAATTGTGCAAGCTCCCACAACACTGCGGAAGGCTATCAAAAGTATTGTGTTTGTGGCGTGCATGGGAGGATTTATCTATCAAGCGTGGGAATTCATGGATATGTATTGGAAATACGCATCAATCATTGATATTAAGGTAGAGCACCCGCAAACGCTGAATATTCCAGCCATCACCATATGTAACAATAACCCGTAAGTACTTCCCTTTTTCATATATACTGAATGGACAAATTGTTATAAACACATACCTTATAACGTGTTACACCACCTTTTTCTCTCACAACAGAAGCCAGACGTCTTCGTAAAAGCTCAATGAGGGGTTGAAAACACGGAGGGGATATTGCCGCCCATGAGCAAGGATCACGTCTCGTAAAGTATCCACAGTTGCTGGCGAGGGTTGGCGGGCTCGAACAGATCCTTCCAATTTGCCCCACAAATTTTGAGGTATGGTGATCGGGGGGGGGGGGGGGGGGCGATTCGAGTATCGTAAACTGACTTGAATGCTGCTGGAGCCAATTGGTCTCTATACGGGAAGTATGCGGTGTGGCGTCGTCCTGTTTGAAGATGGCGTCGTCCTGTTTGAAGATGGCGTCATGGCGCGGAAAGAGAATCGTTACGCGGATGTAGATGATCGGCGAGGATGTTCACATAATATCTATTGGTGATGGAGATCTCGACGGATACAAGGGAGCCCATGTAAACGCACCACAAGTTGTTACACCGCCTCCACCTGTGTGTATGATACCAACTTGGCCAGCTGGGTCCATCGCTTTGTGTTGTTTACGCCACAACCTGACTTCCCCATCGGCGTGATAGAGTTGAAACCGTCAGACCACGTGACGTGTTTCCAGTTCACCGCACGTCCATTGCTGCCTAATCTTTCGGTGGCTTGTGGTCAACCAGGGGACACGATTGAACGTCGGCTGCCTAGCCTATTTTTTCTATGGTACGACGAATAATCTTCGTGCACAAGCTTATAGCAGTGCGATGCCTTGTAACAATGTGGAACATTTCACCTCGGATAGTCTTCGTGCACAAGCTTGTAGCAGTGCGACGCCGTGTAACGATACGGGCCAGTCTGCACTCACTTTGGATAGTCTTTGTGCACAAGTTTGTATCCTTGCACCGATGCGGGACAGTCTTTGTGAACAAGCTTGTAGCACTGCGATGCCTTGTAATGATGAGGGACAGTCTGCACTCACCTCGGATAGTCTTTGTGCACAAGTGTGTAGTAGTGCGATGCCTTATGACGATGTGGGACAGTCTTTGTGAACAAGCTTGTAGCAGTGCGATGCCTTGTAATGATGCAGGACAGTCTGCACTCACTTTGGATAGTCTTTGTGCACAAGTTTGTGGCAGTGCGACGCCTTGTAATGATGCGGGACAGTCTGCACTCACCTCGGATAGTCTTTATGCGCAAGCTTGTAGCAGTGCAATCCTTGTAACGATGGGAGACAGTCTTTGCGCACAAACTTGTAGCAGTGCTAGGTCTTGTAATGATGGGGAACAATCTGCACTCATCTTGGATGATCTTTATGCGCAAGCTTGTTGCAGTGCGGTGCCTTGTAACGATGCGGGATAGACTTTATGTACAAGCTTGTAGCAGTGCTATGCCTTGTAATGATGCGGGAAAGTCTTCACTCACCTCGGATAGTCTTTATGCGCAAGCTTGTAGCAGTGCGATGCCTTGTAATGATGCGGAACAGTCTGACTCACCTTGGATAGTTTTTATGCGCAAGCTTGTTGCGATGCTTTGTAACGATGCGGGACAGTCTGCATTCACCTCGGTTGTCAATTGCTCATTTACGGGCACATTTCTCCATTTGGTTCGTAGTTTTGGCATATTTCACGTAGACTTTGTATATACGTTCGATGGTTTAACGTGGAAATGTCAATAGTTCAGTAGTTGCTGTGATTGAACAACCGGCTTTCCTTGCAGCTGCTGTGCGACCACGGTGAAACTCACTCACGTCGCTGCTTTTACCCATGATTACTATTCCGTGACTGGTTTCCAGTGCGTAGAGACCTGCTCTATTTATAGGTACGTATTGCCAGCTTCAGCGTACCATATGACTAGATGTGATGCTTCTGCTTTGCATATTGTTATTTGGGGGAATACACAGTGCGTCAAAGAATTTTTAAGACTGGGTCTGTAAAATGAAATAAAAACAAGAAATTATAATTTGTTTTGATTTTTTATTCAAAATAAGTCCCTCCGGCTTCAATACACTTTTTACAGCAATTTAATAATGATTCGAATGCCTGTTCCAGTTCACTTTGCGGAATTGCCTCCAAAGCACGCGTCGGAGCTGTTTGTATGGTCGAAATATCATCAAAATAACACCCTTTTAACGTCATTTTAAATTTTGGGAACAAAGAAAAGTCGCAGGGTGCTAAATCAGGCAAATACGGTGGATGATTCAACACACAGACGTTATTTTTCGCCAAAAATCTACGAACAAGAAGTGAGGTGTGACTGGGTGCATTATCGTGCAACAAACACCAACTGTTTTCATCCCGATATTCTGGACGAATGCGAAGAATTCTCCCAACAAACGCCTCAAAACATTTAATTAAAACTCACCAGTAATTGTTTGTCCACTTGGAACAAATTCTTTGTGGATAATACCCTTAATATCGAAGAATGTAATGAGCATTGTTTTGATTTTCGATGGAACTTTTCTTGTTTTTTTGGCTCGTGGCGAGTTTTTTGACTTACATTCCGCACTTTGTCGCTTTGCTTTAGAACCATATTGAAAACACCATGTTTCATCACCTGTAACAATCGATTTTAAGAAGTTTGGATCATTTTCAGCGGCTGAAATGATGTCTCTGCAATGTGCACTTCACCTTTATTTTTGTTCATTGGTTAACGTGTGTGGAACAAATTTAGCACAGACTTTTGTTTTGCCCAAATCTTCATGCAGGATGGTTCGAATCGTTTCTTTGTTGATGTTTAAAGACTCTTCCATCATTCTTAGTGACGCACATCGATGGTTTGCCACGAAATCACGCACTTTTTCAATAATCTCAGGTGTCCTAGATGAACTTGGTCTTCCGGTATGCTTATCATCTTCTAGCGTCTCTCTTCTGTCCAAAAAACGTTTGTGCCACAGGAAAACATTTGATCTACTTAAACAAAACTCACCGTAAACTTGTTTCATCATTTGGTACGTTTCCGAGGCACTTTTACCAAGTTTTGCGTTAAATTCAATAACAGCCTTTTGTTCCATCTATAACGAAGTAAATTTCTCCGTCATTTTTGGTCTACGCCGGGATTCGAACCCGAGGCCGCTTATTCCGGAACAAGTCGCTCTACCAACCGAGCTACGCAGACGTTCATTCTGATTGCTAGGTGCCTTTATGTCGAGTGCGTCCTGCTGGCAGGTACGTCACATCTCCCCCCCCGAAAGAGGGCCGGGGGCATGGCCCACGGGTCAGCCGTGACCATGAATCGTTGCAGGCAGCCATCCACTGTAGAGCGTGCACTTGAGAACTCCCAGTCAATCTGCTGTGTGGAATGCAACATCACACACATTTATTTTTCGAAGCGCTGGAGAAGGGATTCTCTGATTTTTCCTGTCTCGCGGTGTGGAAATAACATCACACCAATGCGAGATTTTGACCGGCCGGGTCATCCGGATAGTTCGGGCGCCATTATAACGAAGTAAATTTCTCCGTCATTTTTGGTCTACACCGGGATTCGAACCCGAGGCCGCTTATTCCGGAACAAGTCGCTCTACCAACTGAGCTACGCAGACATTCGTTCTGATTCCTGTCTGCCTTTATATCGTGTGCGTCCTGCTGGCAGGTACGTCACACATCTTACTAATTCAACATGGAAATAATTTTACTTCTCTAATGAACCGCCGTTTCGTTTGAGTTACTTTAACAACTGCGCAGTACTTTTGGCAGAAAGCAAGCAAATGGTCACGGTTTATAACGCATTCGCGATTACACTGATGGCGCCACCGTAGGCTGAAATCTAGCGCCAGTCTTAAAAATTCTTTGACGCACTGTGTACGAAGTGTGTACCGAAAGTAATGCAAATGTTTTTGCATTACTTTTTTATTAACTGACAGAGGTCGTACAAATTGCACGTGCTGGTAGAGTAACGCTTCCTCTATTCAAAGGTACTACTCAACATATTCTGTATCACAAGCGATACATTTGCGCCATCGTTGAGCCCAACTCGCGAATCCTCTTTGAAATAATTCAGGCGTAGACTGTTGTGCCCACTTCGTCACAGCCACTTTCAGCTTGTATGTGTCATCAAATCGTTATCGCCGGAGACTTTCCTCCATTGTACCGAATAGGTGGAAGTCGGAGGGTTGACAGATGTGGGCTGTGCGCTGGATTGGGGACCACTGACTAACCTAATTTGATCATCGCCTGATTTGTTGCCAAAGATGTGTGCGGTCTCGCATTGTGATGGTGAATGTGGATCCTTTTCAGATTCTTGTTCGCTTTCTTCCTCCAAAGCCTCTCAAAGCTTCTCTGGTTTCTGCCTCTCAAAGCTTCTTGAGTGTCTCAATGTACCGCTCGCTGGTTACGGTACGGCCACGTTCCAAAAAATCAAGGAGAATGACACCTCTGTCATCCCAAAAAACAGTCACCCTGACTTTCTGTGCTACTCGCTGGCTCTTGAACTTCTTAGGCCTTGGTGAAGAGGTGTGACGTCATTCCATGCATTGATTCTTTGTTTCCAGATAGTAAAGATACGCCCACGCTTCATCCCCTGTCACCAGATCGAAAAGAAACATGTCTTCATTGGCTTCTTTTTTTTTTTTTTTGATTGGAGGTTTAACGACCACCGTGAGCAACTCAATAGACTATAAGCAGTCGTCCGTCCCTAATTTAGGGTCACTGGTTCCAGGGAAGGGAGAGAGCCAGTGCCGTAAGACAAACACAACATCCATGCCCGACCGGGATTCGAACCCGGACCCCTTACGGACGAATGATCAGAGGCCAGCGCCTTAGACCACTGCGCCACCGGGGCGGCCTTCATTGGCTTCAAACGCTTCCAGCAGATCTGAGCAGACTTTCACCCTTCTCTCCTTCAAATCGGGTGTCAGCACCGAGGTACCCACTTTGCACACACTTTCCGATACCCTAAGTCTTCCACCATGTTCTGTATGGCATTGTGACCACAGTCCAGTTGCGCAACAAGCTCACGGATTGTGACTCGTCTCTCCGCGCGAATCAACTCGCTGGCGATTCTTCAATGGCGATTTGTCTTGAATGCTAGTTTCCCCTTCTTTAAACTTCTTCATCCATCTGTGCACATTGCTCTTGTCTTTGTTACCTCCGTAAACATTCTGTAGCCTTCTGTGGATGTCGGACTCCATGCACCCTTCCTTCGTCAGGAACTCAATGACGGCACGTTGCTTGTGCTTGGAATCCATTATTTACCTGCAATGAAGAAGAAGGGTTACTATAGAGGAAGAGGTACTCGACCAACATGTGCAATTTGAACGACCTCTGTTAGTTAATAAAAAACGTTATGCCCACTTTTGCATTACTTTCGGTACAACCCTCGTATAATACATTGCTGAACAATTGCTAAGGACGGATCATAAACGGCTATATAGCGCATAAAAAAGTAAGTGTGGTTGGATGCCAAGTGAAATAAAATAATGTCAGAATGCCAGGACATTACAAGAAAGACAGTGCTCTGAAATCCAGAAGGCTTTGGAACGTGTTCAAGGGACAAACAGGCCATTTTGTGCAGAATACGTAAACGTGAAAAAAATGCAATTACCGTCCGCAGGCGTTCCGGCGTAAGATGTCAATACGGGATATGGCCACCATGGAGGGCGATGCAAGATTCCACACGTCGTGTCATGCTTTGCACAACATTATCAAGCAACTGTTGGGGTAATTTATCCCATTCCTCTGTCAGTGCACGGATGAGGGTGTCCTTGTTTATTGGAGGGCATTGGCTACCAGCAAGACTCCTCTCCAAAGCATCCCACACATTTTCAATGGGATTCAGATCTGGAGAACGTGCTGGCCATACGAGGCGTTGAATATCCTCGCTCTCAAGACACTCCTGGACAGCGACTGTTCGATGACATGTTGCGTTGTCGTCCATGAAAATGAATCTATCACAGACAGCACCACGGAACATGCGAACATGAGGTAGCAGAACATCATTAATGTATCGTTGGCCAGTCATAGTCCCAGTTGGAAGCACATAGAGGGACGTACGGCCATTGATCATGATGCCAGCCCATACCATGACACTACATGTCGGATATCGGTCTCTTTCCTGTATGTTTGCTGGACAATATGCAGTACCACTATCACGCCAGATCAGTTGTCGTCAACAATCAGACGATAGACTGTATCTACTCTCATCTGAGAAGAGGACAGTAGACCAGTCGTTATCAGTCCAATTGCGATGTTGATGGCACCATTGCAAACGGGCGGTACCGTGACGTCTGGACAATGGGATGCACACAACAGGAAGGCGGGCGTATAGTCCTCCTTCATGCAAACGTCTGGCGACAGTTTTTCGGGAGATCCGCTTGCCAGTAGCAGCCATAAACTGATTTGCTACCTCACTAGCTGTGCTGCGCCGGTGTCTTTTTGTTGATAGCACTATGTACAGATCTTCTGGAGGTGTCGTACTGCGAAAACGACCTCCCCCGTAATGTTTGCTACACTCTCCATTTGTTTGAAATGATTTCCAAAGCCTTGAAACAACACTGTGGCTGACGTCGAACTCCCTGGCAACATGTGTTATTTTTCGCCCTTCTTCAATCTTGCCAATAATACGGCCACGCGTAAAATCATCTAGGTGATGTCGGGAAGACATACTGAAAATTGCAAGTTCGTCAATTGATTCTTTCCCTTTCAACTTTGCGTTTGAACAACAACGGTCAATACGTGTCAAATCCTTTATATCTCTTATCAGCGCTATGACGTTACGAACAAGTTCGGCAATCCAAAATTTGCATACGCACAACTCGTCTTACTGTATCCCGCACTTATGCTAATTTCCACATTTTTCTGCCTTCCATTTTATGGTTGCTATCGTTGCTATTGTCATCCGTCCTTAGCAATTGTCCGGCAGTGTAATTTGCCATTCCCTGTATATTCTTCAAATAATCACATAATGTAGCCCTGTGACTTATTGTGATATCTCATCAAGCAGTGATTTGCACGCCTGAAACCTAAACATTTCATGCAGTAGTTAAAATTCAAAAATTGTCCGAAACCGCTATTACAGAGGTGTCCATAAAGTAATGTCTCCCTAGTTATATACAAGCCCTGTGGTAAGGTATCAAGTTGAAACGAAATAAGAACAAAGCTAAGAATTTCTATTCATTCACATATCTTATTTTTCTACATAGTCCCCTCACGCTCGGTACACATACGCCGACATTTAACACGTTTTTTAAACCCGTCTCTGTAAAAATCTTCAGGCTGCTCTCGGAACCTTTTCCTCGTAGCGGCTTGAACATCATCACAAGTGAACTGAATTCCTTTCAGATGTCTCCTTGAGAGCAGAAAACAACCAGAAGTCGGACGGCGCCAAATCTGGGCTGTAGGTAGGGTGTTCATGAACTTCAAACCTTGTTTTCTGTATGGCTTCTGTAGTGAAAGCACTGACGTGGGGCATGGCGTTGTCGTGTTGCATATTTATTGGATTTTTCCCCACGCACGCGGTTTACGAGGAAGTATCAAAAAGTTCGCGCAATCACCAAGAAATAAACAAGCTAGAATTTTTTTTATTCAGGTACTTGGGCCTTCTCTACATAGGCACCACCCAGTGCCACACATTTCTCCCACCTTCGCTTGACCTTTATTACCTCACACCTCAGATTATGCCTGAAACCACTGTTCTACCTCAAAAATGACGTCATCAGTGTCATCAAATCGCCTCCCACGTATTTGACGTTTCATCTCGGGAAACAAAAAGGAGTCACTTGGTGCCATATCAGGAGAATATGGCGGATGAGGCAATATATTGTATTTAAGACGATTCGCAGTGATGATGGTGTTGACTGCTGAATGAGCTGGTGCGTTGTCGTGCAACAACTGGACCCCTTTTGTGATCATTCCGCGTCTTTTGCTTTTAATTTGCTCTCTTAATTTGGTCAGTAGGTTGTAGTAGCAGTCAGAGGTTGACCCTTCTGAAGCTAGTCTGTTAAAATAATGCCTCTTTTATCCCAGAGAGCATCACTTTGGCGGCAGACTTTTGCACTTTTGTCTTTTTTGGGGGTGGTGAAGAGGGATGTTTCCATTGCTTGCTCATTTCTTTGGTTTCTGGATCATAGAGGTATAACCAACACTCATCCATAGTAATCAAACGGTTAAAAAATCTTCGGAATTCGGGTTACAAAGATCCAACATTTTTTGCGCAGATTGTGTCCGAGCTTCTTTTTGAAATGGGGTGAGAAGTCTAAATACCCATCGCGCTGAGATCTTGGACATGTTCAATTGGTCATGTATGATTGTCCACACTGACTCATAGCTTAGAGGAACTTCTTGAAAAAGTATTTCAATGGTTGCACGCCTATCTTCAAGGATTAACTTCACTTTGGTCACAACTGCCTGGTCATCTCTCAAAGATGGCCGTCCGGACCTTGGTTCGTCAAAAATGGTCATATTACCACTTCGAAAATTTATTTTCCACTTTGCCACAGTCTCGTATGCTGAACACTTATTTCCATATACTAGGGATGTTCAAATGAAAAGGTACGAAACGTCATAAGAACGTAACCGTTAACATATTTGCCTATGCCGCTATGGGAGAACGTAGCGACACATCTAGGGATGCGATTGGAGTCGCCGGCGTGGATCGGAGCATGCGCGGGCGCCCGCATGCGCAGTCAAGGTGTTGCTCACCGTCTTTTTCGACGTCCAAGGTCCACTACTTGTTGAATTCCTCCAGCACAGACGAACCATTAACTCCGATGTGTACTGTGAGACACTCCGAAGCCTACGCAGGTCCATCAAGAACAAAAGACCGGAGCTGCTCACGGAGGGTGTGGTTCTGCTCCATGATAACGCGCGTCCACACGTCTCCAGGGTCACACACGCGGAACTGGCCAAGTTCCAGTGGGAGCAGCTTGACCATCCGCTCTACAGCCCTGACATGTCGCCCTGCGATTTCCATGTGTTTGGTCTCCTGAAAAAACATCTGAAAGGGAAGCGCTTCCACTCGGACGACGAACTCAAGGACGCTGCGCAGGACTGGGTCTCGTCACGGCCACAGGAATTCTGGGAACAAGGAATCCTTCGGCTCGTTAATCAACGTAATCCTTGTGCTACGGCCTATGGTGTATACTTTGAATAAAGTCTTCATTTATACCTACAATGTCGTTTCGTACCTTTACATTTGAACACTCCTTGTACATTTAACATTTTTGAAGGATTTTTTTAGCTGACTTTCCTTGGAGATGAAGGAACTTGATCACACTGTGAAATTTCCCTTTCTCCATGATCATGGACTTTTCGTCCTGAAAAGAAAGAGGGGGTTGCTAAATATTTTTTATGTTGTACAGTATACTGAATGTACATACAAAATAAAACAAAAATCGTTTCCGTAGCTTTAATGATTTTGGGTGATTGCACGAAAGTTTTGATACCCCCTATTATTCTTTGCTTTAACTTTTTCAAGGTACGCACGTAGCTCTCAGAGTTGATAGTCGTACCTTTGACCATGTACTCTTGATGAATAGTGCCTCTGTAATCCCAGAACACAGAGAGCATACTCTTTGCGGCAGAAATTTGGGCTTTGAGTTTTTTCGCTCGAAGAGATATACACTGAAGAACAATTGAATTAGAGACAGCTGGCGTTATGCAAATGTCACGCTGTGGGAGGCCCTGTAAAACGGAAACGACATGACGTATGCAGCGATCCGACAATATAAGGACTGATGCAACGGGAATCAGTAAGAGTCGGAAGCAGTATGGGTAAGACGAAGGATCTAAGCGCATTTGCTCGTGGGAAAATTGTCGGGGCCCGACGAATGGGTCACTCCATCTCCGAAGTCGTGCGGGAACTGGGATTTTCACGAGCCACTGTGTCACGGGTGCACCGTGAGTACATCAAATCCGATAAAACCATCCCTGCAAGGGCCAACTGCCGTGGACAACAGCGTGTGGATGAGCGGGGTCATCGTCAGCTAGCTCGCATTGTAACAGCGGATAGAGGGCCCACAGTGAAAGAAATCACTCGGCAATTTAACGCTGGTGCACAAAAGCGTGTAAGCAGCCACACCATCCAGAACCAACTCCTCGCTATGGGTACAGAAGCCATCGTCCCACGAGGGTACCGCTGCTGACCACACATCACAGGGTGGAAAGATTAACATGGGTGCGGGAACACCACCACTGGACCATAGACATGCGGGAAAATGTTGCCTGGACTGATGAGTCGAGATTCACGTTGGTACATGCGGATGGCAGGATACGAGTACGGCGCAAACCACATGAAACGATGGATCCTTCTTGCCAGCAGGGTACTCTTCAAGCTGGTGGGGGTGGCATTCTCGTCTGGGGACTGTTTACGTGGACTGAAATGGGACCCCTGGTACATGTGACATCGTCCCTCACAGGCCAACGTTACCGGGATATCCTGAACGACCATTTGCTCCCATTTGTGCGTCTTCAACATCCCACTGGGGACCTCATCCTGCAACAAGACAATGCACAGTGCCATCGCTCCCGAATTGTATCCGAATGGTTGGATGAACACTCCACCGACGTGACCTCCCTTCCTTGGCCAGCTATGTCACCTGACCTCAATCCCATCGAGCACATTTGGGATGCCATCGAGAGAGATGTTCGAGGCTCTGACCCCCCTCCATCAGGGGTCGTGGATCCGTATGGCTTCCCAACGCTTCCGGTGTCTTGTCGAGTCCATGCAGAGACGAATCGCCGCCGTCATGAGGACGAAAGGTGGTGTTACACGTTACTAGATAGGTATCTCTAATTCAATTGCTCTACAGTGTATGTCGGTATTCTAGCTATTGATTTTTCATTTCTGGGTCATAATAATAAATGAAACTCTCATCGGCCGTCTCAATGGTTTGGAGAAAATCACTTCCGTATTTTTCATAGCGAGCAAGCAACGCTTGGCATCTTTTAAGTAATTTCAGTCGTTAGGTGACGCAGTACCCAACAAACACACACTTTGTTGTATCCTAAAACGTTAACAATGTCATTGACACTACCTAAACTTATGTTCAACGTACCTGCTGTGGCGCTCTGAGTTATTCTTCGGTTTTGCCTGCTGAGCTCATCGATTTTTTACCTGTTCAAATTACAAGTTACATTTATGGGCTTCCCACTCCGCGGCTGATCCTTTATGTCCAACATTCCTCCACTGTTTTTGATTTTTTTACCCAACAACGAGCATTGCTTATGTCCAAAGTTCCAGAACCATGAACTGCCACTATTACTGGCTTCCCACTCTGAGGCTGATCTTTTGCGGACAACATTCCTACAGTGTACTTTGATTTTCTCACCCAACGACGAACAGTGCTTATGTCCTAAGTTCCAGAACCATACACTGTTACTGGCCGGCCACTCTGCGGCTGATCCTTTACGGCCAACATTCCTCCACTGTCCTTTGATTTTCTTACCCAACGACGAACAATGCTTATGTACAAAGTTCCAGAACCCTAAACTCGCACTATTATTGGCCGCTCACTCTGCGGCTGATCCTTTGCGGCTGATCCTTTGCGGCCAACATTCCTCCATTGCCCTTTGATTTTCTTACCCAACGACGAACAATGCTCCTCCAGTATAAATGCTCCTCCAGTATACTTCCTCCAGTATAAATGCTCCTCCAACATTCCTCCATTGCCCTTTGATTTTCTTACCCAACGACGAACAATGCTCCTCCAGTATAAATGCTCCTCCAGTATACTTCCTCCAGTATAAATGCTCCTCCAACATTCCTCCACTGTTCTTTGATTTTCTTACCCAACGACGAACAATGCTTATGTCCAAAGTTCCATAACCACAAACTGCCACTCCTCCAACATTCCTCCACTGTCCTTTGATTTTCTTACCCAACGACGAACAATGCTTATGTCCAAAGTTCCATAACCACAAACTGCCACTCCTCCAACATTCCTCCACTGTCCTTTGATTTTCTTACCCAACGACGAACAATGCTTATGTCCAAAGTTCCATAAATACAAACTGCCACTCCTCCAACATTCCTCCACTGCCCTTTGATTTTCTTACCCAACGACGAACAATGCTTATGTCCAAAGTTCCATAACCACAAACTGCCACTCCTCCAACATTCCTCCACTGTCCTTTGATTTTTTTACCCAACGACGAACAATGCTTATGTCCAAAGTTCCATAACCACAAACTGCCACTCCTCCAACATTCCTCCACTGTCCTTTGATTTTCTTACCCAACGACGAACAATGCTTATGTCCAAAGTTCCAGAACCACAAACTGCTACTTTTGGTGGCCGTCCACTCTGCGACTGACTCTTTGCGGCCAACATTCCTCCACTGTCCTTTGATTTTCTTACCCAACGACGAATAATGCTTATGTCCAAAGTTCCAGAACGACAAATTGCCACTATTACTGGCCGCCCACTCTGCGGCTGATCCTTTGCAGCCAACATTCCTCCGCTGTCCTTTGATTTTCTTACCCAACCACGAACAATGCTCTTCCAGTATACTTCCTCCAGTATAAATGCTCCTCCAACATTCCTCCACTGTCCTTTGATTTTCTTACCCAACGGCGAACAATACAATGCTTATGTCCAAAGTTCCAGAACCACAAACTGCCACTATTACCAGCCGTCCACTCTGCGACTGACTCTTTGCGGCCAACATTCATCCACTGTCCTTTGATTTTCTTACCGAACGACAAACAATGCTTATGTCCAAAGTTCCAGAACCACAAACTGCCACTATTACTGGCCGTCCACTCTGCGACTGACTCTTTGCGGCCAACATTCCTCCACTGTCCTTTGATTTTCTTACCCAACGACGAACAATGCTTATGTCCAAAGTTTCAGAACCACAAACTGACACTAATCTAGCGTGAATTTCTTCGGGAGGTACATTTTCATGAGTTAAAAGCCCTACAACTGACCGTTATTTGACACCCGTCGACACAGTTGAAAAGGGGTCATCCATTTTAAACACAATTAAATACGAACCCTTCTCGGACGAATGGTCATTACCAGCTCTTAGACACCTGAGCCACCGAGCGGCTTAGGGCTCATAAAAGCCGGGAAAGTTAAAATATATTGACTTAGTAATAAACTACTGAGTGTTCATTTAACAACTTTAGGTAGGCCGTCCCAGTGACACAGTGGTCTAAGCGCTGACTTCTGACCATTCGTCCCAGTTACACAGTGGTCTAAGCGCTGACTTCTGACCATTCGTCCCAGTTACACAGTGGTCAAAGCGCTGACTTCTGACCATTCGTCCCAGATGGGTCCCGGTCGAATCCTATTGAGGCATGGATGTTGGGTTTGTCTTACGGCACTGGTTCTCTCTCTCTCTCTCTCTCTCTCTCTCTCTCTCTCTCTCTCTTCTCTGGAACCAGTGGCCCTGAATTAGGGACGGGCGACTACTTATAGCCCATCGAGTTGTTCACGGTGGTCATTAAACCTGCAAAAAAAATGTGGGGTTCGTTCCCCTATTTTAGAATTTCCTCTGCGAGCGTCTTGCGGGCCATTAAAAAAGTGCCTCGCGGATCACGGGTCGAAGACCCCTGCTCTATAGGAAGCTTTCCGTTTGCAATAATTGGCAGATAACGCTTGATAAAAGTTTGAAACGGTCCGGACCATAAACTGGAGATTCCGAACGGGGCCGGGCCAGGATATCCAAATTAAGGCCCGTGCAAGCCTCTCTAGACGGGTGGGAAACGCCATGACAGACCTTTGTCATCAACAGCAGAGAGCACCGTGGCGTGTGGAGTCTCTGGCGTAAGCAGATAAGCGGGTGACTTTGCGTGAGACTGCTGCAGAAGCGAAACCATGTTACAAGGCGGGTCCTCATTTTCCCTCGAATCTGTTCTCCAGAACGTTGCCTTTTTATTCTAACTAGCCTTTTTACTCTACTCAGCATATTCTAATGTCAGTGAGAGACGCCGATTTACATATACTCAAACCGTCGCCAAAATTCATCGGATTCTACTTATTGATCATCAATCGTATAGAATGATGTTGCTTGTTAAGCACCGTCACATCATGATCTGACTGTAAAGGTTTCACTACACTGAAATGCCAAAAGTCATTAGATAGCAGTATGTAAATTTTTAACGGGCGCTGCCGTCGTATGAAGGTTTTGACGCACGCCACGTTTTTTATCAGTTACGAGGTATAATCTCGTGAGTCAGGTTGAACAACCGGCAGTAGGATTACGGCAAGCCGACCTGAATTATCGGAGTTTCACAGAAGCATGCTAGTGGGAGCCAGACGGATGGGGCATTCGATTTCGGAAGTTGTGCGAACAATTAACATTCCTCGATCCACGCTGTCACGTGTTTACCGAGAATGCCTTATGGAAGGCATTACCACTCATCGTGGACAGCGTAGTGGCAGACCACGGGCGCTGAATGACCGTGACCAGCGGCCTCTGACCAGCATTGTCCATGCTAACAGACAAGCGACACTGGCTCAAATAACATCCACATTCAATGCAGGAGGTACCAGAGACATATCCATCAGGTCAGTGCAGCGTAATTTAGAGTCCATGGGGTATTGGAGCAGTAGACCCACCAGAGTGCTTTTGTTAACACCACAACGTCGGACACAACTCCTCACCTGGGCTCGTGAACACGGTAATTGGACCTTGGAAGACTGGGAACATGTGGCATGGTCTGATGAGCAGAGCTACCAGTTGTTACGAGCTGATGGTAGGGTTCGAGTGTGGCGCAGACACCATGAGGCCATGGACCCAAGCTGTCAACAAGGCACTGTGCAAGGTGGTGGTGGTTCCATACATGTGTGGGGTGTCTTTACGTGACACGGTATGGGTTCCCTGGTCGTGGTAAACACGTCATTAACCGGTAATCGCTCTGTTGCTCTGCTGGGGAGCCATTTGCAGCCTTTCATGGACTTCATGTACCTCAACAACGATGGGATATTCCAGGCGGACAAAGCACCATGTTGACGGGCCCGAGTTGTCCAAAATTGGTTCGAGGAGCATTCTGGACTGTTCCGTCGGATGGTGGGGCCGCTATTTTCTCCCGACATGAACCCAATAAAGCACTTCCAGGACGTGGTGGAAAGGTCCGTTCGCACCCAATATGCTGAACCTACAAATACCAGGGAGCTGTGGGAGGATGTTCAGACGGCATAGCTCAACATCTCTCCAGAATTCTTCCCGCCACTTGTGGAATTGATGCCACGTCGAGTTGCTGCACTTCGCCTGACTAGAGGAGGTCCTACGCGATCCCATAACGTTCCGCACTTCAGTGTATGTTTTTTTTTTTTTGATTGGAGGTTTAACGACCACCGTGAGCAACTCAATGGGCTATAAGCAGTCGCCCGTCCCTAATTTAGGGTCACTGGTTCCAGGGAAGGGAGAGAGCCAGGGCCGTAAGACAAACACAACATCCATGCCTCACCGGGATTCGAACCCGGACCCCTTTCGGACGAATGATCAGAGGCCATCGCTTAGACCACTGCGCCACCGGGGCGGCCTTCAGTGTATGTGTTGTGCACACTGTTGCAGCAATAAAAAGCTTTCTTAAAGCACTAACAAGCCCACAATAACATGGGTCTCAAAGTGGTACCTACAACATTCGGCCACATTCTTTCCTTTACTCGCACCTCACTAACAGTCGCGGTATGTAGTGATACTTGAAATGTGTTTTAGTAAGACATTTTTCTTTCTATTTTTTCAGAATAAAAAGACAACAGTTTTGTACCAGTTCACACGGCCGAAATGTTTGCTACCAACCGGGTAATACTACTTCGATTTGTGAAAAATTTCCTGTTGTCTGTATGAAACTCAAGGACCCAGATGAGTTATTGGTAAGTAGCAATGAAACATAAAAGTAAAATTCCACTTTCAATCCCTCCCATTTTTGTAATAAGGATTTTCCTGATTATTTCTGTGCTTTCCAAGTCCGTTCAAACTGACATTTTTTTTTTTTTTTTTTTTTTTTGGTGGGGGAAGGTGAAATTTAAAATTTAAGGAATTCTGATTTTGTGGTATAGGAATTGTTTGAAAACTACTTTTTGGTGGGGGAAAGGTGAATTTTAGATTTAAGGAATTCCGATTTTGTGGTAAAGGAATTGTTTGAAAACTACTTTTTGGTGGGGGAAAGGTGAATTTTAGATTTAAGGAATTCTGATTTTGTGGTATAGGAATTGTTTGAAAACTACTTTTTGGTGGGGGAAAGGTGAATTTTAGATTTAAGGAATTCTGATTTTGTGGTATAGGAATTGTTTGAAAACTACTTTTTGGTGGGGGAAAGGTGAATTTTAGATTTAAGGAATTCTGATTTTGTGGTATAGGAATTGTTTGAAAACTACTTTTTGGTGGGGGAAAGGTGAATTTTAGATTTAAGGAATTCTGATTTTGTGGTATAGGAATTGTTTGAAAACTACTTTTTGGTGGGGGGAAGGTGAATTTTAGATTTAAGGAATTCTGATTTTGTGGTATAGGAATTGTTTGAAAACTGCTTTTTGGTGGGGGAAAGGTGAATTTTAGATTTAAGGAATTCTGATTTTGTGGTATAGGAATTGTTTGAAAACTACTTTTTGGTGGGGGAAAGGTGAATTTTAGATTTAAGGAATTCTGATTTTGTGGTATAGGAATTGTTTGAAAACTACTTTTTGGTGGGGGAAAGGTGAATTTTAGATTTAAGGAATTCTGATTTTGTGGTATAGGAATTGTTTGAAAACTACTTTTTGGTGGGGGAAAGGTGAATTTTAGATTTAAGGAATTCTGATTTTGTGGTATAGGAATTGTTTGAAAACTACTTTTTGGTGGGGGGAAGGTGAATTTTAGATTTATGGAATTCTGATTTTGTGGTATAGGAATTGTTTGAAAACTACTTTTTGGTGGGGGAAAGGTGAATTTTAGATTTAAGGAATTCTGATTTTGTGGTATAGGAATTGTTTGAAAACTACTTCGGTGACTCTCAGATGTTGTCTTAAAAACTGTGTGATATTCACGTACTGCTTGAACTCAGACTTAGCGACAGTCCAAATGGCAGAACGTGAGAAATAAGGAGAGAGATTGGGAGTGTGTGTGTGTGTGTGTGTGTGTGCTGTTTTGGAGTTAAGAGATTCTGCGTTAGAAGGACGACGACTGAATAGTAAAGAACAGGATAATTTATCATGTGTGGGGATAGTACTGTAGTTCAAGTGTTTGTTCGCTCCTTGTTTATACATAGCTTGTCCCAAAACAACTGAGAATGTTTTTTACGCTTTCCAACCGTAGGTTAAAGAAACGATTATGCTTCAGCTTTGTCCGTATGTCTGTCTGCCAGCACGATAACTCGCGTAAAAATGGTCCAATTTCGATGAAATTTTAGTATGTGGTAGGGGACCACCTGGGGACGAACCCTATTGAAAATGGATGAAATGTTGTCAAAGGTCAAGACATAGGAGCGGAATCCATTCCATTGCCTTTATGCGTTATAACTTACGTTAAAATGCTTCGATTGCGACAAAACATTAACATGTTGTTCCGGAGTTATACTGAACTGGTTCTGTTAAATGTAATCGAAATGGGGTCAAAGATCAGGACACAGGAGCCAGATTTATTCCACAGCCATTATCCTCATAACTTGAGTAATGATTTCTGGTATGCTGGAAAGCGTATGATAATCAATGCATTGCATGATTTTACTAGCTTGTTATGGATAATGTGCAATACTGCGTTCAACCTAGGCACAAGTGTCGAAAAAACGGTAGTCGTTGCAGTAACCACATCAACTGCCCACACCTGTTTATCGTGCATGGGTCGTCGGCAGCGTGCAGTTTAATAAGCATTGTTTCGTGAAATCCTAACAAGTGTTTTCGCGCTTTCGAAAAAATCGATCTGAAAGAGTATCAAATATACGCCATTAAATTTTGTTGTCGCCTTAAGAAGTCTGTCGGAGAGACTTTTTGTCTTATGCAAGAGGCTTATAAAGATGTATAATGAATTAGCTTTTAACTAAGCTAATTATAATGAATATGGTTTTCACTAATATTATGAATTCAACTTCGTCTACTACTAAGCTTCCTTCTAACGAATTATAATGCTTCTTCTAAGCTAATGCTTGTTCTAATGGTTGTTGTTTTGTTAATTATATCATGAATAAACTTTTCTGCTAGTAATGTAGTAATAATAATGAACAAGCTTATAACTGGTAGTAATGTTGTAGTAGTAATTAAGATGAATAAAGTCTTATTCTGGTTGTTACTAATAACACTTAATGAAATAAACCTAACAGCCAGACAGAGATCTGACAAAACTATGAACTGAGAAAGACGTACTTACTTAAACCTCTTTTATTTGGTAAACTTCTCGCTCTCACATAAACGAAGATCTCTTTATACAACAACAGCTCTCTGACACATAAACCACAGCTCACTTCGTACAACAACAGCTCACTCTACGCACATCAACAAAAAGCTCTCTCCATAAACAAACGCTCTCTCACATAAACAAACGCTCTCTCTATACAACAACAAACGCTCTCCCTATACAACAACAACAAACGCTCACTCTATACAACAACAAACGCTCTCTCTAGGTATCGTTGAACGCGCCTATTTATACTGGCTACCACCACGTCATGACTTACACTCATTGCCAGATCTCATTCAGCGGGTGAAATAATATCTCGTTCAGTAAGAAGATAATTTACATAGGAAAATAAAATAACCAGAGATAGTAAAAATCAAAAGGAAAGTGAATCTAGAGTATACGTTACATCATCTCCCCCTTATCTTTTTTTTTTTTTTTTTACTAAGACAATCTTTTATTTGGTAAACTTCTGGCTCTCACATAAACGAAGATCTCTTTACACACGAAACAAAGCTCTCACGCACATAAACAACCGCTCTCTCTATACAACAACAGCTCCCTGACACATAAACAACAGCTCACTTCGTACAACAACAGCTCTCCTCGTACAACAACAGCTCTCTGACACATAAACAACAGCTCACTTCGTACAACAACAGCTCTCCTCGTACAACAACAGCTCTCTTCGTACAACAACAGCTCTCCTCGTACAACAAAAAGCTCTCTCTACGTATCGTTGAACGCGCCTATTTATACTGGCTACCACCGCGTCATGACTTACACTCATTGCCAGATCTCATTCAGCGGGTGAAATAACATCTCGTTCAGTAAGAAGATAATTTACATAGGAAAATAAAATAACCAGAGATAGTAAAAATCAAAAGGAAAGTGAATCTAGAGTATACGTTACAGATGAATGTCTAGGAAAACAACAATTTACAGATGGCATAAAGAATTTATGGATGGTCTTTAGTCGGCGGCTTTTATTGCGCATGGAGGAAGACCTTCAACGAGTGTTTTAGAGGTAAACATCGATACAATAGGTGTCATTATACGGAAAGAAAGACACCTATCAACTAGAGATATCGAAGATGTGGTACACATTTCAAAATCATCAGTTCACAGAATTTCAACCGAGCATTTGGGCATGAAACGAGTTGGTTCAACTTGGGTTCCCCATTTCTTTTCATGTGCAGCCTGATGCAAAGCTGCACATGACCAGTTCTGTCGCTTGTTATTTGGGGGAAATGAATATTAAGTTGATGCCCCAACAATGCAGACTTGTCACCAAGTGACTTCTGGTTGTTCTCCATTTTGAAAAAAGACGAACGACAATTTAAAAAGGGGGGGAGACGTTTTGAGACTGATCAACAACTTATTGCAGCTGTGCAGGGGTGCTTCAACAGCATTTCAGAAGAAAAATTCTAGAAGACATTCAAAAAGTAAGAGGAACGTTAGGACATCTGTATTCGATGCAATGGACAGTATGTCGAAAAAGACTACCACTTTCTTGATAATCTTAGGTTGGTGCGAATGAAATGTCAGGGGCGAACTAGCAGTGGAGACAGGCCCCCACCGCAGCTAAATGAAGCCACCCACAGGTGTTGCGGGTATTACGTCACAGAGTTACTACAAATAGCTAGGACGTGTGTGAAGAACAAGGTTCAGGCGTGGTTTGTTTGAACGTAACGTGGCTTGCAAAGGAAACATGCAAACGCCGGAGTTGAGAGTCATCTTCCTCTATGAATCTGAACTGGGCGTTTCTGCAAGAATTACCGCTCGAAACGTTAACAAAGCGTTTGCCGAGAATACAGCCAACGAACGAACCATTCGGCGATGCTTTGTGAAGTTTCGAAGCGGAGATACGGACCTGCGAAATACGGGGTCACCGACCTTTTGCTGTTTCTGACGATGTTCTGTTACGTGTGGTTGAAGAGGACCCCGAAAAACATTTCGTGAGATAGCGGCAGAGGTAGGTGTCCACCACAAGACAGTTATTCGGCGTCTGGCTGCCCTGATAATTTCAAAAAGCTGGACATGTGACTGCTACATGAGTTCACAACTGCCAACAAGACTAGGCGCTCGGAAGTCTGCACGTCGCTGCTTGCCAGGAATAAACCGGAACCACTACAGCATCGAATCGTCACCTACAACGAGAAGTGGGTTCTTTATGATAATCAGAAACGATCTGTACAATGGTTAAGCAAGGCACAGCCTGCTGGACGGCATCCTAAGCCACCCATACACACCAAGAAGATGATGCTTCTTGTCTGGTGGTCCACAGCAGGGATAATTCATCGCAGTTTCTTGGCAAGAGGCCAAACCATCACTGCAGAATGTTATTGCGCTAAATGACACCAGATGCGCCAGAAATTTCTGCATAAACAACCGGCTTTGGTCAACAGACATGATGTTCTTCTTATGCAGGAGAACGCCAGCCCTCATGTCGCACAACGAACGATGCTGACACAAAGTACCTTAGGCTGTGAAGCACTCCCTCATCCTGCCTATTACCCGGACTTATCTCTGAGAGAGTATCATTTGTTTTGTCGCCTGGATCACTACCTGTCCAGGAAATAGTTCACGACAGACAACAAGGTTCAATGTGCAGTTGATGACTTCTTCGGGTCCCAGCCACACGACGTTTTTCGTTCCGGGATCATGGCCTTGCCGGACAGATGGCAACTACGAGGGGGATTATTTTGTCTAGGTAAGTTGTCCTAATTTTCCGTTCTTGCCGTCCACGTGTGCTGGTCCTTTGTCGGACATTTAATTCGCACCAACCCAATAATAATATATTAAGGATCCAACTCTCGAGAAGATACCAGGCTCAGATTATTCAAACTTATGCACCCACCACAAGTCATCCTGAAGAAGAAATTGAAGAATTCGTCATCTAAATAATAAAGGTAAGCAGCACTTGAAGATAATTATGGGAGATGATTTCAATGCAAAAATAGGGCAACGGCAACAAAATGAAACTTCAGTAGGTAAATTCGGTCACGGCAACAGAAACCAGCGTGGAAATACTCTCGTTGAGTTTGCAGAGGCTGAAGGGTTTTTCATCTTCAACTCCTTTTTCAAGAAAAAGCCACACAGGAAATGGACATGGAGACATCCAAATGGGACGACAAGTGAAATTGATTTTATTATGTGTAACAAAAAATTCGTTATAGAAGACTGCATTGTGCTTAACAAGTTCAACACAGGTAGTGACCATAGATTGGTGAGATGTAAGATGCACCTCAACACTAAACTCGAACGTGGCAAGCTCATAAGACAAACAAAATGTATTGACATATCCAACCTTAAAAAACACCATAATACCTTCAAGTTGGAACTGAAGAACAGATTCTCTGCTTTAGAAGGCCTAACATCGGAAGAAGTGGATATTTCTGAAGTTAACAGAAAAGTAACCAAAGCTCTTATGGAAACAGCAACAGAATTAGCTGGGTCTAAGAACAAGTTGCATGTGAACAAATTATCAGGAAAAACCAAAATGTTGATGCAAAAAAGAAGAGAGATGAGGACAATTAAAGAAGATGTGACTTCCAAAGTGGAATATATAGAGCTATGCAAGACAGTACGAAAAAGTAACACTGAAGACGTAAGGAAATTCAACTGTGAACTAGTGAGGAAAGCAATTGAAAACAACCAAAGCCTAAAGATAGCAAAGGGACATCTCAGTAAATGAAGAAAACAGATTATGGCACTGAGAAAAGAAGATGGTTCTGTAACAAGAAATAAAAGCGAAATTTTGACAAGAGTGAAAGATTTCTACTCCAAATTATATGAAAGGGATGATACATGTACTCCAGACATCATGAAACGTACCAGTACCAGAGTTCTTCCAGTCCTCCCAGCAGAAGTTGCACATGCAATCAAGAACATGAAGCGGGGAAAAGCTCCACGAGAAGATGGAATTACTGTAGACATCATACAAGAAGCAAGTGGAGAAATTGAAACAGTACTTGCCCAAGTTTTCACTCCATGCCTTAATGAAGGGAGGATTCCTGAGGATTGGAACAACGCTACAATGATCCTGCTACATAAAAAAGGTGGCATTGAGGATCTCAGGAACTACAGACCTATCAGCCTTCTATCAGTGGTTTATAAAATCTTCCCTAAAGTTCTTTCACACCGTTTGAAGGTAACACTGGACATGGTTCAACCGAGAGAACAAGCTGGATTCAGGAGTGGCTACAGCACAAGAGATCATATCCACGTATTGAGAGAACTAATTGAAAGAGCGAGGGAATATGAACTTCCAATGTGCATGGCTTTTATCGATTATGAAAAAGCCTTTGATTCGGTGAAACCATCAGCAGTTACAATGGCTCTGAAGTCCTGCGGTATTGAAGATGCATACATTAATATTATTAATAACATATATGAAAATGCAAGTGCAAAAATTCGGCTGTTTGAAAATACAACACACATAAAAATTGGAAAGGGAGTGAGACAAGGTGACACCATATCTCCGAAGCTCTTTAATGCCACATTGGAAAATGTCTTTCAATCACTGAACTGGGAAAACAAAGGGATGAAAATTAATGGATATTATTTAACCCACCTTAGTTTTGCTGATGAAGTAGTCATTTTTGCAACTACCCCATCAGAGCTGCAGAGTATGATCCAGGAACTTGCTGACAAGATTAAAGAAGTGGGATTAAAAATGAACTTTCAGAAGACAAAAGGGATGTTCAATGCTTTTACAAGAAATGAAGATTTATCGATTGATGGAGAAAAGCTGGAGATAACAGACACGTACGTTTATCTTGGACAGCAGATATCAAGTGAGGGTCACATTGATGAAGAAATTAATCGGCGTACAAAACTTTCCTGGAAACTTTTAGAAGAAACAGCATAATTTTCAAGAGCAATATGCCATATGTTTTAAAAGAAAAGTGTTTGATCAATGCATCCTTCCAGTGCTTACGTATGGTGCAGAGACGTGGACCTTAGCTAAAAGAGACATACAAAGGCTGCAGACAACTCAAAGCAGCATGGAGAGGTGCATGCTTGGTGTAACCAGGAGAGATAAGAAGAGGAACTCGTGGATCCGAAAAATGACAAGAGTGGAAGACATCATGATCAGAGTTAAATCCCTGAAATGGCAATGGGCGGGACATACTGCCAGAAGGACAGACCATCAATGGACAGCCGAAATTTTAGATTGGATTCCAAGGGATAGGAAAAGACCCAGAAGAAGACCACATGGGAGACGGATGGATGAAGTTCGAAAGTATGCGGGAGTGACATGGAGGAGACTGGCACAATACAGACCGTTGTGGAAGAAACTTGGGGAGACCTTCGTCCAGCAGTGGTTTGATAATGGTTGATAATGATGGTGATATTGTTTTTATAAGAACATTCTCTGTTGTTTTGGGACAACCCTTGCATATGATAGTGTCATACGTTGTCTTCTTCCTGCATTTGTGGTGTTGTACAGTACAGAGTTAAAAGATTTTACAGGAATAAATCTTCTTCGGGATATTTGAAAGGAACCTTCCATGTCGTTTCTTGCCGGCCCGAGGAGGAAGGTGATATCGGTAAAGTTAAGATTTTAACATCTGTGTACCTGTACGAGATTTTAGAATTCGTACTAATATTTCAGAACGCGTACAAATCAGGGCCGGATGGAGCTCTCGCGGGGCCCTGGGCGAAATTTCATTGCGGGGCCCAGAGCAAAATTTCATTGTGGGCACTAAAAAATAAATCTCATATTTTAATAAAGTCGTTTTTGAAAATTATCGTACGTGAGGAAGACACACGACGAACACTACCGTAAAGACAAAACGATTATCTCAAAGAAGTATTTGCTTTAAGCTTAAGAAAAAGACCATAATACGGACTGAAAGTTCAGAAAGAGAGACACCGAGAGAGAGAGAGAGAGAAAGAGAGAGAGAGAGAGAGAGAGCGAGAGAGAGAGAAGAGAGAGGGAAAGAGATAGAGAAAGATAGAAAGAAAGAGAGAGAGAGAGAGAGAGAGAGAGAGAGAGAGAGAGAGAGAGAGAGAGAGAAGAGAGAGAGGGAAAGAGATAGAGAAAGATAGAAAGAAAGAGAGAGAGAGAGAAAAAGAGAGAGGGAAAGAGATAGAGAAAGATAGAAAGAAAGAGAGGGATAAAACAGAGAGGGAGAGAGAGGGAGAGGAAGAAAGAGAAAAAGAGAGAGGGAGAGGGAGAAAGAAAAAAAGAGAAAGAGGAAGAGAGATAGAGGAAAAGAGAGATAGAGGAAAAGAGAGAGAGGAGGAGAGATAGAGAAAGAGAGAAAAAGAGAGGGAGAGAGAGAGAGAGAGAGAGAGAGAGAGAGTAAAGGAAAATGGGTTAAAATCTATGATTTTCTTTCCCGGGAGAAGAGGTTTAGGTTGCATTGTGACTCTTATAACAGCTTATCCACAAAATGATAAAAAGATACCTGCTTAGCGAATGTTTTCTCATTGCAAATATTTTTTTTGTATAGGAAATATAATAAGGATCCGTCGGAAATAAATTGGTATAAACAATTTTTTCCCCTGATACATGTTTAGTGACTGAATTTTAATGCACAGTGGAGTAACTGACAAATTAGTGACATTTTAAACTTTTATACGCGTTCATATACGAAAGATGCCTTTTTTATTGTTCTTTTTATTTCCTTAAATTTAAGTATCAGGTTTTCACACAAATTGTTGGATATATAAAAGTAGGATACCACAAAATGATGAAATTTAATTTGCTATTTCATGAATGCGGAAAAGATTAAGGTGGCTACAAAAATCATTTCGAATCTGCAAATCTGAGTGTCCGTACGACGAACAGGGGGGATAACGTATTCAAAAATGGGGAGATTGGAAACAAACAAAAAACTTCAAAAATATATTTTTAAGGGCCTTGCGCCCCAAAAGTTACAAAAAATGTAGTTAAATTTTTTTTACCGAAAATTATTTTGTTTTCTGAACTGCGGGGCCCCCTAAAGGCGCGGGGCCCGGGGCGACCGCCCCGGTTGCCCCTATGGTCCAGCCGACCCTGCGTACAATATAATAAGTAATATTTTCTTCACGCAAAGGCTCCCTGCGATTGTCTAAAAAGTCGTCTGTTCCTAGTTTAGGGCGACTGATTCAGGGAAACAGGGAGATTCAGATCTTTAGGACAAGGGCGTATCCCGTGTGTTTCTCTGGCTTTGTAAATACAGACGGACACAGAGAAAGATAAATGGACACAGAAGGAGAGAGACTGAGAGGTACGGAGAGACAGGTGGAAAAAACAAATAAGGAAGCGGGAGAGAGGGAAGAGGCAAATAGACTGAGTGTGACAGAAAGACTGAAAGTGAGAGATCAGCGTGACTCAAAAATAATGAGAACGTATTGATGGTTTAAACTTCGGTGAAGTACACTGATGTGCAAAATTTAAGGACGAGCCACGTTTTGACCGTAGTGTCGCCCAGAGGCAGCCTCCATATGTGAAATTCAAACCATAGGAACTTCATTACTTACAGAAATGATGACGGCAACACCGACACAACTGCAGATTGTAAAGGATATAGTGGAACTGTATTCAGAATTTGCTACATAGCACTGGGTGCCATGATACAGATGCATCCCTGCCAAAAACTGTGCGAAGGGAAGAGGAGGTCCTCAGTACGGGATATGATCACCCCTAATGCATGATGACGATGGGGTGTGACGTTATCCTCCATTGACACCAACTCTGGGCCAGTGGCACCTCAGCCCAGACGAACATGGGAAAGGATTACCTCATTACAGTAGCACACACAGGCTACATTACCTCCTTCCAGTATCTGGAGCTCCGTACTTTCATCGATAATAATACCTCCCCATACGAGAACACGGCAGCCGCCATATCTATCCCTTTCATTGATGTTTTCGGGGTGATACAGAGTTCCCAACTCACGCCAGATAAGCTGCCGCTGGAGAGACTAAAACTACTCTAATCAGAAAGAGTTCCGTACCCCACTGTACAGCTCACCAGTCATTATGTTCTTTGGACCACTGCAAACGGTGTCTCCGGTGAGCAGTTGTTAATGGAACACAGTCGAGCAAACGTGCACTTCTGTGTAGTCCACTGGCCACTGTGAACCGCGATATTGTGTGTCCCATGCTCATGTTCAGTTGTTTCGAAAGGTTACTTGCTGTTCCGCTCTTTCACACAGCTGTACCTGTAATTCTGAAGGCTGGCCACATACACGATGCGATGCTATGGCTGATACTGAACTCTTGGGACACACTTATCGCAGTTCTACCCTCCTCGAGCCTCCCAATTATTCGACCACGAGTAAACTTATCAAGATGTCGCCGACAGGCAATTTCGTCGTCTCTAGCACACAACAAGCACAATCAAACGTTTGTAACACTTATGCACGCCACCCGGTGACTTCCATTCAAGAGATGCTTTGGACTGAGTGAGCGCACGTTATGCAAACCAAACTCCATTATTACGCATATACTGTTGCTCCTATTCCCAGACACGGTCCTGAGTTAATTAGTGTTTAGATGCTACTGCCATTTACGTCGTTATTTTGCTCTGTCAACTTCGTCCTTAAGTTCTGCACACCGGTGTAACTTAACCTGTCTCCTCCTCGAAGTCGTTATCTTGGCTTAGAGACATCGACCAAAAAGATCTATTGGGTTGTCGGAAAAGTCATGACGTATTTTGGCACCCGATGGCGGTTGGGCGGTTTTGGAAGTACTAGAGGCATGCGCAGCCCTGCTATCGCTATGGCATTCCACAGGTGTTAGTTCTAGCTGCAGTCTAAAAGGAATAGTGAGCGATTTGGTTGATTTGCGGAGATTTGACATCAAGTTGAAGATGGAAGACCAAACTGCGCATTTTCGCCATATTTTACTGTTTTACTTCCGTAAAGGGAAGAACACGCGTCAAGTGAAAAGTTGCGTAAAGTGTATGGTGCTAATGCTCTACAACTACGTCAGTGCCAGCGGTGGTTCGCAAAATTCCGTGGTGGTGATTTTGACCTCAACGATACCCCTCGGTCTGGGAGGCCCACCGAAGCTGATGACGACCAAATCAAGGCATTGATCGAGTCAAACCCACGTTACACGACACGAGAGATTGCAGACACATTGCACATCTATCATTCAAGCGTTCACGACCAGCTGGAGAAGCTGGGATACGTAAGCAAGCTCGATGTGTAGGTTCCTCATGAACTCAAAGAAACTCAATTGACGGCGCGTATAAACATCTGCGATATGCTCATTAAACGTGAGGAAAACGATCCTTTTTTGAAGCGACTGATAACTGGTGACGAAAAGTGGATTGTGTACAACAATGTGCTGCGCAAACGGTCTTGGTCCCGACGTGCTGCTTCGCCTCAAACGGCATCCAAAGCAGACATTCATCAGCGGAAGGTTCTGGTCTCAGTGTGGTGGGATTTTAAAGGTGTCGTGTTTTTCGAGCTCCTACCATGGAACCAAACAATCAATTTGAATGTGTACTGTCGGCAATTGGACAGTTTGAACGAATCGATCATCCAGAAACGTCCAGAGCTCGTTCATCGTAAAGGTGTTGTGTTCCATCACGACAACGCGAGACCACACACAAGTTTGATCACCCGTCAGACTTCCAGTTTGTGCCGTCAGACTTCCACTTGTTTCGCTCTCTTCAACAGTCCTTGCGTGGTATAACGTTCAACTCAGATGAGGCTGTAAATCAGCACCTTGTACAGTTTTTCGCCACGAAAGACAGGTCCTTCTATGAACGAGGCATTCTGCAGCTCACTGAAAGATGGCAAAAGGTTATCGAACAAAACGGGCATTATATCATTGATTGATATTTGTTCTTTCTATCAATAAATGACATTTTCAAAACATTGCTAAATTACGTCATGGCCAGAAATTCTTCTCTTGAAACGGGGTCAAGTTCTTCTAGCTCTTTTTACTGGATCTCCAGAACCTTGTCTTAAAGCAAAAAATATTTTTCACTGCAGTACACAGTGTATATTAAAACGCTTCACTGCAGTATACAAAGCCAATACAATAAAGTTAATTCCTAAGGAAGGTGCCATTTGAAATAATTTCGGGATTTTGTTGAGCAGGGTATTGAACATTGCGGTAAGCAAATTTGTGGATGCAAAATTTTGATTGTCCCCTGGAACGTTCTTCATGTCCCGTGATTTAAAGGTGGCCACGTTTAAATCGTGAATACCACCTGCACATTTGTGCTGTTGATAAAACCCAAATTTGTCCGTGACGGAGATAGAATCGCACCCCCGCACTCCGCAGTAAGTTGCTCTCCCAACTAAGCTACACGGACGGAATGTATCGCTGCAGATTTGTCGTCTTGACACGTGCTTTCCCTCTGTAGTACGTTACATCATCTTCCTCCTAATTTTTTTTTCAAAGAACGAATTTTCATTAATTCTAGGCAATGTGTTGAACAAACATCACACATTTTTCGAAGAACCCAACGGCCAGTGAATCCATTTTCTACAATCGGGCGCCAATGTGAAAACACAAATTTGTCCGTGCCCCCTCACTCCGGAGTAATTTGCTCTCTCAACTAAGTTACACGGACGGAATATATCGCTGCAGATTTGTCGTCTTGACACGTGCTTCCCCTCTGTAATACGTCCCACTGTTGTTAATCCATCTACTCAAAAAGCAAATAATAACATTCCATGAGTTTTTATAGCAATTTTTTTAAGCCAAGCTTTACACAAATCTCTATGAAGATCTTTTGCTTTTTTCGAATCACTAATTTCAAAAATTGCAGACGTCGCCAGAAAGTTACTATTGCACTATAAAACGATACAAGGCGATATAAAACAGTACAAAACGGCAATTTAGTCACAAAAGTATTGTAACGTACCAGGAGATGTGACGTACCTGCCAGAAGGACGCACACGACTAAAGGCAGATAGGAATCAGAATAAAACGTCCGCGTAGCTCAATTGGTAAAGTGACTTATTCCGGAATGAGGGGATCCGGGTTCGGATCCTGGCGTGGACAGAAATGACGGAGAAATTTACTTCGTTATAATGGCGCCCGAACTATCCGGATGACCCGACCGTTCAAAATCTCGCAATGGTGTGATGTTATTTCCACACCGCGAGATAGGAAAAATAAGAGAATCCCTTCTCCAGCACTTCAAAAAAAAAAAAAAGGGGGGGAGATGATGTAACGTACCAGGAGATGTGACGTACCTGCCAGAAGGACGCACACGAGGGAGATGATGTAACGTACCAGGAGATGTGACGTACCTGCCAGAAGGACGCACACGACATAAAGGCAGATAGGAATCAATCAGAATAAAATGTCCGCGTAGCTCAATTGGTAGAGCAACTTATTCCGAAATGAGGGGACCCGGGTTCGAATCCTGGCGCGGATAAAAATGACGGAGAAATTTACTTCGTTATAATGGCGCCCGAACTATCCGGATGACCCGACCGTTCAAAATCTCGCAATGGTGTGATGTTATTTCCACACCGCGAGATAGGAAAAATAAGAGCAGCACTTCGAAAAAAAAAAGGGGGCGGGGAGATGATGTAACGTACCAGGAGATGTGACGTACCTGCCAGAAAGACGCACACGAGGGAGATGATGTAACGTACCTGCCAGAAGGACGCACACGACATAAAGGCAGATAGGAATCAATCCGAATAAAATGTCCGCGTAGCTCAATTGGTAGAGCAACTTATTCCAGAATGAGGGGACCCGGGTTTGAATCCTGGCGTGGATAAAAATGACGGAGAAATTTACTTCGTTATAGTAGTATACTGTAACACCATTTAACAAGAGGTAAGGCTTACCATTATTACCTGCGACGTCATGTCGTTAGCACTTTTATTACAGAGGGTGTTCATAAAGTAATGCTTCCATAGTTATACGCAAGCCGAGTGGCAAGGCACCAAATTGAAACAAAAAAAAGCTCTGAATTTCTACTTTAATACACACATTTTATTTTTCTACATTGTCCCTCTCACGCTCGATACAGATACGCCAACTTTTAACAAGTTTTCTAAATTCGTCTCTGTAAAAATCTTCAGGTTGTTTTTGGAACCATTTCCTCGTGGCTGCTTGAACATTTTCGTCATAGATGAACTGAATTCCTTTCAGATATCTCCTTGAGAGCAAAAAAAAAAAAAACAACCATAAGTCGGACAGTGGCAAATCTGGGCTGTAGGTAGGGTTTTCAAAAAATTTTTGGGACCATACAGAAAATCGTTTTCATGTTGCAGAGTCATTAGATTTTCCACCCGCGCACGCGGTTTATTCTTTGCTTTAACTTTTTCAAGGTATGCACGTAGCTCTCAGAGTTGATAGTCGTACCTTTGACCACGTACTCCTCATGAATAATGCCTCTGTAGTTCCAGAAAACAGTGAACATGACTTCCCGGCAGAAATTTGAGTTTTGAATTTTTTCGCTTTGGGGGGAAGATGAGTGTCACAATTCCAGCGACTGGTTTTTCATCTCTGGGTCGTAATGGTGAACCCAATGCTCATCACCAGTCATAGTGCTTTGGAGAAAATCACTACCATATTTTGCATTGAGAGCAAGCAACCTGTGGCATATTTCAAGTTTTGATTTCTCCATTTCAATCGTTAGGTGACGCGTTACCCAACGAGCGCACACTTTGTTGTATCCTTAAACGTTAACGATGCCATCGACACTACCTAAAGAAGTGTTCAGCTTATCTGGTATGGTTCTCTAAGTTATTCATCGATTTTCCCTGATGAGTTCGTCGACTTTTTACCTGTTTAAATCGCAAGTTGCGTTTACGGGCCTCCCACACTGCGGCTGATCCTTTGCGACCAATATTCCTTCACTGGCCATTGATTTTCTTACCAAATGACAAACAACGCTTATGTCAAAAGTTCCAGAACCATAAACTGCCACTAATGTAGCGTGAATTTTTTTGGGGGTTATATTTTAATGAGTTCAAAGCTCTATAACTGATCGTTGTTTGACAGTCGTCGACACAGTTGAAAAAGAATCATTCCATTTTAACACAATTAAATGCCAATAAATAGATGTACGGAGTTTTATTTCGTAGTAAAACGAAGCTAATGGCACAAAGAATCGTTTGCCGTTTGGCTGGTTGCTAAGCAACAAGTCATGAGCGAGACACTCGTGCGGAGGCATTCTTTATTGAACACGCCTCGTACACATTGGGTGGCTTCTTCCAGAGTTGGAAAGAACTAAATGAGTTAAGATTTCCATTGCCTACCGGATTCTTACAAGGTAAGTACCGGAAGTTTGAAGTAGGGGCTGACACGCAACAAATGGTCCAAACGTTTGTAGATGGGAATGTATTGCGAGGTGATAATTAATGAAAAGGGCAAGTGGCTACTTACGGTTACAATTATCCGAACAGGAAAAGTTCAGTACAAGCAGCATACTTTTATACAAATTTGTGAATTCCAAAAGTTCACTTTCATTTAAATAAAACCTTAGATGATTGTATTCGCTATGTGTTCTAACGTGTGTTTCTAAATGTGCTCATTTCGCTATGTGTTCTAACGTGTGTTTCTAAATGTGCTCATTCGTTATGCTTTTTGTTTTTTTTGTTTTTTGGAGGGGGGGGGGACTTAAGGTAGGCTCAAAGAAATGTTCCATGCCTTGTGAAACCGACCCGTATTTCTAAGTTGAGGTACGTACTTTAAAAACCGTCCGGTATTATTATGCTTTATGTTTGTCGGTTACAATTATCCGAACAGGAAAAGTTCAGTACAAGCAGCATACTTTCATACAAATTTGTGAATTCCAAAAGTTCACTTTCATTTATATAAAACCTTAGATGATTGTATTCGCTATGTGTTCTAACGTGTGTTCCTAAATGTGCTCATTTCGCTATGTGTTCTAACGTGTGTTTCTAAATGTGCTCATTCGTTATGCTTTTTGTTTTTTGTTTTTTGGAGGGGGAGGGGGCTTAAAGTAGGCTCAAAGAAATGTTCCATGCCTTGTGAAACCGACCCGTATTTCTAAGTTGAGGTACGTACTTTAAAAACCGTCCGGTATTATTATATGCTTTATGTTTGTCTTTCTTATTTGTTGCAGTAATTTTCTTATATTCAATTTTCGTAATTTTTCTCTTTCATAGATTCCTATGGCGCACGTTGATGAAAGAGAAATAATTTTGAACATGAATCCTGAGTTAAGAAAATTGTACAGCCATCAGTTTTCCACTTTTGTGAACATCACGTTTAGTGCTGCTTTGCCTCGGAAAATATGGACGGATGAAAAGTACCATTTCCTATGTCGCTGTTTTTTTTTTATTCGTCATTTCTATTTTATTTATTGAGCTTTAACCTACCTAGGTTTGATGTTACTCAAATACGTACTTTATCAGAGAATAGAGTAATTACCGTGATTTAAAAAAAACAAACATTTTATCGATATCCTTTAGCATACAGGGAATTTATCAAAATAATGGAAACTGCGACTGAAGTACACGAAATGCACCGTATGCAAGTCACAGGTACGACGTCATCTGCGATGGGAGGTATATAAAGGAGTGTAGTGCGACGTAGGCTGTCACGTAGCAGTGCCACAGTAGCAGGTGAAACAGCTGTTGATTGTCGACAATGCCAGTTATGAGTGACCTCAAAAAGGCATGATCACTGGTGCGGGTCTTCCAGGAGCTTCAGTAACTAGAACGGCAGAAGTTGTATGTGTAATACATGGGCTGTATCGAATATTATGACTACACATGAAAGAGGACACGGCGATGCCTCCAAAATTGAAAATTGTAAAGGCCATACGAAGATGGCATATAGGAATGGGAAAACGCTGACACGGATTGTACAACGGAAGCACGAAACCACCGCACTACACTATGTGGACAAACGTGATTGGTCACACCCACGCAGGCGCAAAGGTATGCTCCCGCAGCAGACACGTGTTCGATAAGGTATAAAAATGTCAACGGGAGTACGCTCATATCATTCGAGCCGCGGATTGCTTAGTTGTTAGCGAGTCAGACTATCGATGCAAGGCTCTGAGGTTCGAACCTGGGCTGGTCTTTCAGAGATAGTGTGATTTACTAATAATCGCTGAATATCCGCCGTGCATCGGACGAGCACGTTAAGTGACGGACCCCAGGCTGGACCCACTGGTTAAATGGGTATCCTTTCCTATGCTACCCCTGAAATTCTCTCACCCCTCTTTGTGCAACATCGTACTTGTACGGTGGCGCCACCTACTGTACTCTAATCTCACTACAAACTGTTCTGTCAAAGACTTGCTCTCATTCCTTCCGTTTCTATGTCCTGCCCAAAAGGCGATCTCGCTGTAGGTGGCTGGGACCTAAACTCTACTCACTGTGGACGGAAGTCCTACAAGAAAATGACAAAATACCGGACTTGATCGCTCATATCATTCGCTGATAAAATGGCTAGCAGGAGACTGCTCTCCGAATTTGAAAAGGGAGTTATTATAGGCTGCTTAATTGAAGGTATGAGTGCAAGAAGCATTGCTGATGTCAGACAGGTGGCTAAATTGCCTGTGGCTTTTGTCAGCAACAAGTGGAAGAATACGGGACATTGCAGGAACTCACCTCGCCCTGGAAGATTCACGGAACTGCAACTCAGGTACCGGAGGGAGATCCGAAAAACCAGGTCCCTACCAATACGCGCCATAGCACATGATTTCCAATTGGCCACAGATATTATGGTCTCCACAAAGACACTTCGAAGAGAGGCCCATACACTCGGGTATCATGGCCGAACAGCCTCCCATAAACTTCTCACCACAACGACCAATAAAGCCACTCGGCTACGGTGGTGTCAACAGCACAAAAATTAAACATTGGAGCAATGGCAGCAGATGTTATGGAGCGACGAATCCCGCTTCACATATTCCGATCGGATGGACGTGTCTGGGTTTGGTGGTTACCCGGAGGGGCTGATGCAAATGGAGGACCAACCCGCTACTGATGTAAATGCAACACTGGTTTTCTATTTACTTACAGTATTTTACGCTTTCCAACCGTCGGTTGAAGAAGCGTATATGCTCCAGCATTTTCCGTCCGTCCGCCCGTCTGTCTGTCGGCACGATAACTCACGTAAAAATGGTTCGATTTCGATGAAATTTTAGTATGTGGTAGGGGACCACCAGGGGACGAACCCTATTGAAAATGGGTGAAGTGGGGTCAAAGATCACACCATAAGAGCAGGATCCATTCAATTGCCCTTATGCGTCATAACTTGCGTAAATATAGTTCGATTTCAATGAAATTTTAGTATGTGGTAGGGGACCACCAGGGGACGAACCCTATTGAAAATGGGTGAAGTGGGGTCAAAGATCACGCCATAAGAGCAGGATCCATTCAATTGCCTTTATGCGCCATAACTTGCGTAAAAATGGTTCGATTTCGATGAAATTTTAGTATGTGGTAGGGGACCACCAGGGGACGAACCCTATTGAAAATGGGTGAAGTGGGGTCAAAGATCACGCCATAAGAGCAGGATCCATTCAATTGCCTTTATGCGTCATAACTTGCGTAAAAATGGTTCGATTTCGATGAAATTTTAGTATGTGGTAGGGGACCACCAGGGGACGAACCCTATTGAAAATGGGTGAAGTGGGGTCAAAGATCACGCCATAAGAGCAGGATCCATTCAATTGCCTTTATGCGTCATAACTTGCGTAAAAATGGTTCGATTTCGATGAAATTTTGGAATGTGGTAAGGAACCACCTGGAAACGAAACCTATTGAAAATCGGTGGAATCGGGTCAAAGGTCAGGACATAAAAGCGGAATCCATTTCGTTGCCTTTATGCGTCATAACATGCGTAAATATGGTTTGATTTCGATGAAATTTCAGTATGTGGTAGGGAACTAGCTGGGCACGAACCCTATTGAAAATTGGCAAATTGGGGTAAAAGGTCAGGCAGGGCATAAGAGCGGGATTTATTCCATTGCCCTTATGCGTCATAACTTGCGTAAAAATGGTTCGATTTCGATGAAATTTTGGTATGTGGTAAGGAACCACCTGGAAACGAAACCTATTGAAAATCGGTGGAATCGGGTCAAAGGTCAGGACATAAAAGCGGAATCCATTTCGTTGCCTTTATGCGTCATAACATGCGTAAATATGGTTCGATTTCGATGACATTTTAGTATTTGGTAAGGAACCACCTGGGGACGAACCCTATTGAAAATGGGCGAAATGGGGTCAAAGGTCAGGCAGGACATAAGAGCGGGATTTGTTCCATTGCCCTTATGCGCTATAACTTGCGTAAAAATGGTTCGATTTGATTTCGATGAAATTTTAGTATGTGGTAGGGAGCTACTGGGGACGAACCCTATTGAAAATGGGCGAAATGGGGTCAAAGGTCAGGAAACTGGAGTGGGATCCATTCCATTGCCCTTGTGCATCATAACTTACCAAAAAATGTTTCGATTGCGACAAAACGTTATCATGTTGTTCCGGAGGTATAGTGAACCGGTTCTGTTGAATATCAACGAAATGGGGTCAAAGATCATTGCACAAAAGCAAGATTTATTCCACAGCCATAATTCTCATAACTTGCGTAAAACGTCTTCTATTGCGACAAAACTTTAGTATGTTATTCTTGAGGTGTACTGAACCGGTTCTGTTGAATATAATTGAAATGGGGTCAAAGGTCAGGACACAGGAGCGAGATTTATTCCACAGCCATTATCCTCATAACTTGAGTAATAATTTCTGGTATGTTGGAAAGCGTATCATAATCAATGCATTGGTTGGTTGGTTGGTTGTTGGATTTTATTGGCGCAAGGGCCAGGTTTGGCCAAAGAGCGCCAGACAAAGAACTATCAGCCACAGATTTTTAAAAACGTGGAAAATGATTAAGAGCAGACAGGCTTGGTAAAAGTTGAAAAAGAGTATGATGAAAGCTGTGAAGACAAGGTAGTTAATTAGGTTTATATAAAAATTTATTAATTTACTATTATAATTATATTTTTTTTTCTTTAAACACAACTACACAAAGGATGAGTCACTCTCCTCCCCCCCCCACACTCCTCTGCAATGCTGGCAGAGGGCGGGGGACGAACTGTCACTCTCTTCCCCCCATGTTCCTCTGCAATGTTGTTTGAGGCTGGGGACGAACTGTCACTCTCCTCCCCCCTATGGTCCTCTATAATGTTGGTTGAGGGTGGGGACCCTCGCTGAGGCCGAGACAGTTGGATGGACACTGCACACCTTTGCGGATTGAGGGCCGGGTCTTCCGCACGTGCAGGCTGTCGGCTGGAAACTGGAAGAGACGGTCGGCAGCAAAAGAGAAGGCCCAGAATCAGGTATTCGAAAAATCTCGAGCTCGGGGAAAAACACCTGTGTCGCTTGGTCAGCTGTAGATCGCTTGGCAAGGGCGGCGAGAGCTACAGGGTGCGGAACAAAGGGCTGCACGGGTTGTGGCAGAGACTGAACTACTGCGGCAAAAGTACGCTGTCGGGTGGTGGGTATACCCAACTTGGCCTTGGCAGCAGGGTACGAGAGGCCTTCCAGGGTCTTGAGGCGCTGGATCGCCATCTCGTCCTTCCATTTCATACAGTTGCGGGAGTAAGCTGCATGGGCCTCACCGCAGTTAACACAGCAGGCCGCAGAAGTGCAACCTTCCCCGTCATGTTCACTGGAGCCACAATTTGCGCAACGAGCGGAACTCTTACAGAAACGTTGGGAATGCCCGTACCTCTGGCACCTGAAACAGCGCAGAGGACTGGGAATGTACGGGCGAACTCCACAGACCAAGTAGCCAGCCTTGATTTCGGTCGGAACTTTCGGGGAGTTAAAAGTCAAGATGACATTTTTTGACTTAATCATGGAACCATCACGCCGGAACATCATACGACGTGCAGCAATAACACCTTGATCAGCAAGTTCAGTCACGAATTCGTCTTCACTGCATGGCAAGAGATCAAACTCCGAAATAACACCCCGAGAGGTGTTAAGAAACGGGTGAGGTGTCACTTTTACAGGAATGCCTTGAAGACTAGTGAGGTTCAGAAAAGTGTTACTCTGAGAAACACTGCAAGTTTGGACAAGCAGGTCCCCAGAGCGAAGCTTCCTCACAGACTTCAAGGGGCCAACCGCAGCGTCCAAAGCTTTAGAAATGAAAAAGGGAGATCTGGTGGACAGTCTCTCATGCGGATCGATGGATTCTACAAGCAAGTGAGTAGCATGCGTAGTCACAGCAATCGAGGGGGAGACGACGCTTCGAGCGACTGGTACAGCTGCCGAAGAAGAGGTTCCACATTCTTGGTCCAGGTCAAGGTCTAAAGACCGTTTAAGGGTATGAGACTTGGTAGGTTGAGAAGACGAAGGACAGTCGTTGTCAACTATCATTTTGTCAGGTGACTTAAATTTGGAGTTTTTGTTCTTTTTACCCATGGAAAAAAAGGAGGAAGATTCGTCTGCAGACTTCTCCACCCACCACCGAGCCCTACAAGGGAGAACTGGAGGTCTGCAAGCCAAGAAAATGACGCTGGACACAGTTCTGGAGCTTATACGTTGCAGATATAGTCCGTTGGCTGTGATCACACGCACTCGGCGGACACTTCGGCCTCCGGGTACCGTCATGCCAACGCCTTTGGCATGATCCCACAGCCCCCGGGCTCACCCTGCCGTGCTATACGACAAAAAAGCCGCTAAAGCCGTGTACACAACTTGGTACAAGACTTCTGACTAGAGGTGGGTTAGTCTCTAGCCTCCCGTTTACAGCGAAGCCGGGGTCGAAGAGGAGTGTTGGTACACAGGAGGCACTTATCCGGTCTCCTGCGACCTCAGCCGCCAGACATCCCATTTCCGCCTCACGGGTCTCCGCACGCGGCAAACATGCAGGTAGGTCTAGCACCCAAACCAGCTAAAAGGAAAAAAAGAAATCCAAAGAAGACAAATCCTGAAGGGAACCTAAACGGAATCTCAGCAACCTACGAACTGAGCGGTTAATATAATACAGTTAGTGGTGGAGGGTAACAAAACCACAAGACCGGGGTGTTAGTGCATAACGTGGTAGCGATTAGGTAAAGTATACAACACGGGCAACTAGCCAGTGGAGAAAATAAATAAAAACGAAAAAGCGAGACACAAGACCAGCTCGGGATCGTGGGGCCGCGACTCCCCAACAGCTGGATGAACAGCCGTCCCTGCAAACACCAACAGCAAAGCGGTGGCATGACATCAGATGTTGACCAGTCACAAGGTCAGCTTCGGGCCGTGGGGGCGCTGCTCCCCAAATAACTGGAAAACCAGTTATCCCCGTGCGGGGAATCAATGCATTGCATGATTTTACTAACTTGTTTTCTATTTACTTACAGTATCCAAACACTTTTGTACGCATAGTGTACAAATAGCAGAGTTCAACACCAGTCGGAATGATCCCGTTTCCGTCATAACAGTTCGTCGTGAACTACATAACTACATCGTGCCGGTATTTATGGCCGTGTTGCAACCCACAAACCTCTGATTACCATCATCAATGCAACCAAAATATGTAGAGTGGGGCAAAGCACATAAAATCTGGGATACTAAAGACTGGGAAAGTGTCACCTGGTCTGGTGAATCGTGCTTCACATTGGTTCTCACCACTGGCAGAGAGTACGTCTGGCAGAAACCTGCAGAAGCGTATCACCCCGACTGTGTAGCGTGGAGGTGGATCCCAGATGCTGTGGAGTGCCACATTATGGCATTCCTTGGGGTAATTGGTTATTCTGCATGGTCGTGTTACATCTGCAAAGTACGAATCCATTCTTCTGCACCCAACGTTGCAGGTATTGTTCCCTAATGGCCGTCCCTAGTTTCAGGCAAATAATGCACCCAAACATTGTGCGAAACGTGTTAAATTGTGGTTTGCGGAACTTGAAGATGAGGGACAGATAGGCCATCTCAATCTCTTCACCTGAACATTTGTGGCAATATCTGGAGTCAAAGGTCAGATCATACTTTCCACCTTGTGGCGTGCCTGCCCCGCAGGACGCAAACGACATAAAGGCAGATGGCAGCAAGAACGAATGTCTGCGTAGCTCAGTTGGTAGAGCGTCTTGTTCCGGAATAAGTGGACTCGGGTTCGATCCCCGGCGTGGACCAGAAATGACGGAGAAATTTACTTCGTTATAATGGCGCCCGAACTATCCGGATGACCCGGCCGTTCAAAATCTCGCATTGGTGTGATATTATTTCCACACCGCGAGACAGGAAAAATCAGGGAATTCCTTCTCCAGCGCTTCGAAAAATAAATATGTGTGATGTTGCATTCCACACAGCAGATTGACTGGGAGTTCTCAAGTGCATGTTCTACAGTGGATGGCTGCCTGCAACGATTCATGGTCACGGCTGACCCGTGGGCCATGCCCCCGGCCCTCTTTCGGGGGGGGGGGGATGTGACGTACCTGCCAGCAGGACCCACACGACATAAAGGCAGATAGGAATCAGAACAAATGTCTGCGTAGCTCAGTTGGTAGAGCGACTTGTTCCGGAATAAGCGGCCTCTGGTTCGAATCCCGGCGTAGACCAAGTGACGGAGAAATTTACTTCGTTATAGAAGTTGAGTCTCGTTCCTTTAAGTAGAATTACTTTTTCAGATATATAATTTGTATGTACGCATATACCAATTAGGGATAGGCCTAGCGCGATGCTGACATATCACCAACAATTCTGCGAAATTTTTGAAAATTATGAGTCTTTTCGAATGCGTCCGAAAACACTTGGATGTTGAAACAATAAAAAGAAAAAAGATTATATGGTAGTTAATCGTAGACAGCGTCGTAGAATCGTACTACAAATACGAATACATTCTACGTTTTATGCCACGATTAAAAGTTTAGAATGTCAAGTTTTAACATCTAAATTGTAGAGTAAACGTAGATTCGACATTACAATAGTACTAGAATCGATTACTAAATTGCGTAATATCAACGTAGAATCGAGATTTACACTACGTAGCAACGATGTACATGTTTCTCTCGAAAGGTCGAATCTTCGTCTACTGTTGACTTGATATCGACTTAATAGGTTTAAAATTCGACGTCGAAAAGACGTAACAAAAATGGAAATGGATCAAAGAGGTTTTATTACTGGAGACACCACTCCTATCCACGCAGCGTTGGCCGCCATAAGTCACCGTCCATGCTGCAAATGACGTCATGAGCAGGCACGACGCAGCCGCAGTATAGAAGCTGCTTTGAAACCAATGGAACAAAAGCTTCTAAGCGTATAAACAGATAAAATGAGTAATTCAATAATCTTTATCAATGTTACACAAGCTTACTGTTTCATCAACAGTATAATTTAGTTCGGTTTTTGCCTACTTGTGACGTCACATCACCGATTAGCTGTGGCCTATGGCTGCAGAGCCAGTGGTGTCTCCAGTAATATAACCTCCTTGAAATGGTTATCTATATTTGACGTTTCATATCGACCAAAAATCGATCAAAAATTTGACGTCGATTCGATGTAATGTGCTACCGAGGTAATGGCCGTTCTGCTTACACCAGAGAAAGAGAATTCTCTCTTTGGGCTGAAGGCTGCCGCCCACGCGTTGTTTTCGGAGGTCCAAGAGACTTTTAATGGCCCCCCTTTTTTCTTTCTCGCCGTGGCGACTCTCTGCCTCTCCACTTTGAATTCCTTTTCTTTCAAGAGCTTTGTTTACGCCAGGATTTCTTTTCCCTCAAGATGTCAGGAAATACAAAGCCCTTCTTTGTTGCCTTTCTGTCTTTCCTGATCCACAGCTGACACTGCCCAATGATCTCGTAATCAATGTAGCACGTAATTTACATAATTAATTCAAGCTTATGCACTTCGTACATTTGCAATTATTTGCATGCTTAGCCTGGGATTCTTTTTTTTTTTTTTTTTTTTTTGTTTTGAGGTTTAACGACCACCGTTAGCAACTCAATGGGCTATAAGCAGTCGCCCGTCCCTAATTTTGGGTCACTGGTTCCAGGGAAGGGAGAGAGCCAGTGCCGTAAGACAAACACAACATCCATGCCTCACCGGGATTCGAACCCGGACCCCGTTCGGACGAATGTTCAGAGGCCATCGCTTAGACCACCGCGCCACCGGGGGCGGCTAGCCTGGGATTCCACCTCCCAGCTAATTAACTTAATAACCCCAAAATTATGCATCAGTATTACTTTACAAGATATTAAATTCTCATTTTGTGACATTATTTCTGGGACACTTCGATTTTTTTTTTCTTTTTTAGGTCTTTAATGGAGCACGTAAGGATAACACCTACCCTGGATTTATACAACCGGATTATTTTATGTTACACGCTGTTTTCCACCTTTGCAAAGAATACGACAGAACCGTATCAGATAGAGTACAACTCAGGTAAGAACACAGAGATATTTGACTCTCTATTACTTCTCATTCTCGACAAAAAAATAAAACAAGAAATATGGCACCGAATTTTCGGTTGTAATGAGCACGTCTTTTGAATCCGTTCTGACGCGAATTAAATTATATGAAAAACATTTCACAGCGGAAACGTTTTCCAACAAAAAAATAATTTTTCAAATCGGATTCTAAGAAGCAGAGTTATCGACAAATATAAGATATGCATCTACGACCCCTGGCGGGAAAAACATGCATTATTTTAAGAAGAATGTATTCTCAAAAGTTTTTTCGATGTGAGAGGTTTCGGTCCAGCAAAGAATTTTTTCAGTCGAGTTTTCATGAGCTCGGATTTTGGTGCAAATACGTCACAATCAGAAATTAACACTTATGTTCCTTGATGTCCAAAAGATCCTTTACCAGACATTAGAAATTATATGAGGAGCATTTCCCATCAGGAGCTGTATGCGATACAGTAAGAATTTTTCAAATCAGAGTTATAGAAGCAGAAATATCGGGGAACACGCCTTCACGCCTCCTAACGGAAAGTCTATGAGTTACTTGAATTTTTTTAAATTATATGAAAAACATTTCGCACCGAAAACGCTATCCAACAGAGAAGGCATTTTTCAAATCGGACTCTTAGAAGTAGAGATATTGACAGAAATAAAATATATATCTACGCCCCCTGGTGGAGAAACCATGCATTATTTTCAAAAGAGACTGTTCCGAAAATATTTATACCGACGTGAGTAGTATTGGTCCACAAACGAATTTTTCTTCAATCGAGATTTTAGAAGCTCAGATTTTGCTGCAAATACATCAGAAACGAAAATTAAGACTTACGTCTGCTGGCCAAAGAAATTTTTACCAAAAATTAGAAAATATATGCAAAAGATTTCCCATCAGGAGCTGTATCGGTGCAGAAAGCATTTTTCAAATCGGAGCTTTTGAAGCAGAGATGCCGCCCCGGTGGCGCAGTGGTCTAAGGCGTTGGTCTCTGATCATTCGTCCGTAAGGGGTCCGGGTTCGAATCCCGGTCAGGCATGGATGTTGTGTTTGTCTTACGGCACTGGCTCTCTCCCTTCCCTGGAACCAGTGGCCCTAAATTAGGGACGTGCGACTGCTTATAGCCCATTGAGTTGCTCACGGTGGTCGTTAAACCTCCAATCAAAAAAAAAAAAAAAAAAAGCAGAGATATCGGAGGAAACGCAATTCATTATTACGCCGCCTAGCGGAAAGTGTATGAATCATTTAATTTTTTTTTAATTGGATGAAAAACTTATCGCACCGGAAACTCCATCTGATAAAGAATGAATTTGTCAAATCGGACCATTAGAAGCAGAGATACTGACAAAAATAAGATATACATCTACGCCCCCTGACTGAGAAAACATGCAATATTTTTAATACAAAAAAGTTCCGAAAATGTTTATCGACGTCAGTGGCATTGGGCGAGGAACGCATTTTTTCAATCGAGATTTTGGAAGCTCAGATTTTAGAGCAAATACATCAGAAGCAGAAATTAACACTTACGCTCCCTGGTGGCCAAACCATTCTTTACTAAAAATTAGAAATTATATGCATAAGATTTCCCATCAGCAGCTGTATCCGCTGAAGAAAAAAATTTCAATTCGGAGTTTTAGAAGTAGAGGTATCGGGGAAAACGTAATTTACTTTTACGTCCCCTAGCGGAAAATCTATGCGTAACTTGAAAAAGTGACTATACCTAAAATACTCTTCAACATGAATGAAATCGAAAGGTAAAATTATTTTTTCAATCGGATGTTTAGAAGCAAATATGTGGAATAAGATGTATTTTAAATTCGATATCATCTGCATTTATGCCCTCTAGCGGCGAAATTGTACATCGTAAAAAAAAGCGAAATGAAGCATCGCCATTCGTATATTTCAAGCTTCCCAATGCAAAAAGAATTTTTCAAATCGGTCTAATACTTGCAGAGATATGGTGTCCACAGACGGACGGACAAACCGAACACATAAGCACGATCTGTTTTTACAAAAGACGTGCTGAAAATCTTCCAGTCGTATGTGGTTAGTCAAAACATTAAAACCACCTGCGTAATAAGATTAGGTCCTCCTCTTACTGCTAAAAGAGCTCACACCCGATAAAGCACAGATTCAACGGACCTTTATTGTTATCTGCCCGGCACTGTTAGACTTCCGAATAAGAACGCTTTCAAGTTGTTCCTGAATTCGAAAGTAGAACATAGAGCCCTCAGCAGCAGGGTGTACCGTCAAAATAACCCGGGAAAATAACCCGCGTCGTAATAACCCGGTCAAAACAACCCGGCGTCTAAATAACCCAGGTCATAATAACCCCAGCGGGGAAAAAACCCGGTAAAGAATATGCATGAGTCATAATAACCCCAGGGTCACAGTTATGGTTCATCAAAATAAACCGCGTCATAATAACCTACGCCCTAATAACCAGCGTCAAAATAACCCAGCACTCACTTTTCGGGTCGAAATGGAAAAGGGGCGAGGAATTGTGATCTTTCCAAAATCGAAGTAAGTCGTATTGAGTAGATTTCAGTAGATATCTCCAAAATCGAAGTAGGTCGGGTTATTTTTTCCGGGTTATTTTGACATGCAACCGAATGATCGAAAATATTTTTTTTTGAACCCTCTTAGTTTTCAAATCATTTAAAAGAAAAACATCATAGTTTGTGGTACTGGTAAACGACGCTGTTGGTGAAACGAAAGAATTGTTAATAGTTTGAAATTGATAATTTAAATTGAACGTTTTTTATTTCATTTGCTTAAGAATATTATGAATGTAATTTCGGTATCGTAAAAATTTGTATTTATATTGCTATCAGCAAGAGTGGATGCACGAATCTGCTTATGCGCGTGAAGTGCATAGCTGTTAGTTGGGAGTAAATGTGGCGTTAATTGGCATATCCTAATTGCGCTAATAAAAAAAAGACTGATACAAACATGCACATTTTAGATATCGATTATTAATTTGTATCGGTACGAAGCTCATGCTCTCCTCACCATTATTTCAGAATTCGATACGATTACAACGTTTCGAAAAACGAGCGACAACGATGAATCCAACTCTTTTCTGTTAACCCTTTTGCGACTACAACGCCCGATGCGCCCGGACATTCAGACAACCACAAGCAAGGTTAATAGACAGAAAGGTTTGCTCATCCCACCTACCTAGCAGCGGAAGTATAGGTGCCTTACGTAGTGACGTCACTGTTCAGGATGGTTAGACCGTCGATACAGCTGAAGCACTTGCGGGAGAAGTGTCAACAATTTTAAATTCAAATACGCTTTGAATTTGAAAACTTACAACCAAGATAGAATGCAAAAAAAAAAAAGCGTCTACGATACACGCAGGAAAAACTGGCATCCATGTGAGTATTTATTTAGAGTAACCGAGATTTTAAAGAAAATAAGTATATATATATTTTTTCAAATCTATTTAATCTAGACTCACGGGCAGTGCAATTTGCGTACCAAGAAGGAAGCATCGGATTGAACTGAAATTTTATGGACGTAATGATACAGATGAATGATACACCTGATGGCAAAAACAGAGCTACAGGACAATTACAGAAGGCTCTGTGGCACACAGTTTGGTCATCTTCAATAGCGCGTAGCACCGCCTCGTGCAGCGATAATGTTGCAATACGGTCCAGCATGCAGGCGAACAGACACCTGATGTTGTCCTGCGGCAGACTGGCCCTCACGTATTGGACGGTGTACTCCAAATCCCGGATAGTGCGGCACGGCGGCAGCTGGCGTTTCAACTGGTCCCACACATGCTCGATAGGGGACATGTCCGGGGAGCGGGCAGGCCATGGAAGTGTCTGGACATGACGTAGGCAGTCCTGGGCAACCCGAGCCGTGTGCGGGCGGCATTATCTTGCTGGTATAACGCACCTCGAATCCCGGCCAGGAATAGAAGCACATGGGGCCGTAGGATCTCATCCACATACCGATGGCCCGTCAATGATCCACGTACCACTACTAGAGCTGGTCGGCTATCGTAGGCTATGGCTCCCCAAACCATAATGCCTGCAGTGGCGGAGGTGCGGCGCTCGATCGAGAGGTTGGGATTGTGCCGTTGACCCGGGGACCTCCACTCCCGGACACGATGATCATCTGTCCCCAAAACGAAGTGGTAAACACCACACGTTGCCAGTTTGTGGCGTTCCACGTCGCTCTGGCCAGGCACCACTGCACACGGGGCCGGCGATGTTCCGTTGTTAATGGCAGCACGCGTAAGAGGGCGCTGGGATCGCAGATTCGCTTCCGCGTTGCACCGGGAAATGGTTCGTGAGCACACAGGAGCTGCTACATCTGCCTGCATAGTGGATTGGGTCCCAGTGGGAATCCGTTCGTGCTTGGCTCAGGATCCGTCGATTCTCTCTACCGGTGATCCTCCTGGTCAGTCCGGAGCCGCTCCGCCGTATGGCAGTGCCGTCACGTGTCCACTGTTACCAACACAGTCTGATGGTATGGTCAAAACGATCCACGTGGCGAGCTATACGGCGTGCCGACCACCCTGCGGTTTTCAGTCCGATGATCAGGCCTCTCTCAAAGTCCGTAAGTTGCGTAAATAGACCTCTCTGGTGTCTACCTGGCATTCTTGTCACTCTGTACTCTTGCTTGCGTCAGCCGGTGCTTTTCGCTTTCATGGGGCATCGACTACACGTCGGTTTATAAGACTGCCGGTTTGTGTTTGCAGCGCCACCACAGGGTGTGCGGTCATGCGCAATCACACCAAACGTGGATCATTTGCATACCAGCACGCACTCTAGCTATTTGCAAAGTTTCGTAGTTGTAGCATGTTCTCTTCTAGCTACGCAAATTTCATTGTCCACTAGTGTAAATAGGATATCAACTTGCATTAAGGTAGACGTCAAGTAACTTTGCTTCCTATACTTCCAATGGAAAAACTTTTGTTCGCCGCCCCGGTGGCGCAGTGGTCTAAGCGATGGCCTCTGATCATTCGTCTGAACGGGGTCCGGGTTCGAATCCCGGTGAGGCATGGATGTTGTGTTTGTCTTACGGCACTGGCTCTCTCCCTTCCCTGGAACCAGTGACCCTAAATTAGGGACGGGCGACTGCTTATAGCCCATTTGAGTTGCTCACGGTGGTCGTTAAACCTCCAATAAAAAAAAAAAAAAAAACTTTTGTTCACAATTAGTGTGTTCCCAAGGATGAAAATTTGAACAACGATTAAAATAACTTCATATTATAACTTGGAATACTTAATATTTTCTAAAACATAACCATAATTATATTTTCAATAAATTTTCCTTTGGTGGTGTTGAAACCAGAAAAAAGACGGCGCGACCTGTACTTTGATGACATCAGTAGACAAACAAATGTTTCAACATAACCATATGGTTATGTTTTAAAACATATTAAGTATTCCAAGTTATAAAATGAAGCTATTTTAATCGATGTTCAAATTTTCATCCTTGGAAACGCATTAATTGTGAAGAAAATGTGCACAGAAGTTTTTTCATTAGAAATATAGGAAGCAAAATTACTTTACGTCCACCTTAACAAAAAGTTCAAGGATAGTGATCATAGCGTTTAAGTTTAATTATATGCAACTGTAGAATTATCTTCTTTAAATAAATTCGAGAGAAATAAAAAAAAAAACATAATGTTATGTACACTGCTGACCACCCAAAATGCAACACCAAGAAGGACACGAGATAGCAAAGCCAGATTTACTGGACACATAACAACAGATACAAAGATGAAACGATTGAGCTTACAGGCCCGTGCGACTTGCGGAACACTCAGACATCAATAGTTCGTGTGACTTCCATGGCTGGCAATAATTTGGATGTGGACTTAGGGTATGTCGGTCCAGGCTGCTTCCACACGTTGCCACAGTTCATCAGGCGTAGCCGCGGGTGGTGCTTGCCGGGCCACTCAGTTGCTGATCAGCGACCAGACGTGTTCGATGGGCGACATATCTGGAGAACAAGCGGGCCACGGCAGCAGTGACACCTGGTGGGCCGTGAAGAATTATTGCACGACGCGTGCCACGTGCGGGCGCGCGTTGTTCTGTTGAAACGTGGCCGCTGGCAGGTCCTGCAGGTAAGGAAGGACTACAGGCTCCAAAACGTCGGAGATGGTGCGGTGGATGTTGAGTGTACCGGTGATGCGTACCAGAAGGGTGGGGTGTCATATCCAATTGCGCCCCAAACCATAACTCCAGGCGACGGACCGGTATGGCGATGCATAAATGCAGGCGTCATACAGTCTCTCGCTGCGGTGCCGCCACACGCGGATCCGACTATCGTGATGTTGCAGGCAGAAGGGGGATTCGTCGGAGAAGACAATATCGTGCAACGGCCCACTGCCGCCGCGCTCGCCGGTGGTGTAACGTCAATGGTAATTGGAGCAATGGGCGCCGTGCGACAAGTCCCCGCTCCTGCAGACGACGTCGAACGGTACGTACTGACACAGGTTGTTGCGCAACACACCCTAATTCCTGCGCTAACGTTCGTGATGTGGCGGTGCGAGCCGTCAATGCCCGCCGCACAACATGCCGGTCCTCTCGTTCGGTGGTGTGCCGCGGCTGCGGCAATCGCTCACGTCGGTCCGTCCGTCCCTCCTGCACCCACCGAATCCCTACTCGCCTCACTGTGGCTGGATGTTGTCCCACACGGGCGCCGATGTCTCGGTACGATAAACCGCTGTCGCGATAAGCCACTATTCGTCCTTTGCCGGACTCCGAAACGTGCTGGAATGACTGCCGTATTCTGCGACGAGGCATCAGGAAGCTTTCCACGCACAGGTCCGGCAGCACAACACACTTCCACTACTTTCGCCGCGCCTTCTCTGCACCCTTTTCATAGTGCTTCTCGGTGGCGTGCCGGGCGCACATGATTTGCATATGCCTTGCAATGCTAATCGTTTGCATGTCCTCTCGCGGGCGACGCATGCTGCGAATTTCAGGCCAATCGGATGCTTCCTTCTTGGTGTTTCATTTTGGGTGGCCAGCAGTGTATTAATAACTAGCATCTCATAAAGAAATCCCTTTATGCCGAACAAATAAAAACTTCAGGAACATTCCAGGAACTCACTTAATTGAAAAGCTGGAACTTATTTGTATTAAATGCTCCGTTATTATTTGTAATTAATTGCTTCATAGAAAAGTTAAAATTATATATTTTAATTTTTTTTCCTTTCTTTTCGTCATATTTTAATCGCTAGATTTTGAGAACTTTAAAAATCAGGACCAATGCAAAGAAATGGTTTCTTCACTCACCTTTGCCATGTTCCTTAAGTAACTATTTTAACCGGTATTCTCTTCTTGCGTTGGTAAGACATTTTTTTCTGAAGATTTGGAATTTAGTCGAATACTAAAGAAAACCAACTTTAGTTAATGATAGCCAAGCATGGTGAAGATTTGTTTTTTTTTTTTTTTTTTTTTTTTTTGATTGGAGGTTTAACGACCACCGTGAGCAACTCAATGGGCTATAAGCAGTCGCCCGTCCCTAATTTAGGGTCACTGGTTCCAGGGAAGGGAGAGAGCCAGTGCCGTAAGACAAGCACAACATCCATGCCTGACCGGGATTCGAACCCGGACCCCTTACGGACGAATGATCAGAGGCCAGCGCTTTAGACCACTGCGCCACCGGGGCGGCAGGTGAAGATTTGCAAGTCTCCCTCAAGAACGCCTCAAGTGGAAAACAAATTCATTTTGATTTTCGTTGCTATTAGGAGAAACTCAAAAAACCGAGTTTTCCCCGATTTTAACTATGGGTTATTTTGACGCCAGGTTATTTTGCTAACGGGTTACTGACGTTGGGTTGTTTTGACGCCGGGTTATTTTGCTAACGGGTTACTGACGTTGGGTTGTTTTGACGCCGGGTTATTTTGCTAACGGGTTACTGACGTTGGGTTGTTTTGACGCCGGGTTATTTTGCTAACGGGTTACTGACGTTGGGCTGTTTTGACGCCGGGTTATTTTGCTAACGGGTTACTGACGTTGGGTTGTTTTGACACCGGGTTATTTTGCTAACGGGTTACTGACGTTGGGTTGTTTTGACGCCGGGTTATTTTGCTAACGGGTTACTGACGTTGGGTTGTTTTGACGCCGGGTTATTTTGCTAACGGGTTACTGACGTTGGGTTGTTTTGACGCCGGGTTATTTTGCTAACGGGTTACTGACGTTGGGTTGTTTTGACGCCGGGTTATTTTGCTAACGGGTTACTGACGTTGGGTTGTTTTGACGCCGGGTTATTTTGCTAACGGGTTACTGACGTTGGGTTGTTTTGACGCCGGGTTATTTTGCTAACGGGTTACTGACGTTGGGTTGTTTTGACGCCGGGTTATTTTGCTAACGGGTTACTGACGTTGGGTTATTTTCACTGGAATATTTTGACGCGGGTTATTTTTTCCGAGTTATTTTGAAATGTAGATGCGCAGTGATCACGTGCTTCTCTATGCGTACCACCTATGCACAGTGATCACGTTCTTTTGACCGTTTGTCTGTGCTTTGAAATTACGTGTCTTCAAAATGAATTTTCTTGATTTATTGACAACGGTTACAAATCGACAATCGGCCATACGTTTTCTTCAAGATAAAAGAGCCATGCTCGAAGAAATTGCTCTTTAGGTGGCATTGGCATTAACTAGAAGAGAGAGATGGAGATGTTAAAAACGAGAATGCCGAGACGAAATACCTTTACGTTCCAATACGTGTTTCACAGGTTCTAAATTAGACTTCAAAACGGCTTTATTTTTTGTATGCTCTTGGAGTTATGGTTATACAACAATTTGGTTTCGCGAGCATGAACCGCGTATAAATAAAAAACTCTTATGTGGACTGGAATAATTATTTGAGAGAAGTTTGTGCAGCAAGTTTATTAAGGAAACTTTCTTTGATAGGAGGACCAGGACTCACAGTAGAAATGGACGAAAGTTAAAAGGAAAAGCAACATTCTTAGTGTATTTCCAGAACGGTATTCGGAGGAATTTGTACAGAAACTGATGAGTGATTCCTTATAG